>CM075691.1:26284860-26379860 GCA_037954015.1 Psophocarpus tetragonolobus
GATTATTATTATATTATTATTTTTTTATTATGATTATTATTATTACTATTATTGTTATTATTATCATTATTACTATTATCATTATTTTTACTATTATCATTATTTTTCGTTATTATTATTATTATTATTATTATCATTATTATTATTATTATTGATTTATCATTATTATTTTTATTATTATAATTATTATGATTATTTTTATTTTTATTATTATTATTATTATTATCATGATTATGAGTATTATTATGATTATTATTATTATTATGATTATTGTTATTATTATTTTTTATTTTTATAATGATTATTATTATTATTATTATTATTACTACTACGATGATGATGATTATTATGATTATTATTTGATTATTATTATTATTATTATTATAATTATTATTATTATTAGTATTATTATTATTTTTATTATCATCATTATTTTTTTTATTATATTTTTATGATTACTTTTATCATTATTATTATTATTATTTTATTAATATTATCATTGTTATTATTATTACTAGTGAAAACACAAGCGTTGTCACTCCTGTGTATTTACATTTCTATTTTAATATGCTATAACAATTGTAGGGTTTTAATTTAATATCTTTTGTAAATTTTTATATTTTGAAATATAAATTGTTATGTGACATGTTTTGAAATATATTTTAGTAATTTTATATTTTTTGTTTATGATAACATGATAAAAACATGATAGATCATTAATGGATATGTTAAATATGCAATAATATGAAAAAATGGAAAGAGAAGAGTTTGAATAAACTTAAAATATTGTCGCACTTGTGTATTTGCATGTTTATTAAAAATATTTATCATGAAATATATGCATATATTAATAGAGAAAAGTTATATTTATGAAAGTGAGAACAATCATAAAATGTTTAGAAGGTAAAATAGTCATAAAATGTGGACACCAAAAGGTCATATTCCCATTATATAATATATAATATAATATCATATGTTATACAGTCCAGATATAATTGGACAATTATGTATGTTAATATTTTAAAGTAATTTTTGCTTAAAGTTATAAGGTTGATCTAGTGGTAAAGTATATGTAAGGGTAAAATATGTATTTTGAAAAGTAGACATCAAAAGGGGTATTCCCTTTATTAATAGTATAGATTATTATAATTATAATTATTTTATTTTTATTATTTTTTTCTTATTATTCTTATTATTTTTATTATTTTTTTATGATTATTATTATTATTATTATTATTATTATTATCATTAATATTATTATCATTTTTATTATTATTATTATTATTATTATTATTAGGATGATGATTATTGTTAGAGTTATTATTATTTTTATTATATTTATTATTATTATGATTATTATTATTATTGTTATTAATAATAATATTATTATTATTGTTATTATTATTATTATTATATTTTATTAGAATCGGATGAATACACAAGATGTGACTTGGTCAAACTATACCATATAATACAATAATTTTAACTACACCATAAAATACTAGAATTTCACAACCCATGCAAAAGAGAAAAATTAAAATCGTTTAACACTAGTGTTGTCAAAATGGGTGGGGCGACTTGACCTGACTTGGCCCCATCCGGCTGATACAATAAAATGGGTCAGACTGATCTAACCCATATTGTATTCCTGCCATTGTTTTTTAAGTCTAGTCTAACTTGTAATGGGCCCCTAGGCCACAACGTAAAAATGGGTTTTTTAAAAAAAGCCTCAAACTTTAAACCTTGTAATGTTACTAAAAAAATAAATTAATTTTTTTTAAAAAAAATTCATATCATTTCTTGGAAATAACAAATTAAAGATAATATATAAATATTGAATTCATTATTCATCATGATAACATAAAACATAAGAATAATAATAAGAATTAAACACATGAATAGTAAACACCATAAATTATATATAATAATAATAATTAAAAAATATAATTAGCCAAAGAAAGTTGGCTAGATTTGAACAAATTAATCAATTTGCGGCCACATTTAATTTGGGCTTATATTCCTTAAGGCCCAATTTTTTTTTATTTTATTCGTTAACAATATATAATATTTTAATTTTATCATTAATATATAATTTTTAAATTTATATATTGATATTTTTATTTAGGCTAGTCTATGACCCATTAGGCCAGTTCTATCCAAGTCTATTTATACCGGTAGACCAAATGGGTCAGGCCAAAAATGCTTCTTTCTATTGTGCCTCCTCTTTTAGAGTTCAACTAGTCCATTTTATAAGCCGTAGGACCAGACTTATTTTGACAGCTCTAGTCAATACAAAAGAAAGAATCCATGACCCATTCAGTATGAGAATTTGAAACAAGTTTTCGTGAGTAACACCACTAGATCGTAACATTTTTTGCTTTCCAAATTTGTGAGACCCTTGTAAACCATACAAAAGACCATGCCTTCTAACGTACCTTTAAATTGCCAACCAATACCCTGAACCAATAAAAATGACTTCAGACCTTGTTGTAAATGTTATAGATATCCCCATCAGCTGCAAATTGCGAGTCAGACACTTGATGGGGTGTTGTAGCCAAACATAACGTGAGGTCTTGTTTCTTCTACACTGCCACACAGCCCACACATCCCCTTCTTTTGGCGAATGATTTGTCTCCTCAGTAGATTGCACCATGTTGGCAATCTGTCCATATCTAGGTACCAAACCTAAAATTGTACTTTTGCCAAAACTTCTGTCTCCCACACCAACTTTAAAAAAGGTTGGGGTTGACATGGCATTGTTCCTCTCAACACCCTGTATGTAGACAACATTGAATACTGACATAGTCCTAGTTTTGATCACTTGTACATATTTGTTTTCTTTTAGTAATTAGGTGGTTCCCTTAGCATTTTCCTTTGGGCTATGTATTTAGGTCATTTCTTCTAGTTGATTAGAGCATATGGGTGCCACTAGGAATGACAATCATGCCTGTACTCACAGGCACTGCCCCGCTCCCGCCCCAATTTTCACGAGGAAACCCGTGTTGTTAGTCTTCGCCCCTGTCCCCACCTAAGATAATCAGCGATAGGGACGGATGTAAGTTTGTGAGTCCCTGCCCCTTTCCCGTGCCCGTTTCTATGTTCTACATATAATTATATATTAAAAAAAATCTCACATGTTTGTGTACAAATACATACCTCTATGAACCATTAAAACTAAAATATAATTGATAATTAACATATAATTTATTTAATAATTAATAAATAATATAATTAATAAATTAAAATATAATTTATTTAATAAATTAATAAATAATATAATTAATAAATTAAAATATAATTTATTTAATAAATTATTAATAAATTTAAATATAAATTATAAAAAAAAATATAACAGGGTACCAGCAGATATACCCGAAAACCCTTGATGAGGATGAGGACTGGATTAAAATTTCATATCCGCCTACTTTTTATTATTATTATTATTATTATTATTATTATTATTATTATTATTGTTATTACTATTATTATGATAAGTATATACGTTGATTTATTCATTTCTTACTCAAGAAAATTAGCTTCATAGATTTAACTAAAATAAATTTAAAATTTGATTAGGTAAGATTTAAATGTCTTTTTAAATATAAAAATAATTTTAAATGTATTTATTAAATATCTTTTAAATATAAAAATAATTTTAATATTATTGAGTAAACATAAAAGGTTGATTTTGTTTAATTAAATTATTTGCATTGTTAAATATAATTTTTCGTTAAATTGAGGAACGAATATGATTTTTAAAATTATTTTAATCATGTACATAAACTTGTTCATTAAAATAAGTCACTCATTTACTTTTAAAATTTAAAAATTTATAAAAGATATTTTCAAAATGATAAAAATTCAAATTTTACTAGGTTCAATTTAGATATATTGATTAAATACACTATTATTTTGTTACATATATGAATGTCTCTAATTTAAAAATTATAAACCAAACTTATAAAATTTAATTTATTAAAAAACTGATTTAGTTTTATTTTTATCCATTCATTAAATTATTTATTTAAACACATAATTAATTTAATTTAAAAAAATTATGACTAATGTAAATAATTTAATTTTATCAATGACTTTTATATAAATTTATGCATGAATATGGTGTTAAAAATATTTTAAATTAGCGTATAATTTTTATAATAAAAAAAATTAATATGAGCAATTTAATTCTCCAACAATGTTAAACATGTTTAAACCAAATTAATGGTTATAATTAAATCTACTTTTATAGATGTTTAGAGCTTTCCAATGAAATCAATGATTATTCTAAATTATTTACATTGTCAAATATAATATTTTCATTAAATTGACGAAAAATATGATTTTTTAAAATTACTCTAAATATGTGCATAAATTTATTTACTAAAATAAGTTACTAATTTGTTTTTAAATTTTAAAGATTTACAACAAAATATTTTTTAAAATGATAAAAATTCCAGTTTTATTAGGTTCAATATAAATCTATGAGTTTAATTGGTATATACTGTCTGTCAGTGTGAAAATCTCATAAATAAAAGTTATGATTGACTTTTACAATGACAGTGTATACCAATTAAACTCTAAATCTATTTATTAAACATAATTAATGAAATAAAGGTTCCAATATAAATCTATGTTTATCCTAAGGACTTGACTTGAATTGTTTGATGCTTTTGATTAATACTTAATTCTTAGTTTTGGTCAGTCATATCTTTCAAAAAAAAAAAAATGTTAAAAAAATTGAACCGGGTCAGTTTTCGAGTCTGGTTTAAACCGGCCAGAAACCATAGCATATATTTGGTTTCGCGCCAACCAGAAACACCATTTCTTTACCTCCAAAGCTGCAACTCATTCAATTTCTCTGCACAATAAGCCTCTCAGCTTCAACCTCAAATCAAATTTCTCTACACTGTGTAAACTGATTTTCGATCCTATTTTCTCCGCAATGACGTAAATTGATTTTACCCTCAATCTTGTTGAAGCTTGTGTTACTCGTGTTAGTCAATTGCCTCAGGTAACATTCGAACCCTAATATTATATATATATTTTGATTTCTCCTTTTGAATCCCTAACATAGGTGTCATTCTAGTTTGGATTGAAGATTGATCTTGCTTTGGAGTGTTTGGAGTACAATTGCCTCAGGTATCTTTACTGCTTTTTTTACTATTAGAACCTTCTATTCAGGTTGTTGTCGCTTTTGTGTTTTTCCAATATCAGCCAACGATAATTCATTGTTCTTGGTAGATGCAGGGGAACTCATTTCAGAGGAAACTTGTAACCGTGAAAAATAAGGGTGCGCCACTTTTGATGCAAGTAATGTTTATAAAATAATAATTGATTTCTAAAGTGTGAGAAATGGCCTCATTAAACTCTTGTAATCATACTTGTCATATATTTATGTCATATGTTTTAATTATTTTCGGATTATTGTTATGAGTGAGATAGTATTATCAAATAAAGAATTGTGTCACCAACTTGCCACTCACTCACCGTATCACCTACCACCGAATTTAGTCCAAGATGGATTCCTCACAATCTTTTGTGCAGCGGAATTTTAATGGTAACATATGGATGGACACAATTTTATCATAAAGGCGTCCTGGAACTCAACCTTATGCAATGAAAGAAATGCTTGTAGGAGATGCACTCTGGGAGTGAGTTCTTTTAAATTTTCCACGTGGTTTGTCATTTCTAGTTATATTTTTTAGTAATAGTAACGAATTTTGTCATTTGTTTCCTTTGATTGCTGGAATGGAATCAACAATTGAATACAGAGTCTTTTATTTGCCTGGTGTGATAGAAAATACAGGATCTTCATGTATGAGGACAGACTTAACATTTCACATTGTTGTGACCTTTCTTCTCACTATTGCAGACCTTTTAATTTGTTGCACCTGATAATTAAGTTCAGGAGAACATATTTGGGACCAAGTTTGTGGGTCTTTGGTGGGGGTGAACTTGTCATGGACACAAAGAAGACCTGGAAGGAGATATGTCAGATCTGATTTCTTCATTGATTTTATTGCTACTCTCCCTCTATCTCAGGTGTGTTGTTCTATCATTTATCTGTTCTTATCTCTTGGATCTTATAAATTTGGACATGTTAAATTGTTAAATATCACTGCGGCTCTTCTCTTTTCACTACTGTACCTTATTTCAATCCAATAGCGAGGAGGCACCAAAGCAGTGATACATGACTGCAACCAATGCATAAATCATTGCTTCTTTCATGCAACCATGCTTGGCTATACCTCTTACCTTTTCTAACACGCTTGGTCAGTCTCTCTAATACGTTTTTATTTAATCTGTGTTGCATCATTGTCTGCTATGATAAGCAATATTATATGAGCCTTTAGGTTTTTCCTGCAAAGGACAATGGGATGTGAATATGCATATCTTTTTATTATTGGTAATTTTATATAATTATATCTTTTTTTACTTTGGTTATTGATCTATTAAGAGTTCTAGAAGAAAGTTTCTCCACCAAGTAGGAATCAGAATTAATTATTATTATATTGACATTGTATCAGAATTTTATAAAGCTAAAAATATTTTGTTCCCACAAATACTCGCCAACAGCCTTAGTATCTGATCTGACTTTTTACAATTCAGATATGTTTCACAAATACTCGTCGACAGCCAAAAAACATTTCATCCTATTATAACTGAACAATCCCTCTCTGGACCAATCCTCACCACTAATATTTTACTACAAAAACAAATACATGTAAACACGTAGTGTTGTGCACGAAATTGAGGAGAAGCACACAGCAATATAGTGAACGTCGAATGATCAAATGCTAAGAGGATTATCAGTGGTGAAAAAGAAAATTGTCATCAATTTTTTCATCATGGCAGCACTGGACAGTGGTGAACACGTCACAGCATGTTTCTTTACTTATGATGACAAATTTGTTTCCATTTTCAACTTTTATTAATCCTCCAGCATGTTTCAACTTTCAACTCTAATACCAATTTATTGGCACCATGAGTGTTTGGAAAACAGAAACATAGAACTGTGTTTATCAATAACTAAAACCGTCGTTTCTGATACATATGGTTAATTACAAAATAGAACAATAGAGAACAATGTTGCTACCTAAAAGATGTGGGATGCCCTGTCCAATCATAATCGCAAAACTTAAATACACTCAGATTGATATGGATCACCATATATGCCAAGTCTAAACTGAAAAAACAAAACATAATAGCATTACATGTCATAAAACAGTGTACGTAAAAAATATTTGTCTCAATAAAAACACAGACAACAAAAAAGTGTGAACAATGAATGATCAGATGCTAGGAAGCGTAAGAGTGGTGGCAAGGAAGTCCTCATCAAGTTTTTCATCATGGCAGCACTGGAAGGTAGTGAGCACGTGCATCTTGCTGAGACACTCAGGGCACGAGAGCAGTGGCCCTGGGATTCTCATTTGCTCGATTGTTTGAGAGAACTCCATCCTGAAGCAAGGACCAGCAACTGAATGAATCTTGTCGTAGTGGCTCTTAAAAGCTACTTCAAATCCATCTTTGCTAATATTTTCTTCCCACATGGAATACTCCATTAAGGTTTGCAACCCAGTTGTGGTGTTCCCACTAACCACAATTTTAGACCCTTTTGCCAGAATAATGCATCCACCTTGCTGGTCATAGATCAAAATCTTCTTGATTTCCTTAATCATCAGGTCATCATCATTAGTTTGATTGTATTGAAGCTTGGAGAAGAGCATGCTCTGAAGACGGGTCCAGAAAACCATATCATGCTTTGGTTTGACCAGTATTTAGTGTCGAGGTTCTCATGAATTATGTTGTCAATGATTTTCTGAACTTGCTCCCATTTGTCACTTTTCCCAACATATATCATCTCTAAGGGTATTTGTGTAGCTGTTGCTACCTTACGGGCTTCTTGTACAAATCTTCTTACCCATTGAGGGTCATCCCCTCCATACAAGAAAATGTATTTTCTGTTTTGAGTCTGTGAAATTAGAAATTCACATTTATTCATTTTTGAGACAAGAAAGGCTAGTAAAATATTATGTATTATTATCTAACAAATGTTAAATATATTGAATATAGATTGAGTCCTATGTCATTTTGTGGAATTAAATTAATATAGATTTAAGGCTTAAATATGGTTCAAGTCCTTGATATATTAGTATTTGAAAGATAATTATGGGAAGATATCATGGGAGCGTGAGAGTGAGAGTATTGCTAATTCATCTTTGTAAGCTATCATGGGAAGTACTCCCTTCCATATTTAAAATCTGACTGATGGATGAAAACATTGCAGTGTAGTAATGCATGTTGGGTCAGTTAATTTTGCTTCCTAAAAACAAAGCAGTGCTTCCTACAAATGTTCAAAAGTGGCCATACTTGACACTTATCCTATTAAACTTAATGGTTCATTTGGTTAAATCATGGCATTCCTATGGAATAGGATGAATTCTACATTTTGTAAATATATATAGTAGGTAGCCTGATCTCACTAAAGAACTGCAAAATGTAAAAAAGAAAAAGTATTTTGATAGACAGCATCTATGCTTACCCAGTTCAATATTTCTTGATCAGTGCCTTCTATTAGCAATTCAAATCTCCATGCCTCATTCTTCCATAGAGCTTCTTCTCTAGAACTTGTGAAAGGATAGGCATCGTTTCCCCAAATCCACATCATGTGAGTAGCATCGAGGCAAGAAACCTTCCCTTGTGGGTCCAAAGGAACAAGAATTGGCTTATTCTTGTATTTCCATTCACTCTGGATGAATGATATGACTGGCTTGCCTATAAAAGAAGGATTATACACTGAGTACCATGACATGTTTTCCTTCAGGTTCTCAAACTGATTTTTCTTTGGGTCTGTCCATTCAGTGTTAGGGTCCACAATTGGGATCCAAACCAACTCATATCTAACCTCCATTCTTGCTGCCTTTGATTCACTATAGATCTGTTCAAGAATCAGAAGGTAGGTGGTGGAGATCTCTATGCCTGAAAATAGAAGCAGCACATTCTTCTTTCTGAGTTCGTTGAGGCTAACCTGCTTGTTTCCGTTAATTGTAAAAACATTAGCATTACCGGTTTAACTTTGAATAATTCTAATGCATCATATTGGTATTTAATGGGTTAGAAAATCTAACCCTTTTCTTGGTGAGACCATCATATAGAGGTAGAAGATCATCATCCCCTTGGTAAATCAGGGCTTTGAGAACCTCCATGTTGTCAACATGGGGCTTCGAAAATAAATCAAGTATAACATGTGTTGGGTGATCTTCATCATCCATCTTAGATTCCCTCCCTGGAGATATCATTATAGTTTGTTCTATTCTATAATATTGAAGGAGGTTAATGATATCCTGCCTGAGATTGTTGTTTACGTTTTCGAGCTTGGAAATCAATGTGGATAGCTCCCAAGCATCGGACGATGTGATGATCCTGAAACAATGTGTTTGATATATTATCTGTGTGTCATGTTAAACAAAACCTCGCTTGTGGTACAAAGGTACAGGACAATGATACATTGTAACTTGTCCATACATATGACCATCTGTTGCTTCACCATTAATTAAACTCCAAAGGAAATAAAAGAAAACTTAAAGATGAAAGGAAAACATACTGATAGCCAAGGGTACTGAGGCTGGAAATATGAGCCGCGCAAGCCACAATACTTCTGATGGCCCAGTAGGAAGCTACTGGGATATAGTTACAAGTAGTGGTGTAGGCTGGTATTGGTTGAGTTGGCAGATCATGGAACTCTATGACACACTTGGTCACGTCCAATATGTTTTTAACTAGATCATTAAGGGTATTAAACCGTGGTTTGAGTGAGTTTGCATACTCCATGATGCTAGATAGTTGTTTCAGAATTGCCATTGATTTGGCAAACTGGTTTGTATAAATTTGGGCTAGCAGCCAAAATTCACCGCATGACCGAGCCAAAGAGGCTAAGGCCAGCACTATCTTCATATCCCACTGGAACATTGTAAGCATGTCAAATATATTAATAGTTTTGTAGTGTGCATCTACTCCATCGAGACTCTTGTAAGAAATCTGAAATTTCAAGTTGGTTTTGATATTGTTAATGTTTCATTGGTGGAAATTATGCATACATGCTATTAATAAGGAAAATAAGGTTTGCGGTGTTTGTTACAATTCAATATTTTATATCCGTTTTACAAATTAAGAACATAATATCTGTATGTAGCCCAAACTCTTCTGGTAGTTTCAAGCCATTTTGACATTGTTTCAGTGAGTAAGCAGATAACAATATGAAAAATGTGGTCTGGAATGTCTGGTATATTTTTCTATCACCTCAGAGGAAATCCTATCAATCTTAGGAGATAGAGCCTCCAGCATGTTTGTGAGGTCAGGAAGGTGGCTTCTGTCTTCGACATGATCAGCAGGTGCAAGGGAAGCCTGAAAGTAAAGTTTAGGTTAGTTACATGATACGCAAATCTAAGACAACTTAAAGCCCAACTTTAATAACGTGTGTCTGTTTTTAATTGGGTGAGAAAATTAGTTGATTTGAGTTATACGGTTGTAGCAACTTCAGAACTGATGGAGGAATGCCTAAGAACATCCTCAATTAATTGGAGAAGTTGCTTGACATCATATTCTGTCACCTCAGGTTTATGCTTTTCCACTAATTTCTTTACCAAAACATTGTCATCATCGGATATTTCGGCTGCAAGCATCTTCCTTCCACTTCTTGTCTGTGGTTGCGTCGCATCCAACTAGCCAATCCAGGTAAAGAAGTACCTTAGGAAGCAAAGAAGGGACAAGACTCGTGTAGTTGCGCTTCAAGTGCAATGCGATAGAAAGGAATAAATCCTACCTTAACCAACTTCTTTTGTGTCTCAAATTAAGTTCATGGGATGTTAAATGGGAGGAAGGAAGCTAGAAAGCCTAATTATATCTGTAGTTGCACGTTTTTTGGTGCCTGTCCCTACCTTTAGTATGTAATAATATCTGAAGTGACAGGAAAACATAAAGCCGTGGCATCTAAACTTTTTGATTGGCTTAAGCAATGAAATGAAGCCTCTACAAGACTCTGAATTATATAAACTGATAGATGAAGGAATCGTCCTACAATAGTATGTACTATTTTAAGAAGGTATAAAGCAGACAAAGCGCAATTACGTCTTTGGGTCTTTATAGTTGCAACAAGTTTTCTTTTAAGTCTTTATAGTTTAAAACATCACATTTTGATTGCAACATGGCACTTCAGAATATTCTAAGCCATAATCCGAAGGTAGAAACAACTTAAAGACATCGTCCATAAATATGGACATTTGATGGTTAAAAAACTGAAACGAAATCTCCTTATATCTAAAAGTTTTAAAATGTTTTATATAATATATATAAAAGTGTGTAATTTTTTTAAAAATTTATTTTTTTTGTATGCTTTAGTAGATTGAATAAATAATACATACAAACATACATCACACACACGTACATATACACACACACACACATATATATATATATATATATATATATATATATATATATATATATACACACACATATATGGGCATACCAAGTGAAAAAAAAAAATTTATTATGAGAAATGAGAGGTGTTACTACCAGTCGCACGATATCGTTAGCGTCACCGCGTTTGATATATTGTCTACTTTGGAGATTAGTGACTCTATCACGGTGTTTATAAACGACCATTGACCTCGACTCTTATGCGATGTGAAACTTTTGGTGTACTGGAACAAGCCTCTTAGTCGTGACTAAGGGGCATGGGATGGTCTCGGCAAACAGCGCCAATGTTCTTATTGTCAGTTCCAAGACATAGATTGGTTGACGTTGTCTATGAGGAGCATGTCACACTCTCACGCCCCTTAGCTATAACTATAGGACGTTTTGATACACTTGAAGTTCCATATTACTTAGGAGATCAGGCCAAGAGTCGTTTATAAACACCCTTTTTCCTTAACCCACCAAGGTACTTTTTTAGGATAAAACTGTGATGAAATCTTCAAAGCAGACAATACCTCAGATGCGTGGTCCTAGCGATGTCTTGGGACTAGTAGTAGGAACAAGAGGAATTGATAACAAATATAAAATTAAAAATAATGGCTCAGATTAAAATAATTCGGTTATAAATATCATGTGCCTCTTCCACCATAACTTACCTGCATCCCCAACCTCACCCATATTCCTACTACCAGAACTGTTGGTGTCATCACCACTACCACCATCACCACTGCTGTCGCAACTACCACCACTATGCATTAAAAGTTTAAAACTAAGGCAAAATATGTTTCAAGTCCCTATTAAATATGCATAATACTAATTGTCTTTCAAAACATTTGTATCAGTTTGGTTCCTTTAAAATTTAAACCTATTATATTCTCATTTATAATTTCTTTAAATGCTAATTTGGTGTGACTAATAGACATAACTATACTAATTATTGTAGCTTGGAATGCTTTAATTGTGATAACATATTCTTGCCTTGAGAAAGTAGAATCTAACAATTTAGCAGCAACAAATTCACATACATAAACATTTGTAGCCACCACAATATGATTTGTTTATCTTTAGATGAGAAAACAATTTTACTTTGTTCAACTTCAATAAAATCAATAGTTTGACGTTGTTGAAGTGGTGTATAATCATGTTTTCGTGTTTAATAGAATTACAAATGAAGACTTACAAAAATAGATTTAAATTTTAGAGAAGCAAAATTAATAAGAAAAATATTTTGAGAATGAAATTAATATTTTTCATATTTTATAGGGAATCCAAACATAATGTACCTTAAAACTAAAGCTGGATAAGATATTTTTATCCTCTATTTTTCTTACACAAAAATGAAATTGAAGAAAATAGGAATGAAAAGTTGGATTTTGTGAACTTACGTATCGTGCAGAAAACAAGTGAAATATTTTAATTTTGTGGTGATTAAAAACTGTGGTAAAATCTTATTTGAATTAGTGTGTTAGTTTTAAATGAGATTCTTTCTTTCTGTAAAGTTGTTCGTTATAATGAAAATTCCAATAAAATGTTAAATAGATTTTAATTAGAATGACCTTACACAATTTATAGATGATTATGTATTGGGTAAATTAAATAGATTTTAATTAGAAAAACATTCATTTATAACTAACTTGTAATAGTATACAATAATTGAGTTGAACCTTAATATATAAACTCCTAAACAACCAACATGATAAACACCACAGCCAATTAAAACTCATTTTTTAATCTAAATATACTAGCAAAGAAGCTTATTTTCAAAGGAAAAAACATTGAATCATTAATGATGGAGAAGATAGGAATAAAAAGATTTTCTTTTTTAAAAATGAAAAAGATGGTGGGGATGGTTGTTTAGTGTAACTTTAATAACTCAATATACAGTTTCCTCTAAAATGCCAATAGCACAATAACTGCCAAATCCTAACACAAATGCCACATAATAACGGGGGTTAAAGATGCTTTTTCTCCTTCGGAAATGTATTTAATTTTTTGTGTTTGGAAAATGATATTTGAACACCCAAAAGTTTTTTAGAACGTTAGGTCGTGAAGTCCTTAGTCCAATTTAAGATTTTGTTTTCTCACGAAACATGAAACATTACAAGACTTAAGAAAACGCACTTATAAGATTTTTGTGGAGTATTGGTTTTCGTTTTTTAAACTCGATTATTTTTTTCTATTTGCAAAAAATGAATGATATATGGTTTCTATAAAAATATAATTTTTAAATATTTACTTTTACAGGAATTTTCAAATATTGAATAACTTAAGATTAATTTATGATTCAAGTCCAATAAAATATGATTTGTATACAAGGATAATTTTTAATAATAAACCTAGACGTAGCACTCACATGCATTTTATAATTTATTACCAAGAAACAAGCACATGTAAACTCTTATGGTTGTGCATGAAATTGCAGAAAAACACGTAGAGTGGACATTGAAAGATCAAATGGTGGGAGGAGGATTAGTGGTAGTGACAAATAAATCTTCATCAACTTTTCCATCATGGCAGCACTGGACAGTGGTGAAGACGAGCAGGTTGCGATGACACTCTAGGCACGTGAGTCTCTTTGGATTCACCCTATTTCAGCCGAGACTTCGAACCTGCTGCAAATAGCAAGTGAATGAAGCTTGTGATAGTGATTCTTAAAAGCTGCCTCAAACCCATCTCTATCAGCATGTTCTTTCCACACATCATACCCCACTAAGGTCTGTAACCGAATTTTGGCATGTCCATTAACTACAATGTGAGACCCTTTTGCCAGAAGAAACCATCCACTCTGTCATAGCTCAGAAGCTTCTTGATTTGCTGCATCACATGGTCGCGTCACCATCGTTTTCTTCATCTTCAGCTTGTTGGAGTTGAAGCTTGGAGAAGAACATGCTCTCAAGACGGGTCCAGAACAGTCATATCATGACCTGCTCTGGCAAGAATAGAGTGTTGAGCCTCTCATCCTAGGTATCAATGATTTTCTGCACCAACATTTTGTTGCTGCTTTTATCAACATATACCATCTCTAATAATATTTTTGTAGCCTCTGCAACCCTGCGAGCTTCCTTCACAAGTTTTCTTAGCCATTCACGGTCATTTCCTCCGTACAAGAAAATGTGTTTTTCATCCTTAATCTGCACAATCAGAAATTGACATTGATTAATTTAATTGCCAGGCAAGAAAGCCTAATAACACATTCTTTAAAATCTGTGTTAAACTGACTGAACAGGCACATATCATTTAGTGGACTTAAATGAAGTTAGCCTATGTTTGGACTGACAGAAACAAATGGGATGGAATGGACTGGAGTGGAAAACAAGGAGTAAAACTTTTTTCTTTGGATATTAAGGTGAAACAAAAGAGACTTGGTGGAAAATGATGAAATCGGATCGAATGAGATCCATCAACTCCCATTCCTTTCCATCATTTATCTTTTAATTCAAACAATGATTCTTAAATTTATTTCATACCGTTCCTTTTCATGTCATTACTTCCCATGAAATTCATTTTACCAGCTTTTAAACCTGAGTGGTGAATGGAAAGATGAAACAATCCATGATGGGTCAATAATTGTTGCTTCCAAAAAAAATTTAGTGTGTCGTCACAAGTAAACGTAGCAACATTCATTGCTCACTGAGGGCTAGTGGCCATACTTGATTTATTCCCTCTTAAAACTCAAATGGTTCGTGGTGGTTTTGAACAATTTTAACCGAAGTGTTGTTAAAATGTAGCAGCTTTGTGCTTTTGAATGGGGTTAAGATTGTGCAAGAAAACTGAACCGGTTGAACCATTCGAAACCAGATAACTCATTCTTTTTGGGAAATATTGAACTAAAGCACTTTATGAATACAGTTCTTTGAAGAATTGAACTGAACCATCTGCACAACTTCCATTGGAGCTGTGTTGCTAAGCTTTTCGTGACATTCTCATGTACTTGGTTGATTTCCTTACACAGTAAAAGAAATAATCTGATCACACAAAAAGGAAAAAAATAACGTATATTATGTGCTTACCAAGTTGGATATGTCAATACCATTTACTAGCAGTTCAAGTCTCCAGGTCTCTTCTTTCCATAGAGCTTCTTCTCTAGCTCTTGTGAATTGATAGGCAGCACTTCCCCAAATCCACATCATGTGAATAGCATTGGGATTAGAAACCCTTCCTTGTGGGTCCAAAACCACAACAATTGGCGACTGGCTTGACTATCATATAAAGCTAAAAATATTTTGTTCCCACAAATACTCGCCAACAGCCTTAGTATCTGATCTGACTTTTTACAATTCAGATATGTTTCACAAATACTCGTCGACAGCCAAAAAACATTTCATCCTATTATGACTGAACAATCCCTCTCTGGACCAATCCTCCCCACTAATATTTTACTACAAAAACAAATACATGTAAACACGTAGTGTTGTGCACGAAATTGAGGAGAAACACACAGCAATATAGTGAACGTCGAATGATCAAATGCTAAGAGGATTATCAGTGGTGAAAAAGAAAATTGTCATCAATTTTTTCATCATGGCAGTATTGTAAGAAACGTAGTCACAAGGTGGAAGATTGCTTTATTTTGAAAAAGAAAGAGGAGAAGCGAGGTAATCTGCTAGCACTAACTTGCTTTGAATCTAATGTGGTTGATGTTCCTCCAAATTCCTGGTGGTTAGATTCAGGGGCTACTATTCATGTTGTGAATTCTTTACAAGGGTTCACAAGCCTGAGGAAACCAAGTGATGTTGAGACAAAGATTGTTATGGGAGATGGAGCTGGAGTACCCGTTGCTGACATTGGAGTCGTCTCTTTATGTTTATCCTCTGGACATACTTTATTATTGCAAGATACTGTTTATGTCCCTTCCATGAGAAGGAATTTGATATCTATTTCTGTTTTAGACAAATGTGGATACAACTTTTATTTTTGTGATGGTAAATTGGTGATTTATTATAATTTAACTTTTGTTGGTTCAGGAGTTTTGTATGACAGACTTTAGATGTTAAACGTAATTGATATGTCAATTAACTCCATTCTTGGGAGTAAACGTAACAGGATTGATGAATTTTCCTCTATGCTATGGCATAGACGTTTGGGGCATATTTCTAGGCCTCGAATCGAAAGGCTCATAAAAGAAGGTATTCTACATGATCTTGACTTCTCAGATTTTGACACGTGTGTTGATTGCATCAAGGGAAAGTTCACTGCCAAAACCAGGAATAAAAGTTCAAACAGATGTGACGATGTGCTACAATTAATTCACACTGACATATGTGGACCTATTACTCCTACTGCTATGGGTGGATATAGGTATTTTATTACCTTTATAGATGACTTCTCCAGACATGGATGAATATATCTTCTTCAGGATAAAGCAAGCTCTCTTAAAGCCTTCAAAACCTTTAAAGCCTTTGTTGAGTTGAAAACAGAAAAGAAAATTAAGTGTGTAAGGTCTGATAGAGGAGGAGAATATTATGGTCGTTATGACGAGACAGGAAGAAATCTAGGACCATTTGATCGATTCCTTGATGAATACAGAATTGAAGCTCAATATACCATGCCTGGAACTCCTAAACAAAATGGCGTAGCTAAGAGACAAAATCGAACACTCATGGACATGGTGAGATGTATGTTATCACATTCATCTCTGCCAAAATTTCTTTGGAGAGATGCCTTGCAAACTGCTATGTACATTCTTAATCAGGTACCTAGCAAATCTGTGCCCAAAACTCCTTTTGAGTAAATGACTGGAAGAAAGCCGAGTTTGAGACATTTCCATGTATGGGGTTGTAAAGCAGAAGTAAGACCTTATAATCCAAAACAAAAGAAACTTGATCTCAAAACTATTAGCGATTATTTCATTGGCTACTGCATCAGTTCTAGAGGATGCAGATTTTATTGTCCTTCTCACTCTACACGAGTTATTGAATCTGACCAAGCAGTTTTCTTTGAGGATGATTTGGACAATGGGAGTTATACACCTCGATTGATGACCCTTAGAGAAGATCAAACCATGCTTCCATTACCATCCTATTTTCTTCCTACAGATATCTCAACCCCAATGGTTCACACAGATGAACAAATTGTTGAGAGGGAAGATGAACAAATGACAGAGCCACAAGTTGATGAACCACAACTCAATGATCAATAACTTGATGATGTTGATGTGGCCCCATTAAGATGATCTCAGAGAATACGCTGACCTTCTATACCAAATGACTATGTTGTATACCTTCAGGAGCACGAATATGATCCACATGTTGATGATGATCCCATCACATTTCAAGAAGCACTTTCTAGTTCTCATGCTTCTGATTGGCTAAAAGCTATGCATGATGTCTTCCATGTCTCATAATAATGTTTGGGATCTTGTGAACTTACCAGCAGGTTGTAAGCCTGTTGGATCTAAATGGGTCTTTAAGACGAAACGTACTCTAGATGGAAAGGTTGATAGGTATAAGGATAGATTAGTGGATAAAGGTTATAGTCAACGGGAAGACATTGACTATAAAGAGACTTTTTCACCAGTTTCAACGAAGGACGCACTCTGAGTTGTCATGGCTTTAGTTGCTCATTTTGACCTAGAGCTACACCAGATGGATGTGAAGACAACTTTTCTGAATGGAGATCTTGCTGAAGATGTCTACATGGTTCAGCCTGATGGTTTTGTTGAGGCAGGCAATGAGCATTTGGTGTGTAAACTTAAAAGGTCCATTTATGGACTGAAACA
Organism: Psophocarpus tetragonolobus; assembly: GCA_037954015.1. Classification (NCBI taxonomy): domain Eukaryota; kingdom Viridiplantae; phylum Streptophyta; class Magnoliopsida; order Fabales; family Fabaceae; genus Psophocarpus; species Psophocarpus tetragonolobus. The sequence continues at coordinate 26,303,054 of CM075691.1, forward strand.
AGCATCTAGGCAATGGTATTTAAAATTCGACCAGGTTGTCACTACTTACAATTTCAAGGAAAATGTTGCAGACCAATGCATTTACTTGAAGACTAGTGGGAGTAATTTCATCATTCTCGTATTATATGTTGATGACATTCTTCTTGCCAGTAGTTATATGAACCTATTGGTTGAGACAAAATCAATGTTGTGTAGGCATTTTGATATGAAAGACCTTGGTGAAGCTTCTGTTGTTCTAGGCGTCCAAATTCTTCGTGATAGGTCATGTGGCATAGTTGGATTGTCTCAAGAAGGATATATCGAGAAGATTCTCAAGAAGTTTAACATGAATGCTTGCTCCCCATGTGCTGCACCTGTACAACGTGGTGACAAATTATCTAACAAACAATGTCCTCATAATGATGAAGAAATGAATGCTATGAAGAAAATTCCATACGCTACCGCTTTTGGTAGTCTGATGTATGCTCAAGTCTGTACTCGTCCTGATATTGTTTTCATTGTCAATGCCTTAGGCAGATACTTGAGCGACCCAGGTTTGGGTCATTGGAAAGCCGTTAAAAGGGTCATGCAATATTTACAGGGAACCAAGGATCATATGTTGACTTTTATGAAGTCTGATCAACTTCAAGTCACTGGCTATTCTGATTCTGATTTTGCACGTTGCCCTGATGATCGTAGATCTATTTCTGGCTTTATTTTTATGATGGCAGGAGGTGCTATCTCTTGGAAGAGTGTTAAACAGTCTCTTACAGCTACCTCTACCATGGAAGCAGAGTATGTTGCTTGTTTTGATGCCACTCGCCAGGCCATGCAGCTTAAAAAATTGATATCTGATTTTCACATAGTTGAAAGCATTTCCAGGCCACTTGTGATTTACTGTGACAATACTGCTGCTGTAAGTTTCTCTCGAAACAACAAAAACTCTACTCATTCAAAGCATTTTGATATTAAGTATCAGTTTGTTAGAGAATAAATTCAAAGTTTTCACACTCGGATTGAAAACATTGATTCTGAGGAGATGTTAGCAGATCCATTGACTAAGGCCTTAACTGTTGGAGTTTTTCTTATTCATGTAACTCACATGGGTTTAGTCAAGGCTTTTGATGTATTAAGTTAGTGGGAGTCTGATTTTCTATTTTCTTTAGAGACATGCTCTAGTTGACATCATTTTCATGTTTCTTATTAGCATTTTATTTATGCTTGAACCATTGTAGTGTCATTTATGGGACTGCATTATGCCATACATTTTATGAAAAATATTAGCTAAATTCAAATGATAAATATCCCTATCGGATATTTATTCTGTTACTCAAATTTTCATATCGTTAATTAATATATGATATATCGACAATTGTCGTTTTAGCTTAATGATTTGTATGTTGATTATTGATTGACACTATCCAAGTGGGAGAATGTTGAAAATAATTGTAGATTAGTATCACTCAAAATCTATTATCATTAACTGACAATATAAGATATCTTATCATATCAATATGGTTATTTGAACTGGGATTACAGTGAGATTGACTCTGTGATGAGTTAGGTCAATTAGATTAAAAAGCCCAATTAAGAGAGGTCCCTGCCTACCCTGGGGGGTTATAAATTTGCCATCCCATTAAGCAAATTTACACATCAGAATTATTTCTCTACAATAACCCCTCAGAAGGTAGCCAGAAGAACCTCCTAGAGTTCTCTTCAATAGAACTCATGGACATGAACGCCAATTCAGGTACACATTCATTCCCATTTTAATAAATTAAATATTGATAGTTAGCATACTATAATTTGTGTCTAGTACAGTATAATTCAAATCTACTTTATACTTTCATCATACCAAGCATAAAAAGAAACGTGCTGCCCTGGATATTTAAACTGTTGTAGTGTATCATTCAATTCAATTAGAAGCTATATTATGCATAATAATTTGTTAGCTTATAATAGCTTTATGATAATTTTTTTCTTACAAGTTTTTCAAACAGTTATTTGGGATTAGATGATTACAGAAAATAATCACACACAAAAAATATAGAAAACTTGTAAAATGAAAGGCGACCATACTTATCGTCAAGGTTAATCAGGCTGTTAATCTGAGCTGCGCAAGCCACAATACTTCTGATGGCCCAGTAGGAAGCAACTGCTATTTCTGGAGTTGGCAGATCACGAAGCACCATGACATACGTGGTCACCTTTAATATGTTTTCAACTAGATCATTAAGTGTATCAAATTGTGGTTTCAATCAATGAGTTTGCATGCTCGATGATACTATATAGCTGTTTAAGAATTGCCATTGATTTGACAAACGGGTTTGCATCATGAAATTTGATTAGCAGCCAAAATTCACTGTATGAACGAGCAAAAGCGGCTAAGGCCAACACTATCTTCACATCCCACCTGAACGTTGTAAGCATCTCAAATAGTTCAATTGTTTTGGAGTGTGCATCTACACCATCGAGAGTCTTGCAAGAAATCTGAAATTTCAAGTTTGTTTTGATATTGTTAATTTGTTTCATTTGGGGAAATTATGCATGCAGTTTTATTAATGAGAAAAATAATGTTTGCAACAATTAAATATTATATATCAGTTTTACAAATTAAGAACAGAATATCTGTAAGTTCAAAGTCTTGTGGTAGTTTATCAAGCCTGTTTATCATTCTTTGTATGAGTAGACAGATAATGATATCAAATTTTAGTTTGAATGTCTAGAATATTTTCTATCACCTCACTTGAAATCCTATCAATCTTAGGAGATAGAGCCTCTAGCATCTTTGTGACGTCTAGAAGCTGGCTTCGGTCTTCTTCGACTTGATAAGCAGATGCAAGGAAAGCCTGAAAAAAAAAGTTCAGGTTGTGACATGATAAGGAAATCCTAAACAAGTCCACAACTTAATTAACACAACTTTAATAGTATGTGTGTCTATTTTTAATTGGGTGTACAAATTAATTGATTTGAGTCCCTTAAAATTTTTCTTGGCTATTACATAAGCAATTTTTAAACCATAGCATCATACCGTTGTAGCACCTTCAAAACTTAAGGAGGAATGTCTAAGAACATCCTCAATTAATTGGAGAAGTGGCTTCACATCGGATTCTGTCCCATCGGGCTTATGCATTTCCACTAATTTCTTCACCAAAACAGTGTCATCATCTACAGAAATCTTACTCCTGTCTCTTTTCTGATGTTGCATTGCACCGAACTAGCCAATGTTATTCACTGTGAGCTTTACAAAGCAAAATGCAGATAAAAAACTCAGTTCGCAAGCAAAGGATCGGTCCCAAAAGTTGTTGGGATTCTAAATGGGATGAATGAAGCTAGAAAGCCTTAAGCTTCTTTCTTTCCTTTTCCTATATACACTTTAAAATATGTAACCTCTACAGTGAAACACAACATAAAGCCGTGGCATCTAAACTTTTTTATCTGCTTAAGCAATGAAATAAAACCTCACCATCTCTCTGAATTATTTAAACTGATTGATGAAATCCGAAAGTGTAAAATGAGGGAATAGTCCTAACTCCTGCGATAATATGTATTAAGTTACGAAGGTATAAGTTAGACAAAGTGTATCACTTGTATGGCTTTATAATTGCAACAATATTTCCTTAGTCTTTATGGTTTAGAACACACATTTTGGTCCCTATAGTTGTAATTTTTAAACTCTTATAACTATCTATGTCTGAAGTCATCCAAGGTGGTTTATACTATCCAGATATTTAAAACTGCTATAAAACTATATCATAAAAAAATGAAGTTATTTCTTCAGCACCGCCATGGTGTATTAAGGTATAGAGTATTAAAGCTGAATGGTATTGCCACAATAGCTAGTAGTTTATGTTTTTACAGCTTATGAGCGCCACATCTGGTCAAAATAAGGAACAAAATATAAAAAATGATAAAATATGGAGAAATAGAATGAAACTAAACCAATTTTCTTAATTATATGTAAACATTTTGAAATGTTAAATGTAAACATTTTGAAATGTTAAATATATATGTTATCTATAAAAAAAAAGTAATTTTATTAAAAATTATGAAATAATAGGCTTATATCGCCATTGGTTATGGTAGTTTATAAGATGAGAAAAACAATATTCGTGTTTTGTAAATCAAACTAAATCTTTTGAATTACATGAGAGTTTGAAAAGATATATAATAAGAAAGAATACTTGAGATTTAGTTTGAAGAACCTAGGCAAAACTACTTGACAATATATTAGAAGACACATGATAAAACTATTCCCTTGTGGAAGACAGTGAAATTTTGGTTGTTGTAAAAAAGTGTATGTGGTCTCCTGGTTGAGGCTGACCAATATAAACACGTGTTCTTGCCTTCTTTGATATCTAGCTTGATTGCTTCATTATAGAAAAATTCAAGTAGAAAAATTCTTTTAACTAAGACAATCATTATAATAGAAAAATTCTAAATTAAAATTCATTTGTTTATTTTTCCTATTTTGTACACATAATGACAATATTAATATATTAGACAGCTGTATATTTTATGTGTTTCATAAAAATGTTCTTTGTCATGACTTGTTCCATTTCGACTTTGATGCGCTTTGATCGAATATGGATAATGCCTAATTTCTTTTTTAAAAAATGGGAAGTGAATGAGTAAGATTATAAAATTATACTATATAGCCATAATCTTTATATTTTGCTTGCCATGCATGTCAGCGCAACCTTTACATTATCACAATATTATGTACTCTCTATTAAAAAATTGTGCATAGAGAAACAAATTCTCAAAATAAGAGTTTTATTATAAATATACTCTTCCCTCGTACATACTAAAGTCTAGAATATAGTGAGGTTTCATTTATGTTGTTTTGTGACCATAGACGTTACATACTAAAGTGAAGGTAGGGCCAACAATGAAACAAGCTTAAAGCTTTCTAGCTTCCTTCATCCCATTAATTTATATTGCTTTGTCACTATAGAGGTTACATACTAAAGTGAAGGTAGGGACAAGGAACAAAAGAAGCTTAAAGCTTTCTAAGCTTCCTTCATCTCATTTAGCATTCCAAATCTCAAGAACTTAATTTGCAGTGGGTAGCCCACTATTACGGTGTTTGTAGTTTGGTTTTTCTATAAAAGTTATCCAAATCAAACAAAAAAATCAAGTTTAGTTTGGTTTGATTAAGTTTAAAATCATTATAAAATCCGAATAAAATTAAATCAATCATTAGCAATTTTGTTTGGTTCGTTTTTTTAGTTTTACGAATATGTTATTATGTTTTATTTAGTATGATTTCTAAGAATACTTAAATAATTTATTTTAGTTTGAGAGTTATTTAAATATATATTTGCAATTTACTGAAAATAAACGTCACTAAAAACCTACCTAGAAAATAATTTTTTACCACATATATCTCACTAGTAGAAATTATAATCCACTGCCTTATTTATTTTCCACATGATTATGTTTTATAACATGAATCATGTCAATTCTTCTAAACTAGGCATTATTAGAGAGATAAGATGTAGGAATGATGTATATTGTGGTTTGGTTTGAGTTGACTTTTAAAATTGCACAAAACCAAATCTCACAATTTAAAAATTTAGAAAACAAACAAACCTAAACCAAATTGCCCACTATAATTAAATTTTTAGCTTATTTAACCTTCTTGCAGATTTGAGAGTACCCATTTCTAGCTTCAACAAAGTCTCACTTGCAACTTTAGCAGGGTGGTCCACCGAGGGGGTTAAGCACTGGGGAGAGGTATAACCATGGGACACAAGCCTATATATAAGAGAATATGACACCACCTTCAACCCAAAACCTTAAGGTATTAGGTTATAGGTCTTTCTCACTTATATATTACTCAATTTCCCAATTTCTTACCAATGTAGGACTTCAACTCACACTTGCACTCCAACAATCTCTCCCTCAAGTGTGAGTCTCTTCCACATTGTAAACTCCCCCTTGAGAGGAAGCATACATTTAATAACGACCCCTTATTCACACCGCCCTTAAACACAAGGGGACATGCCTCCTGAAACCCTTATCAGGAGGACTTTCGATGAAGGGAATCTACCGTCAACCTGCCGATCACAACCATCAGTTCTGATACCAGTTGTTGGGACAACTACCTCTCCCCGGTGTTTAACCCCCTCAGTTTGTCCCAACAAAAAGGTTTTACCTTTATATTCCTCTCTTCTCCACAACAAACTTGATAGAGAAATAGATAAGGAAAGTTAAAGCTATGATTTTGATTTGGGATTTTTTATTTAATGATGTATTTTGTGTAATTGGTTGTTGATTTATTTTCTTTTGAACTTTCCATTGAGATTTACATGAGTTTTGAATCATTTGTGAGTTATTTGCAGAGATTGGAATTGATAGGCAAGAGGTTTGGAATTGTAACTAATATGCAGACATGCACCACAGTGTTGTGGAAATCCCACATGAGTGTGAGACTTGCAGAAGGAGAAAATGCATAAGGGGTTTTCCCACAAATATGTGAGTATTCTCACATGAATGTGGGAGACTTGCTGAGAAAATAAATTGAATTGGGGATTTGCCCACAATGATATAGATATTCCCATTAAGGGTGTTCATGTATAGTTTGGTTCAGTTTTTACTATAAAAGCCATCCAAACAGAAAAATTAAGTGTAGTTCAGTTTAAAAGTATTATAAAATTTGAACCAAACCAAACAAATAATTCGATTTGGTTTTGTTTGATTTTAGCAGTTTTAGAAATATATTATTTAGTATGATATCTAATACTTCTAAGAATACTTAAATAATTTGTTTTAATTTGAGAATTATATAAATATCTATTGCTAATTTATTGAAAATCAACCGTACTCTAAAATTACATAGAAAATAAATTTTCATCATATATCTAACTAGTAGAAATTATATTAGTGATAGTGACCATTATTTATTTTCCGTATGACTATATTTATAACATGATAAATCATGACATTTCTTCTAAATTAGCATTATTGGGGAGAAACAAAATATAGCAATTATGTAATTGTGATTTGGATTGATTTTCAAAATTTAAACCGTAAACTAAATTGAAATCTACGGTTTGAAAATTTAATAAACAAAAAAAATTCAAACAATTTTAGTTTATGATTCGTTTATCGGTTTTTGGATCAGTTTTTGGTTTTTAGTTTGCAATTGTTTGATTTTGAACACCCTTAATTCCCCTGGGGTTACGGAAGACATGTTTTTGAAAAATGCATTAGGGTTTCGACCACAAGCTTGTAGCAAAGTCCTCATAGGTGTGAAAAAGATTCTGAATATGACATTCACTAAAACACTTATGAGATCTTTTAGGATATTAAATATATAGGGAGAAATTATTATAATGTGGTTGTGGCATTCAAAGAAGAGGTGATAATTGTCTATGATGTTGTTATTAGGCAGATATTATTATACTATTTAGGTACCCATTTGTGGACACTCAATCTTGTTGGGTTTGTTTTTATTTTTAAAAAAAGAAATATATATATATATATATATATATATATATATATATATATATATAAACACACTTTCTATTTATATTCACATATTTACATATCAAATGAAATGACATACCGGTCTGTCAAGATAAAACAAATAGTATATTTTTAACAAAATCAATAGTGTAAATAGCAAGAAGCTAGAGAAGAAGTCTATTGGGTTGAAAAGAGAAAGGAATGTACGTAGTGCATCAGAGGTTTAAATAGTGAATTTAGAGCTCAAATGAGTAGAGGGATGTGTTTAGTGTACATGACCGTGCGAAAAGGGGAGATGCAGAAATATAAATTAATTGTTTTTTTAAATCCTGAACATTCCGGTCTAATAAAAAAAAAGAGTAAAAATGACAGAAAAAAGAAAAGACAGATACAAAAAATAAAAGAAAAAAGCCAATTAAAAGCTAGAGCAAGTTGCTCTACAAATAGAAAAGGAATGAAGAGCGTATAAATAGGAAAGGAAAACATATAACAAGGAGAGAATAAAAAAGAAGGCTGAGTAAAGGAGATGGATCACTGAAAGAATCAGTAAGGAGGTTAACAAGGGAGAACAAAATGGTAGAGAGAAGTCACATTGAAAAGAAACAAAGAGGAGACAATTTAAGAGAGAGCTCTAGCAAGAACATTCAAGAAGAGAGAAGCAGGAAGCAAATAAGAGGTACCTTTTTCTCAGTGTAAATTCCAAGCTTTTCTCTATTATTTTATTTTTATCTACATAAGTAATCATGTTGTATTTGGTCTACACCTTGTGCTAGTTGTCACTATGTGGAATCACAGCCAGAGAACAAATAACACAAACCCCAACATGTATCATCCTGTAACACCATTGACAACTTAAAAACCATAAACACAAACCTCAAATCATTATCCAAAACTATTAAAAAACAAGAAAAGCCTTTATTTAGATTACTAAACAATTCCACGACCATCTTTCTCTTGTTTCAAATTTGAGCCAAAAGCTAACTTTGAAATAGTAAATCACCACTCCAAACCTCAAGCTAAAAAACTAACACCAACAGCTGCTAGACCAACAAACCATGGAAAGCAATTCCAAATTTTGAACTTGGAAACACTGAATCACTCTATCCAACAACCATTACCACTTCACTACCTTTAACCCTCATCACAATGATAGTAGGCCCAAACAAAGAACCAAATGCGTAATCTAGATGAAGGATTACTACTCATTTATGCTTTATTCTGTTATAATGGTATTTTGAATTGTCATTCTCATTTTCTTTTCTTTAAGGGCCAAGTTTGAGATGTATATAAGCCTGTAAGGTTTTTATCTAAAGTTTCTCTTTTATAGGGTTGCCTCCCTAATGAAAAGATATGAAAAAAATTACCCAATCTATGGTTTTACCCTAATTTGTTAGCTTAGTGCTTCTTTTTCACTTTCCTATTTATCTAGCCACCATCTATCATTTTGGTGCTTTCATTCTTTGCATCATGCCTCCTAGAATTGAGAAAAAAGATCTTATGGCGCTATTTTTGCTCTGACTGAGAAGGTTGGTGTGTTGCAATCACAAATTTATACACAATTGCTGCAACAAACAGCTCAACAATTGCAGTTTAAAAAACCAATTGAAACTTGTTAGGGCTCTCTCCAATCTTCTCTGAGATAACTCCAAGATAAGTTATCTCACCTTTTATCCCACTGACTGCTCCATTGCTTACCTATGTTATGTCATCTCCACTATCCCGAGCTTGTCAACCTCAATATATTAGTATACCATTGTCTTCCTTTGATGTCCAACATAGTTATTATCCCTCACCTACTTTCGCTAGTAGCCTTTTTATCCTTCCACCTTTTTACCCACCGCTAACTCCTCATTCTTTATGTCCTCCCTCATTGGACATATCCTCATTTGATGGCTCTGAAACACTCAATTGATTTTTTCAAGTGGAGCAATATTTTACATATTATCAAGTGTCCATAGAGAGTTAATTATATTGTAATGACTATTTTTTATATGCGTGATGATACATTAAGTTGGTTTAAATGGATGAATCATAATCAACAATTTTTAAAAGCTATTGACAATGAGAAGCTACAACAAGATGGAGCATTAGAAACTAATGCATCTTGCTATAGAAGTCTGATTGGGAGCTTAATATATTTAATAGCCACATGACCTAACATCATGTATGTTGTAAGTCTTCTATCAAGGTTTATGTAAAACCCAAGCCAAATTCACTCTAGAGTAGCTCAAAGAATTCTTACATATTTAAAAGTCCCAAAGGAGTTTGAAATATGGCATAAAACTATGGGCAACTCAAGTTGGCTTGGGTGCACCAACACTGATTGGGTAGGTTCGGTAGATGACATAAAGCGCACCTCTGGTTTTCATTTCTCACTCGAATCAAGAATATTTTCTTGGGCATAAAAAAAGCAAGACACGGATGCACAATCAACTGTAGAGGCGGAATATGTGGCATCAATTGAAGGTACAATTCAAGCAATTTGACTACGAATAATACTTACAGAAATGGGCGAACAGCAAGATGGACCTACTACAATCTACTGTGACAATAAATCCAGAATAGCCATGACAAAAAATCTAGTACATCATAGCAAGGCAAAACACAGCAATCAAATATTACTTCATCAGAGAAGTAGTAGCTACTAAAGAAGTCAAGCTAGAATATTGCAAGAGTGAATATCAAGTATCTGACATGTTCACAAAGGCATTACTAAGACAAGATTCGAATAGCTTTGCACTATGCTTGAAGTTACTTAAATTTGCATCAAGGAGGAGTGGTGAAAATTTATGCAAATTCTAGAATTATGTAGATAATTATAATTATATATATATATATATATATATATATATATATATATATATATATATATATAGATAGATAGATAGATAGATAGAAAACTCTAGAATGGTTGTGTTGAAGGCTATAAATAGACCATGTACTCAACATTTGTAATCAACCAAGAAACTAGTAAGTCATTTTAATCAAAGTTATTCCAACTATTTTTCTAAACTAGCTTTCCTTTCAACTAAGCCTATACCACAAATTGGCCTATTTATCCTTTCTACCAATCAAAGTAGCTTTAAATTTAATTATTTTCATCATTCTAAAACTATGAGTAACATGCAACAACTTCAGTGATAATATTGATATATGCATAGACATCAAAATGATGATTAGTTGTTAAATTTAAATATTTGAATAAAATAACTCACAAAATTTCTTGGGTTCATTAGTAATGTTTATAGATTCAGGAACACATCACAATTTAACACTTTGAGGGACAGAAAGGTTATTAACCCTTTTACAAACGAAGAACAGAAATCTTTAAGTACCTAAAACTCTTGTGATATTTTATTGAGCTATGTTAACAATGTTTCAGCGATTACACAGAATGATATAGAAAACATAGTGTAAGATATTTTTTGTAAACCTTAGAAAAAATATGATTAAAAGTAGCAGAGAGAGTCTCTGGCATGCTTATGTACCCTTTATCGTGGCTTGTGTATTTCTTATGATCAACGGGAGGAAGGGAAACCTGAGAGAAAGCATCTAACAATATATAGACAAATTCTATCCACATATATATATATATATATATATATATATATATATATATATATATATTAACTATTTCTTTTTATTTGAAGAAGGAAGTTGTATAGTTGCTAATGCTGGTAGTCAAGAATTATTTGATTTAGAGATAAGAAATATAAAAACACTTAAATATGTTTATTCTTCATAAATAAAAAATAATATGATGTTATGAAAAAAGAGAAAAAAATACTTAAATATATTTTTTTTATAAAAAATAAACATATTCACCAGTAATGTAAAAGAAATTTATAATGTAATTCAATTACAATATACGACTTCTTTTTTAAACAGCAATGTACTTTTTTCTCAGTAAATAATAAGTTAAAAAATTATTGAAAATCAACAAAAATTCAATTATTTATCATATATATAAAAAAACATTTAAGAAATCACATTTAGATTTGAAGTAAATGATTGTAATATATGGACAGGGTGTGTTTATATATTGTTAGAATGCAGAATAAGGTTAAGACTTTTCTCCTTCCTCTTAACTACACTATGTGGTGTTTTTCTGCTGTTGCATGACTACGAGTAATGACTCAATGCTTATCAATATCCACTTTGCCATAAAATACATGTACTTATTAGTTGTTTAAAACCCATGGGTATTCACAGATTTTTTTAAAAATATTTTCTTAAAAGAAATTATTTTTTACTTAAATTTTTATCAAATAGATAATTTATTTATTGAAAAATCTAGAAATAAAATTATATTAGTAATTTTTATAAGATTAATTTGATTTAAAAATAAATTAATATATATATATATAATATTTAATATAAATAAAATATTTGATTTACATTACTGATATTTTTATAAATAATTTTATGAATTATTCATTTTTTATAAAAAAAAAAGTAACATTGATAACAATAAAAATTAACAATTAATATTTTAAGTTGATCTATTTAACAAAAATATTATATTTTTTAAATTAAATATATATAATATTTTAATTTAGTAGATAGCAAGTACCCATTTAAATTACTTATGCCGTTGCAAGTTTAATCTACTAACACGGATTTTCTTTTTGTGATCCCTAATTACATAGCAGCAAATTAGCAAATGCTATTGAGAGTGAGCTAGACTTTGCAGATAAAGAACTCAGTTCGGAAGCTAAGAAGAAACAAGACTTGTGTAGTTGAGTTTCAAGTGCAATGTGATAGAAAAGAGTAAACCTTACCTAAATCAACTTCTTTTCTTTCTCAAAATTAAGTTCTTGGGAATTGGGAAACTAAATGGGAAGGAAGGAAGCTAGAAAGCCTTAAGCTTCTTTTGTTCCTTATCCTTACCTTTAATTTAGTATCTAACCTCTGCAGTGACTAAACAACATAAAGCCGTGGCATTTAAACTTTTTCATTGTCTTAAGCCATGAAAAGAAACTTCAACGGTCACCATGACTTTGGATTATTATTGATGAAGGCTTAGAAATAAGTGTAATGTACAAATAAGGGAATGATACAATAGTACCTAGTACTTTAAGGTATAAAGTCGACAAAGTGCAGTTATTCTATTGGTTTTTATAGTTCTAGCAATTGTTTTTTAGGTCTTCATAGTTTAAAAACTATCACATTTTAGTCTCTATGACTTTAATTTTTGTAACACCTACGACAAGAAAAAATCAGTCATCAATATTTTTTAATTATTATATATTCTTTAATATTAAAATAAATTTTCATATTTTGATGGAATTGAAATACTCTATCCAAACAAAAAATTAAAATTTTATAAATTCGAATTATTTTTTTAAACAAAACATTTGGTGAATTAATTTATTTGAAATAAAAACATTTCAAATACACTTGTGTTATCTGTTTTGGAGTTCGGTGGTTTTCTCATAATTTGGTTCTTAAAAAACACCTTACGGGTTTAAGGGAGGAAAATGTTTATAAATGACTATTAATTTTGATTTCTAGTTATATAAGACTATGAATGTACCGGGACAAGCCCCCAAATCATGTTTAAAGGGCGTGAAAGTGTGGCACTGACAAACAACATCAATATTCCTATTACTAATCTCTAGAGGTCTTTTCGTTGCACGTGTCACGCGTTAAGTGACAATGCTCGGACCCATCATTGTAGGTGTCGTGTGTTGTTCTGCTGTCATGCTGATGTTTAGTTTCTTTGTTCCAGGTGTCCTCGGTCAAGCTGTTAAGTCAGTGGCGATCATCTTCGTCACTAAGTCTTGGGTTGGTTATTCCTGAGATCTTCGAGTTGGGTTTTGATGGCAGCATTCTCTTCTCTTAGGATGTAGACTTCAACCTCATGTTTCTAGGCCAAGTCTTCAATCAATTTTCTAAATTTCTCCATAATGTTAGATTTGTTCATGGTGGTTGAGATATATCACTCCTAATTTATACCATGTATTATTAGGGTGTAGAAATTTTTAAGCTCTCATATTCCTTAATCACAATTGAAATATTTGTTCTATTACATCTAAAGTTCTATATTGCTTAAAAGTGAAAGACAAAACACTCATACTAAAGTTCTATATCGCTTAAAAGTGAAGGACAAAACACTGAAAGAAACACCAAGCTCCAAAGTGAAGAATACCTTAAATGAGGGGCTTGCCACACTCTCACGCCGCATGGCCAGTATTGAGTGTTGAGTTTTTAATGAATTATGGTGTCAATGATCTTCTGCACTAGCTCTTTTTTGTTGCTTTTCCCGACATATATCATCTAAAAGGATATTTGTGTGAGTGTTGAAACCTTGTGGGCTCCCTTCACAAATCCTCTTACCCATTTTGGGTCATCTCATTTTCCGTCCTTAATCTGTGCAAAAGGATGTGCGTGGGAGCACATCGATGGTTGTTTCAAGACGTTGTCGATAGTGCAACGTCTATCAAAAGAAGATTATCGATCGGAAAGGACATTAATCTCAACCGACTACCACTAATAGTGATCAGAAAAATGAAAAGAAGTTATGAAAAGGAAATGATGTGGAAAGTCTATAATGGGTCTCTGGGCTGGTCAGATATGGTTGTTGTCATACTCAACAAAAAATAAGAATATCCGGCCTATTACTATGTAAAAGTATGTTAATGTGTATCTTAAATTACCACAATGTTGCGTTTATTTATAATGACAAAATGGGATGACTAATATCTCATAATGATCAATTTAATAACAAGTTAATAAGAATTTGTACTTACTCCCATATTTCAAAATCAATGTGATCTACTAACAATTCAAGTCCCCAGGTCTTTTCTCTCCATAGAACTTCTTCTCTATAACTTGTGAAAGGATAGGCTTCTCGTCCCCAAATCCACATCATGGAAATAGCATTGGGGGAAGAAACCCTCCCTTGTGGATCCAGAACCACTATAATTGGCTTATTCTTGTATTTCCATTCCCTCTGGATGAACCGGATCACTGGTTTGCCTATCAAAAAAGGATGATACACTGAGTACCATTTCATGAGCTCTTTCAGTTCCTCAAATTGCTTTTGCTTTGGGCCTGTCCATTCAAAATTAGAGTCCACAATAGGGATCCAAAGCAACTAATAGCTACTCTCCATTCTTGGTGCATGAGCCTTTGACTCGCTATAGATCTGTTCAATAATCAGAAGCTCGTCTGTGGAGATCTCAATGCTTGAAAATAGAAGCAGCACATTCTTCCATCTCAGTGGCTGAAGGCTAACCTACTTGTTTTCAATTTTCCATTAATTATACAAACATTAGCATGATAAACTTAACTTTTCATAATTCTAATCCATCATGTTGGTAGTTAACGTGTCAGAAAATCATACCCTTTTCTTGGTAACACCATCATATAGAGGTAGAATATCATCCCCTGAGTAAATCAAAGCTTTGAGAAGCTTCTTGTTGTCAATGTGGGTCTTTCAAAATAAATCAAGTAAAACACGTCTCGAGTCATCTTCCATCTTAAATGTTCTCTCCTTAGATATCATTTCAGTTTGTGGAATTCTATAATATTGACGAAGGCCATCGATTTCCTGCTTGAGATTATCGATTATGGTTTTGATTTTGAATGTCAATGAGGATAGCTCCTGAGTTTCAGTGTATGGGAAGATCCTGAAATAGTGTTCTTGATATATTATTATTACTTGTGTATGTTGTATTAAACAAACCCTCCCATGTAGTACATTGTTACAATGACAAATTCTAACTTGTTCATACATGATTCGATCATTATATATCTGTCGTGTGCTTTGGTGGTTTTATTTATAAAAAGAATTAAAAAAGATGACCATTCTTAAAAAAAAAAAAAAAAGAAAAAAGAAGGGTGCTGCCTGTAAACAAATAAACAAACAGTTTTACATAATCATCCAATTAGATGTGAAGCAAAATATGTTTTATGAGGAATAATGTGTTTGTTGATTTATATAATGATTTTCTTAAAAGTCATGCAAACGATGATTTATGATCAGATGTCGAGGAAAATAATTTTACACTCACAATGAATAACTATTAAAAACAAAAAAAAAATATTTAAACTTCAAAAATGAAAGGCAACATACCGAGTGAGACGGGGAATCTGAGCTGCACAAGCCACAATACTTCTTATGGTTTCAGTGAGTTTGCATGCTCCAACAGACTAGATAGTCGTTTCAGAATTGCCATTGGTTTGGCAAATGAGTTTGTATGATGAATTTCGGCTAGCAGCCAAAATTCACCGTATGACCGAGCAAAAGCTGCTAAGGCCAGCACAATCTTTACGTCCCACTTGAACATTGTAAGCATGTCAAATAGTTCAATTGTTTTGGAATGGTCATCTACACCATCCAGAGTATTGTAAGAAATCTGAAATTTCAAGTTGAGTATGATATTGTTAATTTGTTTCATTGGGGAAAATTATGCCGGCGGGTTTATTAATAAGAAAAATAAGGCTTGCAGTGGTTGCAGCAATTAAATCTTATATATCTGTTTTACAAATTAAGAACAGAATATCTGTAAGTAGCTCAAATTCTTTTGGTAGTTTATCAAGTCTGTTTATCATTGTTTCTATGAGTACACAGATAACGATATAAAAAATTTGGTCTAGAAAGTCTAGGATATTTTCTATCACCTCACAGGAAATCCTATCAATCTTAGGAGATAGAGCCTCCAGCATGTTTGTGAGGTCAGGAAGGTGGCTTTTGTCTTCTTTCGACATGATCAGTATGTGCAAGGGAAGCCTGAAAGAAAAGTTCGGGTTAGTCACACTAACATGACAGGAAAATCTAAGAAAAAATCCAGATCTAAATTAAAACAAAAGTTTACTAGCATGGCTGTCTATTTTGTATTGGGTGAGCAAATTAGTTAATTTGAATCCCTTAAAATTTTTCTTGGCTGTTACGTAAACAACTTGTTAAGCCATTAGCATCATACCGTTAATGCAGCATCTTCAAAACTCGAAGATAAGTCCAAGAAGATCCTCAATTAATTCCAAAAGTGGGTTGACATCATAATCTATCCCCTCAGGCTTATGCTTTTCCACTATTTTCTTCACAAAAACATTATCATCCGATATTTCGGCTGCAAGCATCTTCCGGATCCTACCTTCTTATCTGTTATTGCATTGAACAGAACTAGCCAATGCTATTCATGTTTAGCTAAATTGCAATGTGATAGAAAGGAATAAACCCTACCTGAATCAACTTCTTTTCTGTCCCAAAATTAAGTGCATGTGATGTAAATGGGAAGAAGGAAGCTAAAAAGCCTTAAGTTTCTTTCGGTCATTGTCCCTACCTTCTCTTTAGTATGTAATAACCTCTACAGTGACAGGCCAACATAAAGCCGTGGCATCTAAACATTTTTATTTGCTTAAGCAATGAAATGAAACCTCACAATTACTCTGAATTATTTAAACTGATTGATTAAAGCTCAGAAAGTGTGATTTGAGTATGAGGGAATAGTCCTATTTATAATAGTGTGTATTATTTTGAAAAGGTATAAAGTAGACAAAGTGTAATTACTCTTTTGTTCTTTACAGTTGCAACAATTTTTCTTTAGTCTTTATTGTTTAAGACACATTTTGGTCCCCATAATAGTAATTTTTTAACTCTTTTAACTATCTATGATATTTGAAGTTATCCAAAGTGGTTATACTATACAGATATTTAAAACTGCTGTAAAACTATATCATAAAAAAGGAAGTTAGTTGTTTCATCTTTTCAGCTGCGTGGCTTATGCACGCCACGTGGGCTCAAAATAAGGAATAAAATGTAAAAAATGGTTAAATATGGCGACATAGAACGAATAATGTAAGTCAATTTTGTTATATGTAAACATTTTATCAGAAATTATGAGATAATAGACTCATATCTCCATTGGTTATAGTTGTTAATAAGATGAGAAAGACAATATTCGTTCATTGCAAACTAATTACAAAAGTAAGATTGTATAAAATAATATATATATATATATATGATTAATATAGTATAATATATTATTTGAATAGTACTATTTAAATCATATAAATGAAATTTAATCTCAAACATCTCAAAGTATTTCATTTATTTAATATAATATAGTCAGATTAAACCAATAATTTAATTAATGTTTTAATTTTTATTTTTAAATAATACACGACATTAATTTTAATTTTATATTTTTAATTGAAAGTAAAAATAGTGACAATGATTTTTTTAAATTATAATTTTAATATATAATATATAGTTAAATTAAACCATATGATTATAGGTTTCATAAAAAATAATTTTTAGTCTTTAAAATTTAAAAATATTTATTTTATTTCCAAAATCAGTGTTTTGTTTATATTTATGTTATTCGTATATAAGTCCTGATGTATTTGACTGTGTCGGGTGTAAAATTAAAGATTGCAGGAATTGGAATTGAGAAGAAAAACGATTCACAAATACAGAATCATGCTTTTGTCACTCATTTAGCACTTCAAAGCAAAAACATTTAGAAAAAGATAATAGTTTATATCAGAGCAAATAAACTCAACAAAATTCTGCACTAAACTAACAAAAAGTCTGCATAAAAAATTGGTTCAATTGCTGCAGAATTTCAGCTTCTTATAGCTGCAAAAAGCCTACATAACGCAACTCACAATATGGTAACCTCTGTTACTTAAAATAGGGTATTATTACCTCAAATTAACAAGTCAAAAGTTGCAGAATTCACATTCAGACTCAGCTAAATTCAAATTTCACTAACCAAACATAAACTGGAATTACACATTAATCAACTCAAACAATATAATCAGAGCGAAATAAGATTTCAGACACACACAAGCTGAAATTCAAACAAACATAGTACGATATTCAAAATGAAATCGTAGATGCTTAAACACTAAAAAGGCACTGAGAGGGCACTCTAGTCCTCTGGAGAGAGAACATTTAGCTGATCCAATCTTTCAGATACAGTCTCAAGACTATCGGTCAACTCCTTGAACTCCTTACTGTGCATTTCTTGCATATCACCTACCTTTGTCAAAATCATTTCTTCAAAAGTTGAGAGAGCTTTGGGTTTAAATTCTTTAAAATTTCTTTCAGCTTCAATTTCTTCCTTATTTAGCCACCCTTCATCATATTTAACTAGCTTCATCTTCTTCGATGCTCTATGTTTCACAAAATGAACTTTACAATTTGGACAGATCAAAGCACTCAAAATTGAACTGGAATATTTAGAAAATAGAATAGCAAAAACTCAACAAGGAAAATGCAAAAATGAATTCCAAAACACCTGGCCACAGCATTGTGGTTTTCGCCATAGGGATGTGGTTTTATGGTAAGGTGCCTCTTAGGACTTCAATTGAGCATGACACAACACCAAACAAAGGAAAGAGTATAGGCACGAGAAATTAGAAATAAAAATAAGCATATGATTCAATGGAATGAACAAGAAAGTTGAATAAAAAAAATTGAGAAGCAACATCACCTAAAAAAATGGGCATAGAATTTTTTTTGAATTTTATAAACAAAAAATTTATAACAAAACTTCAAGACAACAAACACTTCAAGACAACAATCACTTCAAGACAAGCAAGAATATATGTTAAACAACACATATGGATTGAAAATAAAATAGAATGGACTAGAAGAGAAGGTGACAAAACATTGAACCGAAAAATAAAACAAGATAGGATAGGATAGGACAAGAACCTCTATCAGAGCCTAAGCTTTGATACCACTTGATGCATCCCTCCCCAAGGCAAGATTGAAGAATCCTTGATGAAGAGAATGCTCCCAAGATCCTTGCTCATAGAGGTCCAAGGTTGAAGAAATGGAGGTGGAAGTATAGGAGATGGAGGTGAGGTAGGCACCACTTCTTCAATGAAGGAGATAAGCCATGGTGAAGCTAGCCACAAAGGAAGGAACCCTTGGTAATAGCATGAAGGACTCTCATAAGAGTGGAGAGAACATGAACACTCACTAAGAACAAAGAACTCTCAAATTTAGAGAAAGGTTATTTTCATTCAAATGAGTGTTAAAAACCACATAAAGGAGGGAATGCTCTATTTATATAGCAAAGCATGAACCATGGGCTTAGGATCCCAAGTTGAACATCCAACATGCTTAATTAAGGGTTAGTTGGTTTAATTTAGTGTTAGTTTAGCATGTGCTCAATTAACACTAATTTAATCAAACTAAAGATTCAAACATGGTCCTAAAAATATGGATCCATGTTCCCTCTAGTTTGAATTTGAATTTTGGAGGAAAATGACATGACACTTCCAAAATTCAAATTCAAATAAGAAGCAACAAGAATCAGACATGTAGGAGTGAGAAAGCACATGTGGAGTGAGACAAGGGGACAAGGGGGTCCACATGTCTCCTACATGCTTCATGTGTTGGTTAGAAAGGTTTTAGAAGCAATTAGGGGTGTGGAAATTAATGATCACACATCCAAATGCATTCTAGATAGGCTCAACTAATTAACACACTCCACAAAGAGACTAATTACACCTCCTAAAGAAAAAAAAAACTATAGCCCAAAATACAAGGCCGAAAATAAAACTAACTACACCCCTAAAATCCTAATGACTTAAGGGTGGTTATACAAGCCTAAAAATGGTAAAATTAATACAATTAAATGGAACATGTCATAAACTAGGCTCTTTGAAGCTTCATCCAGTCATACTCCTTTCTTATTGGTCCTAGCTCAAGCCCATGCTAGACATGCATGCATCACTTCCAATGACATACTTTTAGCTCAAGTATATGTTGATGATATAATCTTTAGATCGGCTAACACCTCTCTATTTGAGGACTTTGTTTCCAAAATATTGGGGAGTTTGATATGTCAATGATGGGAGAATTGAATTTCTTCTTAGGTTTGCAGGTCAAGCAAATGGTGAAAGAAATTTTCCTATACTAGTCAAAGTATACCAAAGAGCTACTCAAGAAATTTGGAAATTTCCATGATGATTTCGGGTTTCAAGGCTTAGCAAAATTTGTTCAGTTAAAGGGAAAATTTTATCTAGATTGGGTTAGAGTATTTTATTCAAATATGAGATACGATGATTTTGGAAATTTGATTTCTAAAGTGAAGAGGAAGAAAATTCTTTTTTCTGAAGAAATTTTTCTAAGTATTGGTGGTATCTCTAATGATGGTATAGATGTTTCTGTAGCTGATTTGAAAAAGGAAAATGTGAAATATAATAAGGTGGATCTGTATAAGTCTATGTTAGTTAATCTCGTACAATGGGAAGAAGAAAAAGCAGCTAAGAGGAATGAGAAAAAAATTATGTATAACACAGGTGGCATAAAGGTAGATCATAGACTCTTTCACTACTCTTTAGCATAGATTATTGTAGTTAGGGGATGTAATCATGCTCAAATTAGTGAAAAGGATATGGTTATGATGAAAGTTATTATGGACACAATGATCAAGACTAGAAGGTTGGATGATTATAAGTGCCCTATGCTTTCTTTATCTCCAAAGTTTGGGAACACTATGGAGTTGACGCATCTAATGACGCTAGAGAAATAACTTGGAAAGTTCATTTTTTGAAAGATAGAGCATTGAAGAAGATGAACCTAGTTAAATATGATGAAGGATGGCTAAATAAGGAAGAAATTCAAGCTGAAAGAAATTTTAAAGAATTTAAACCCAAAGCTCTCTCACTATTTGAAGAAATAATTTTGAGGAAGGTAGGTGATATGCAAGAAATGCAGAGAAAGGAGTTTAAGGAGCTGAAAGATAGTCTTGAGACTATATCTGAAAGATTGGATAAGCTAAACGTTCTCTTTCTAGAGGATTGAGTGCCCTCTCAATGCCTTTTTAGTGTTTAAGCATTTAGGATTTCATTTTGTATATCGTACTATGTTTGTTTGAATTTCAGCTTGTGTGTCTGAAATCTTATTTCGATCTGATTATGTTGTTTGTGTTGATTAATCTATAATTCCAGTTTATGTTTGGTTAGTGAAATTTGAATTTAGCTGAGTCTGAATGTGAATTCTGCAACTTTTGACTTGTTAATTTGAGGTAATAATACCCTATTTTAAGTAACAGAGGTTACCATATTGTGAGTTGCGTTTTGTAGGCTTTTTGCAGCTATAAGAAGCTGAAATTGTGCAGCAGTTGAACCAATTTTTTATGCAGACTTTTTGTTGGTTTAGTGCAGAATTGTGCAGAATTTTTGTTGAGTTTATTTGCTCTGATATAAACTATTGTCGTTTTCTAATGTTCTTGCTTTGAAGTGCTAAATTGGTGACAAAAACATGTTTTTGTACTTGCGAATCGCTTTTCTTCTCAATTCCAATCCTCTCAATCTTCAATTTCACACTTGACACTGTCAAATACACCAGGACCTATAAACAAATAATATTAATACAAACAAAAAATTAATTTTATGACTAAAATAAATATTTTTGAATTTTAAGGACTAAAAATTATTTTTGATGAAACCTATATCCATATTTTTTAATTTGACTATATATTATATATTAAAATTATAATTTAAAAAAATCATTGTCACTATTTTTACTTTCAATTAAAGATATAAAATTAAAATTAATGTTGTCTATTATTTAAAAGTAAAAATTAAAACATTAATTAAATTATTGGTTTAATCTGACTATATTATATTAAATAAATGCAATACTTTGAGATGTTTCTGATTAAATTTCATTTATATGATTTACATAGTGCTATTCAAATAATATATTATACTATATTAATCATATATATATATATATATTATTTTATACAATCTTACTTTTGTAATTAGTTTGCAATGAACGAATATTGTCTTTCTCATCTTATTAACAACTATAACCGATGGAGATATCAGTCTATTATCTCATAATTTCTGATAAAATGTTTACATATAACAAAATTGACTTAGATTATTCGTTCTATGTCGCCATATTTAACCATTTTTTACATTTTATTCCTTATTTTGAGCCCACGTCGCGTGCATAAGCCACGCAGCTGAAAAGATGAAACAACTAACTTCCTTTTTTATGATATAGTTTTACAGCAGTTTTAAATATCTGGATAGTATAACCACTTTGGATAACTTCAAATATCATAGATGGTTAAAAGAGTTAAAAAATTACTATTATAGGGACCAAATGTGTCTTAAACAATAAAGACTAAAGAAAAATTGTTGCAACTATAAAAAACAAAAGAGTAATTACACTTTGTCTACTTTATACCTTTTCAAAATAATACACACTTTTATACATAGGACTATTCCCTCATACTCAAATCACACTTTCTGAGCTTTCATGAATCAGTTTAAATAATTCAGAGTAATTGTGAGGTTTCATTTCATTGCTTAAGCAAATAAAAAAGTTTAGATGCCACGGCTTTATGTTGGCCTGCCACTTTAGAGGTTATTACATACTAAAGAGAAGGTAGGGACAATGAAAGAAAGAAACTTAAGGCTTTTTAGCTTCCTTCTTCCCATTTACATCCAATGCACTTAATTTTGGGACAGAAAAGAAGTTGATTCAGGTAAGGTTTATTCCTTTCTATCACATTGCAATTTAGCTCAACATGAATAGCATTGGCTAGTTCTGTTCAATGCAATAACAGATAAGAGGTAGGATCCGGAAGATGCTTGCTGCCAAAATATCAGATGATAATGTTTTTGTGAAGAAAATAGTGGAAAAGCATAAGCCTGAGGGGACAGATTATGATGTCAACCCACTTCTGGAATTAATTGAGGATCTTCTTGGACTTATCTTCTTGAGTTTTGAAGATGCTGCATTAACGGTATGATGCTAATAGCTTAACAAGTTGTTTACGTAACAGCCAAGAAAAATTTTAAGGGATTCAAATTAACTAATTTGCTCACCCAATAAAAAATAGACACCCATGCTAGTAAACTTTTGTTTTAATTAAGATCTGGATTTTTCTTAGATTTTCCTGTAATGTTAGTATGACTAACCCAAAATTTTCTTTCAGGCTTCCCTTGAAGACAAAAGCCACCTTCCTGACCTCACAAACATGCTGGATGCTCTATCTCCTAAGATTAATAGGATTTCCTGTGAGGTGATAGAAAATATCCTAGACTTTCTAGACCAAATTTTTTATATCATTATCTGTGTACTCATAGAAACAATGATAAACAGACTTGATAAATTACCAAAAGATTTGAGCTACCTACAGATATTCTGTTTTTAATTTGTAAAACAGATATATAATATTTAATTGCCGCAACACTGCAAGCCTTATTTTCCTTATTAATAAACCGGCAGGCATAATTTTCCCCAATGAAACAAATTAACAATATCAAACTCAACTTGAAATTTCAGATTTCTTACAATACTCTGGATGGTGTAGATGAACATTCCAAAACAATTGAACTATTTGACATGCTTACAATGTTCAAGTGGGATGTAAAGATAGTGCTGGTCTTAGCAGCTTTTGCTCGGTCATACGGTGAATTTTGGCTGCTAGCCGAAATTCATTATACAAACTCAGTTGCCAAACCAATGGCAATTCTTAAACAACTATCTAGTATGTTGGAGCATGCAAACTCACTGAAACCACGGTTTCATACCCTTAATGATTTAGTTAAAAACATATTGGAGGCGGTCAAGTGTGTCATAAAGTTCCATGATCTGCCAACTATAGAAACACCAGCCTACACCACTGCTTATAACTATATCCCAGTTGCTTCCTACTGGACCATAAGAAGTATTGTGGCTTGTGCAGCTCAGATTCCCCGTCTCACAAGGTATGTTGCCTTTCATTTTAAGAATGGTCATCTTTTTAAATTCTTTTTATAAATAAAACCACCAAAGCAGACGACAGATATACAATCATCGAATCATGTACTACATGGGAGGGTTTGTTTAATACAACATACACAAGTAATAATAATATATGAAGAACGCTATTTCAGGATCTTCCCATACACTGAAACTCAGGAGCTATCCTCGTTGACATTCAAAATCAAAACCATAATCGATCATCTCAAGCAGGAAATCGATAGCCTTAGTCAATATTATAGAACTCCAAAAATTGAAATGATATCTAGGGCGAGAACATTTAAGATGGAAGATGACTCGACACGTGTTTTACTTGATTTATTTTCAAAGACCCACATTGACAACAAAAAGGTTCTCAAAGCTTTGATTTACTCAGGGGATGATATTCTACCTCTATATGATGGTGTTACCAAGAAAAGGGTATGATTTTCTGACACATTAACTACCAACATGATGGATTAGAATTATGAAAAGTTGAGTTTATGATGCTAATGTTTGTATAATTAATGGAAAATTGAAAACAAGCAGGTTAGCCTTGAGCCACTGAGATGGAAGAATGTGCTGCTTCTATTTTCAGGCATTGAGATTTCCACAGACGAGCTTCTGATTATTGAACAGATCTATAGCGAATCAAAGGCTCATGCACCAAGAATGGAGAGTAGCTATGAGTTGCTTTGGATCCCTATTGTGGACTCTAATTTTGAATGGACAGGCCCAAAGCAAAAGCAATTTGAGGAACTGAAAGAGCTCATGAAATGCTACTCAGTGTATCATCCTTTTTTGATAGACAAACCAGTGATCCGGTTCATCCAGAGGGAATGGAAATACAAGAATAAGCCAATTATTGTGGTTCTGGATCCACAAGGGAGGGTCTCTTCCCCCAATGCTATTTACATGATGTGGATTTGGGGAAGTGCTTCCTATCCTTTCACAAGTTCTAGAGAAGAAGCTCTATGGAGGGAAGAGACCTGGAGACTTGATTTGTTAGTAGATCACATTGACTTTGAAATATCGGAGTGGGTAAGCATATATTTTTTTCTAGCAAATATACTTCTCGTTTTCCTTTTGTAGTGTAATTAGC
This sequence comes from Psophocarpus tetragonolobus, assembly GCA_037954015.1. Lineage (NCBI taxonomy): Eukaryota > Viridiplantae > Streptophyta > Magnoliopsida > Fabales > Fabaceae > Psophocarpus > Psophocarpus tetragonolobus. The sequence goes on from CM075691.1 coordinate 26,328,322, forward strand.
CTACCATGTTTGACAACACAGTCCCAACACATATGGTTAATGTTGTACAAAACCAAATAAACCATTTAAGATTAACATCAATTTTATAGAATAATACTGAATGGTTGTTTTTACTACCTTTTCTTGTTTTGAAAACAAGTCAACATGAATTTATGATTGCACAGATTAGGCGTGGAAAATACATTTTCTTGTACGGAGCAGATGACCCAGAATGGGTAAGAGGATTTGTGAAGGAAGCCCGCAAGGTTGCAACACTTACTCAAGTATCCTTAGAGATGATATATGTGGGCAAAAGCAACAAAAAAGAGCAAGTGCAGAAAATCATTGACACCATAATTCGTGAAACGCTCAACACTCGATACTGGTCAGATCTGCTAATGATATGGTTCTTCTGGAACCGTCTTGAGAAGATGTTGTTCTCCAAGCGTCAATACAATCAAACCAATGACGATAATCTCGTGATGAAGGAAATCAACAAGCTTCTGATCTATGACCAGCATGGTGGATCGATTATTCTGGCAAGAGGGTCTAACATAGTGGTCATTGGAGACGCCACAACGGCATTGCAAACTTTGGTAGAGTACGATATGTGGGAAGAAAATGCTGAAAGAGATGGGTTTGGACAAGCTTTCAAGAGCCACTACGACAAGATTCATTCACTTGTTGTTGCTAGTCCTTTCAGGATTGAGTTCTCTCAAATAATCGAGAGAACGAATATCCCAGAGCCATTGCTGGGGTGCTGTAAGTGTCTTGGCCACGTGAATGTGCTGACCACCTTTCAGTGTTGTCATGATGATAAACTTGATGAAGACTTCTTTGCCGCAACTCTTAAGCTTCCTACCATTTGACCGTTCATTGTTCATTTGCGAGCCTCTGTTTCTATTGAGACATTGATGTTTTATTTTTATTTTTTCTTTATACTTGGTGTATCAGGTGAGATATGACTCCGAAGATAATAATGGACTATTTAATTTTCCTTTAAGAGTTATGATTTTGAACCATAAGCTATTCTATAAATATGTTTCGAATGAAATTATAACTGAGTTTTTACTTTTTTGTGACACATAGATTTCTCTCTAGAATTTATCAATAAATTCTTCTTTGTCTGTAAGATATCATCTATCTTTTGTTAAACCATTATCTTGGTTATCCAATTCTCTTTTTTTTTTTGTTAACTTATTTATTTCTAACCTAGATATATCCGTAAAACGAATTCAATTCCTTTGGATTTACATCAACTGGTATAAAGCTTTGGCTCTAGGTTTGGAACTATAGTGGATATTTTTTATACAAAGTGTTTAATAGAAGGTTATTTGTGTTTATTTGCAGTTGAGGGAAGAAGTTATAGTAATGTGGTGAGCGAAAGATTGATGAATAAACTCAACTTACCAACAAGTCTTCATCCTAGACAAACTAAGTTTAGATTCTCTATTGGAAAATAGTGGATGAAGTGACATGCGATATTGCTCTTTTGGACTCATGTCATTTTCTTTTAAGGAGATCTTGGCTTAAGGATAAAAAAATTAATTCTAAAAAACTTTTAGTTTATTTGGTGCATGAAGAATGCAAAGTTAATTTGAAATTTCTAGCACCAAGCCAAGTTTGTAATGATCAACATAAGTTGAAGGAGAAAATAGAAAAAGAGAGAGAAGAAAAGACAAAAATAAAAAAAGAAAAGCGTGAAGAGGAAGAGAGAGAAAAAGAAAGAAAAAGATAGAAAAAGAACAATAAAATTTTAACTTCTAATGATTTTGCTTCTTCTCTTGATATTTTAAATGCACGCGATCATGAGTATACAACCCACAAATTGTCATGTGTGAGGAAGAAAAGTGTTGATATCACTTCTAAAGCATCATTGTGAGAGATAAATTTTTCTTTAGAACTTATCAAAGAATTCTTCCTTGTGGCGTTCTACAAGACTTATTAAGGGTAAATCATCACTCTTGAGGCGTCATATGACTTATCTTTCATCTTTGGCAGTAGCAGTATTTATCCCTTCGTTAAAAAATTCTTATTTACCCAATTCTCATTTTTTTGGTTAACTTATTACATTCCAACCTAGATAGATCCGTAAAATGAATCCAACCCCTTTAAATTTACAACAGATGATCATTTTTTTTTACTGTATTTAAGTTTTGTAATGATTATAAATAAAATATTATTTTTTAATTACAATTTATTCCTTTAATACCTCTATTACCTATTATTATTAGATTGATCGATATTAGTGATCCCATTTTTGTCACTATAAATAAACACAACATTGTGTGGTAATTTGAGATACACATTAACATACTTTTATATGGTAATATGCCAGGTTATTCTCATTTTCTGTTGAGGTATCACAACAACTATGTCACTAGAGACCCATTATAAACTTTCCACATCATTTTCTTTTCAAAACTTCTTTTCATTTTTCTAATCACTATTAGTGGTAGTTGGTTGAGCTAAATGACCTTTCTGATCGATAATCTGCAGATCTTCATTTTGTTGATAGTGTCTATCAACAATGTCTTGAAACAACCATTGATGTGCTCCCACCCATATCCTTTTGCACAAATTAAGGACGGAAAATACTTGTATGGAGGAGATGACCCAAAATGGGTAAAGAGGATTTGTGAAGGGAGCCCGCAAGGTTGCAACACTTACACAAATATCCTTAGAGATGATATATGTCAGCAAAAGCAACCAAAAAGAGCAAGTGCAAAAAATCATTGACACCATAATTCGTGAAAAAATTAACACTCAATACTGGACAGAGTAGGTAATGATATGGTTCTTCTAGAACTTTCTTGAGAAGATGCTCTTCTCCAAGCTTTTGATCTATGACCAATTTGGTGGATGGTGGATGTTGGTCATCCTTCACGGTTTTCTCCTAAAAAGGTGCTTATGGGTGTTAAGGAAGAAGGGTACTTATAAAAGACCCTTGGCCTCAACTCTTAAACGATATGAGACTTCAGGTGTGAGGAGAGTGTGACACGTTTCTCACAGGAGGCACCAACATTCCTACCGTCAGTCCTGAGACATCATTAGAGTAGGTTACCGCATTCTTTGGAGTTGGATACCTCTGTCACTATTTTGTCTTGAAAAGGCGCTTGGGCAGTTAAGAGATGAGGGTATTTATAAAAAATCTTTGGTCTTAACTTCTCAGAAATGTGAAACTTCGGATGTACTCGAATAAGCACCCCAATTGTGACTAAGGGGCGTGAGAGCATCAAAATTCCTACACCCCTGACAATACATGGTACAAACCAGGAGTGACATATCTCAATCTGCCATGAACAGATATAACATCATGGAGGAATTTAGGAAATTGATTGAAGGCTTGGCCTAGAAACATGAGGTTGAACAGCTCGGCCAAGGACACCTGGAACAACGAAACCAGACATCAGCATCACAACAGAACAACACACGACACCTACAATGATGGGTTTGAGCATCGTCATCAAAAGAACTCGACGCGTGATGCGCGCAACAACGGGACCTTTAGGGACTGGTGGTAGGAACATTGACGTCGTCTAGAGACATGATTGAGGGGCTTGTTCTAGTACATTCGAAGCCCCACATTGCTAGAAGTCGAGACCAATGGTCATTTATAAACACCTTCGTCCCTTAAACCCTTGAGGCAGCTTTTCAGAACAAAATAGTGACAAAACTACCGAGCTTCAAAACGGATAATACCTCTTCGGATGTGGTGATCCATCCTAACTAATAACGATGTCCCAGGACTAGCGATGGGAACAATATGACCTAACATGTCTTTTCATAGGAAATTTTAGATTCAAAAGAATTAAAATACATTGCATTTGAAATGTTTTTAATTCAAATAAATTCATTCATCAAATGTTTTGTTTGAAAAAGTAATTCAAATTTATTAAATTTTAATTTTTTTGTTTGGATAGAGTATTTCTATTTTATCACATATAAAAATTTATTTTAATATTAAACAATATATAATAATTCAAAAATATTGATGACTGAATTTTTCTTGTTGAAGGTGTTACAAAAATTAAAGTCATAGAGACTAAAATGTGATATTTTTTAAACTATAAAAACTAAAAAACAATTGCTCGAACTATAAAAACCAAAAGAATAACTGCACTTTGTCTACTTTATACCTTAAAGTACTAGGTACTATTGTAGCATTCCCTCGTTTGTACAATACACTCATTTGTAAGCCTTCCTCAATAATAATCCAGAGTCATGGTGACTGTTGAAGTTTCTTTTTATGGCTTAAAAGAATGAAAAAGTTTAAATGCCACGGCTTTATGTTGTTTAGTCACCGCAGAGGTTAGATACCGAAGAAAAGGTAGGGACAAGGAACAAAAGAAGCTTAAGGCTTTCTAGCTTCCTTCCTTCCCATTTAGCATCCCAATTCCCAATAACTTAATTTTGAGAAAGAAAAGTTGATTTAGGTAAGGTTTACTCTTTTCTATCACATTGCACTTGAAACTCAACTACACAAGTCTTGTCTCTTCTTAGCTTCCGAACTGATTTCTTTATCTGCAAAGTCTAGCTCACTGTCAATAGCATTTGCTAATTTGGTGCAATGGAATTAAGGATGGTAAAAAAATTCGTGTCCATAGATTAATCCTATAAAAATATATGCATAAGTAATTTAAATGGGTATTCGCTGCTTACTAAATTAAAATATTACACATATTTAATTTAAAGAAAATAATATTTTTGTTAAATAAATCAACTTAAAATATTAATTGTCAAGTTTTATTGTTATCAATGTTATTTTTTTTTATAAAAAATGAATAATTACTAAAATTATTGTTTATAAAAATGCCGGTAATGTAAAATAAATATTTTATTTATATTAAATATTTTGTATATATATATTATATTAATCTATCTTTAGATCTAATTAATCTTACAGAAATTACTAGTATAATTCTATTTCTACATTTTTCAGCAAATAAATTATTCTTTTGATAAAAATTCATATAAAAAAATAATATCTTTTTAAGAAAACATTTTTAAAAAATATTCACAAATACTCGTGAATACCAATAAATTTTAAGCAGGTAATAGGTATAAATATTTTACAAACGGACAGCATGTAAGCATTATCCTACCTTACCTATTCCGTCTCGTTACCAATCCTAATCATGGATCAATACAAAAATACCAGATAGTATAGTTGAGTTTCAAACAAACATCCCAGATCAATTTCCTGTCTTTCCCCATAATTAATATTGAGGGGCTTTAAGAGGAAGGAGAAAAGTCTTAACCTTGTTCTACGTTCTAACAATATATAGAATCTATCCATATATTACAATCATCTTCAAATCTAAATCTTTTTTCTTAAATGTTTTTTTATATATGATAAATAATTGAACTTTTGTTGGTTCTCAATAATTTTTAACTTATTATTTATTGAGAAAAAGGTAGATGGCTAATGTAAAAAAAAAAGTTGTATATTGTGATTAAATTAGAGTATAAATTTCTTTTATATTACTGGTAAATATTTTTATTTCCTATCAAGAAATAACATATTTAAGTCTTTTTATATTTCTTATCTCTACATCAAATAATTCTTCACTGCCAGCATTAGCAACTATACAACTTCTTCTTCAAATAATAAGAAGTACCAACCCACAAATAATTCATGATTGTAATTAATATATATATATATATATATATGGATAGGGTTTGTCTATATATTGTTAAGATGCAGTACTTTCTTTCAGGTTTCCCTTACTCCTGTTGATCATAAGAAACACAGAAGCCACGATACAGCCTACATAAGCATGTCAGAGACTCTGTCTGCTACTATTAATCATATTTTTTCTAAGGTTTACAAAAATATCTTACACTATGTTTTCTATATCATTCTGTGTAATCGCTGAAACATTGTTAACATAGCTCAATAAAATATCACAAGAGTTTTAGGTACTCAAAGATTTCTGTTCTTAGTTTGTAAAAGGGTTAATAACCTTTCTGTCCCTCAAAGTGTTAAATTGTGATCAGTTACTGAATCTATAAAAATTACTAATGAACCATGAAATTGTGAGTTATTTTATTCAAATCTTTAAATTTAACCACTAATCATCATTTTGATGTCTATACATATATCAATATTATCACTGAAGTTGTTGCATCTTACTCATAGTTTTAGAATTATAAAAATAATTAAAGCTCCTTTATCAGTAGAAAGGATAAATAGGTCAATTTATCATATAGACTTAATTGAAAGGAAAACTAGTTTAGAAAAATAGTTTGAATGCACTTGATTAGAAAAGACTTTTTATTTACTTGGTTGATTACAAATGTTAAGTACATGTCCTATTTATAGGTTTCAAAATAACCATTCTAGAATTTTCTATCTACATTTAATTCTAGAGCTATCATGCATTATTCGAGAATATTCTATCTATCTATATATATATATATATATATAATTATCTACATTATTCTAGAATTTGCATAAATTTTCATCATTCCTCCATGATGCAAATTTAATTAACTTCAAGCATAGTGCGAAGCTATTTGAATCTTGTCTTAGTAATGCCTTTGTGAATATGTCAACAACTTGATTTTTACTCTTGCAATATTCTAGCTTGACTTCTTTAGTAGCTACTGCTTCTCTAATGAAGTAATATTTTATTGCTATTTGTTTTTCCTTGTTATGATGCAGTAGATTTTTTGCCATTGCTATTGCTGATTTATTGTCACAGTAGATTTTAGTAGGTCCATCTTGTTGTTCTCCCATTTTTTAAAGTATTTATTGTAGTTAAATTGCTTGAATTGTTGCTTGAGCTGCTGCCACGTATTCCGCCTCTACAGTTGATTTGCAACCGTGTCAGCTATCTCAACGGCTTCCATTGCAATCGCGACTTCGTCCACAGCAATGGTCCCAGTGTCCACTTCTGTTTGCAGTGGATCGAGTATTGTTTGTTTCAGTCTTTCAAGTGGTAGTCTGGTTAGGTGGAGTGATTGATCGTTGGATTGTCGTGCAGGGTCGGTAACACCCGTCGATGGCAACTGGTTTACCACTACCATAAAGAGTGAGTAGCTCAGTTAGATCATTATTCTGTGATGCTGGAGGTATCTTCCTAATGGAACATTGAGCTAACAGTTACTCAAATCCTCTTTAATGAAAAATTGATCTCCAAAGAGGATTGGGGAATGATGGAGTGTGCGGGCGCTGAAGGTTTGCTTGATTCAGCGGAGGTCTTCCTTTTCCGGTCCATAGCCACCATTCGTCACTACAAGGGTAAGATAGTGGATGTGGAGAGGAGGATGAAGGCCTATTTGGAGGAGAGGAGGAAGGTAGCTAAAGAGAAGAAAAAGTTGACGAGGGAGGAAGGGAACTCTTGAGGCGACTGTGAAGGCTAAGCTAGAGTTAAAGGTGGAGCAAGGGAAGGTGGTAGGCTTGGAAGCCATAGCTGCCCAACTCTTGAAGGATAATGAAGCATTGGAGAACGAGCTTCAGGGGGCTCATTCTTCTCTAAAGCAAAAAGAGTTGGAGAAATCCAAGGAGAGAGCTCGTCTGAAGAAAGAAACAGTCGTGTTGGAAGAGGAGATGTCCTACCTAAAGGAAGCAACCGAGGAGCAATCCAACAGTTTGATGTTGTGCACGCTGGAGGACGATTTTTGTTGGGTCATGGTGCAGGTGAAGATATTGGCACCCAGGGTTCACTTCTCAGCCTACAATCTTTGGGCTGTGGTGGAAGAAAGTCGTGTGGTCCCTTCCAAGGCCGAGCCAAGTGGGAAGGTTGCAGAAGTTGAGGGTCAAACTTCTCAACCCTTAGACATTATTAACTTGGATGGGGGGATGGTCAGAGATTCTGGAGTGAGAAACAAGGGGGTGGAGAAGGGGTAGGAGTAGGTTGCTACTGGGTGCTCCTTTTTTTATTGTAATTATGTACATTCGCTTTTGTTTTTTTATTAACTCTGTATTTTGTAATTCGTGTTAATGAAAGAACTATTTTATGTTTCTATTGTGATGTGTGCCTATTTTGCGTGACTTTTTGGACCTTGAGGATAGTGTAACTTAGGTGGGAAGGTGGTAAGATGGTCTGTATGGTAAGGTGCCGATTAGTTAACAATGCACTGCTTAAGTGGTGAAATGCTTATTTAAGTGATCACTGGACTGATTAGGCACTAGGTCGTTGATTAAGGGACTGATAAGGTGATAGAGTGCCTTTCTAGAGAATAAGAGTGCGATTAGTTTCAGGAGATGGAAGTGTGAATAATGATGGCTACTCGTTTTATTGCCTGGTAAGCGTGCCCCATTAAAATCTCCTCGGCCAAAACCCATATTCTTTTCTTTTTGGGAAAAAAGACCTAGATAGGAAAAAGAGTACATCACCTGTTACACTTATTAACTATGATATCTTTTAAGGTGGGTGGTGTTCCAGGTTCTGGGTATGTCCTTGCCTATCCAGTGGTTCTATAGGAATTCCTCGAAGGATTCTATAGTTAACTGCTTACGATTGTCGGTGACGATTAAATGTAGGAGGCCAAAACGGAAAATGTCCTTCCAAGTGAATTTTTGGACTTGCTGAGTAGTAATGGTGGCTACGGGAGTGACCTTGATCGACTTAGTGAAGTAATCGACTGCGAATAACAAGAATTTGGCCTATCCAGTGGACGGGGGGAAAGGCCCGAGTATATCCATTCCCCATATGGAGAAGGGCCATACTGCGGTTATGCAGTGGAGTTGCTTGTGCGGAATGCGGATCTTGCTGCCGAACTCTTGGCACTTTTTTCACTTTTTTACATATGCGAAGTAGTCTTTGCGCATGGTGAGCCAGTAGTATCCAGCTCAAACTACTGTTTGTAGCATGCTTAGTGCCCCCAAATGTTATCCACAAATTCCTCTATGTATTTCATTTAGTTTCGAAAGGGTGTCATCTCTACCGTTGTCTACCTGAGACACGTGTATTACATTGATCTAGTCAAAGCTTGCCAACAGACTTTTGGTAAGTTGGAGGTATTGATTTATATCATTGTCCCTTGCCTGCATTGTCCTATTGATTTGCCCTTCTACCAGCTTTGAGTCTGTCCTGTACTCTATATTCCTGACGTCTATGTCCTTGGCTAGTCTCAAACTAGCCAGCATGGCTTCATACTCTGTCTTGTTATTGGTGGCTTGAAAGTCGAATCGGAGTGCTTGTTCAATATTGATACCGTTGGACCCAAAGAGGGTTATGTTGGCTCCACAGCCTTCAGTGTTGGAGGAGCTGTCGACATGGAGAGTCCACCAATGAGCGTGGTCCTCAGTAGTATGTGGGAGTTCGGTAAGGAAGTCGGCAAGGGATTGAGCCTTGATTGGTCCCTGGGGTTCGAATCTTAGGTCAAATTAGGATAAGTCAACGAATCATGCCACCATGCGGTCGGCAAGGTCCGGTCGTCGTAAAATTTGTTTAACTGGTGATTCGTTTCCACAATTATGGGATGGCTCAGGAAGTAGGGTCATAGTCGTTGAGCCACGTGTACTAGGAAAAGTGCTAGCTTTTCAATAGTCTAGTATCTTGTTTCGAGCGTTTAAGAATCCTACTGGTGAAATACACTACGGTTTGAGCTTTGTTACTGTCTTGTACCAGTACTGAATTGATCGTGTGCGTTGTGACCAACATGTATAGCAGTAATGGTGCCTTGGGTGAAGGTTTGGTGAGGGTTAAGGGTGAGGATAAGATGTTTTTAAGGTCGGTGAACATGGTCTCTACTTCCTCGTTCTAGGCGACTTTCCCTTTTGATTTCTTCATGAGCCTGAATAGAGGGCGCCCCCTTTCAGTGAGCTTTGGGAGGAAATGGGCCATGGAGGCGAGATGGCTCACAAATCGCTGGGCTTCCTTTAACGTAGTTGGACTTTGCATGTCGAGGAAGATAACACATTTGTCTGGGTTGGCTTTGATGCGTCATTAGGTCAACATGAAACTGAGGAATTTACCGCCTTCCATGCCAAAAGTGCATTTTTCACAGTTCAACCTCAAATTATGTTGCATATCCATTTGAATATTGTGGACAGGTCTTGTGCATGGTCTTTGGTAGCATGGGATTTAGTGTCGACGAGGCGCTGATAGGTGGCTCCAGCATTCTTAAGTCCAAAGGGCATTGTTTTATAGTAGTAGTTGGTCTTATCTATGCAAAATGCAATCTTGTCCTGCCGAGGGGTACATCTGTATCTGATTGTATCCCAAGTATATATCGAGGAAACTTAATAGTTTATGGCCTGAGGCGCCAGCCACCAACTTGTCAATGTCAAGTAAGAGGTATGAATCTTTAAGGCATGCTCGATTCAGATCGGAATAGTCAACGCACATCCTTCATTTCCCTGAAGCCTCTTTTACCATGACTATGTTTGATAGCCAAGTGGTGTAGTAGATCTCCCTGATAAACATGCCTCATGCAGCTTGGTCACCTCGGCTCTGGCTGCTTACTGACGATCCCTACTCATTTTCTGCCTTTTTTGCACTACGGGCCGGGCTTGGGGAAAACCGATAGCTTGTTGCAAACAAGGTTGGGACTTATGCTCAGTAGATCGGTTGCCTTCCATGCAAATAGGTTGGAATTTTGCCTTAGGACCTTTTGAATGGAGGTGGCAATTTTGTCTTCCAAGCGGGTTCTGAGCTCAATACATTGCTCCTTCAGTGGGTGTGGGACGCTGATCATCATCAGCTCTAGGGTCGAAGTCTGTCCATAGGTTTGAGTCTCCGAGGAAGGCGGAAGTGATCGTCACATGGTTGATACTAGTCTTAGGAAGTTTCTAAGGAATCACCTTAAGGCTCTTGACATAGCATTCTCGAGCGTCTTCCTTGTCAGCTCGTATTGTGATTATCACTCCCCAGGTTGAGGGGAATTTCATTGTGAGATGGAGCATGGAGACGATGGCCCCTAGGGTGTTGAGGGTGGGTCGGCCAAGTAAGACGTTCTAAGAGGTATCTACGTCAATCAGTATGTAACGCACTAGCGTGGTTAATGACAACTCTCCTTCACCAAAGGTTATCATGAGCTCTACATACCCTCGGGTATGAACGTGTTGTCCTGCAAATCCGACTAGGGGGTCAGGATATGGTTTGATCAAACTCTCGGAAATGTCCAGCTTCTTGAAGGTTGCGCAGTATAGTATGTCAGTTGAACTTCCCTGATCAACAAGTATTTTGTGAACTTTCCAACCTGCGATGATCGTTGTGATGACCATTAGATCATGCTGTTTGGTTTTTACTACTACGAAGTCAGAGTCATCGAAGGCGATGGGGTCATGGTTAACCTCGACAAGCTTGTTACCAAGTTTACTGTTTTCAATTGTCTCAAATCAAATGCCTTTTCCTAGTGGAGCTGGAGGGACCCCTACTGGTGAATCCTCCCAGAATGACATTGATGACTCCTCGGACTTGCCTCACAGGTCGCTTCGCGCTTCCCTTTTTAAGGTCTTAGTTACATTTTTTACAAGAGGGCCTTTACCGAACCAATCATCCCTTTTTAAGTTGATGGTGGGTCTGGAGCCTTGGACTGAGGTGTGGAGCTCGAATATATCATGCAAGGAGGTCGGGCTAGTGGTTGATGGTAGATGGCGAGGAGGGGAGGTACATGTAGCATTTTAAGTATGCATAAAGTAGACAAAGTGCAATTATTCTTTTGGTTTTTGCACTTGTAATAACCTTTTTAGGACTTTAATTATAGTTTAAAATATCACATTTTTGTCTTTATAATTGTTATTGTGAACAACCTCGACAAAAAACAAAAACTAACTGAAATTTTTGAATTGTTAAATGTTGTTTAGCATTAATATAATTTTTGTATTAGATGGGAATTGATGTAAATAAAAAAATTAAACTTCAATAAATTTGAAATATTTTATTGAAATAAAATATTTGAAAAATGAAATTATCTAAATTAAAATCATTTTAAGTTCAATTTATTTAAATTTCTTTGATTTGTAAATTTCTCTATCAAAATATAGAGTTAGGAAATAATGATACGCATAGAAGCTAATTTTCAAGGGAAGAAACATTGATGATGCAAAAGATAGGAATAAAGAGTCTTCTTTGAATATGATATAGATCGTGGACATGGTCGAGTGTTTACTCTAACTTTATTATCCATAAGAGAGTATTGAGTTTATTCGGCAGTTGGAAAGCACCCAACTTTCCAATAAAATTGATATTCATTATCAGCTACAAAAAATAAATTGTAGATTAATGTTATTAGATTTAGTCCGTTCTCGAGTTAGCTAGGACAAAGAGTTATGGGTTAAAGATCAATTATAGAATCCATGATTGACCCGCACGATTTAATTATGTTAAAGAATAAAATATTTTATAACCTATATAATTTTATACCATAAAAAATGATAAAACAATTAAATTATATCAAAAGTCAAACAAAAATTAAAAAAAAAAGTGTCAACACCAAATTTATAGGTTATTTGATACTAATTTTAGTGTAAGTCACAATTGTATAAGGAAAAATCTACATAAATTTAGCAAAATATAAACACATTGCATCCTAGAGAGTGAAGATTAAATATAGAGAAACCTATTTAATTTTTTTTCCCATTCAAAATGACATCATTTCATTCATTAAGAAAAAATAAAAATTATATATCAAGTCTGACCGAGTCACTTCAAGTCAGTCCAATTCTATGCATTTCCATCTGAAAGACGACTTAAACCAATTATATGACCGGTTCTGATAAAATTGATTGAATCGGTCGTTTAAGCCAAGTTTTAAAATATTAATTACTATAGAGAGAGAACTCTAACTTTGAGGCAAAGAATAGATAAAGCTAGTGTAGTTGCGTTTCAAATACTATTTAATAGGCCAATATTATATATGATAGAAAATAAACTCCGGAATAAACTTCCTTTCTGTCCACATAATTAAGATCTTGGGACTTTAAAGAGGTAGGAAGAAAGTCTTAAGCTTATGCATTCTTAAATATCTTTTTGATACACGAAAATTATTGAATTTTTGTTTTGATTCTTAATATTTATTTTTTAATTTTTAATTTTAATTTGATTTCTTACGAAGAAAACACATATTTAAGTCTTTTTTATTTTTATTATTTCTACATTATTAAACAATTCATAACCATCAATATTACACAACTTTCTTCTTCAAGAGTAGTAAGAAGTAAGAAGTAATCACTTTGCATCATTTTGTTTTTCTACAACAAAACTATTTTTCAGAAAGACAGCTATGTTCAAACCAGATAAGCAATTATGACGAGAAAGCTATGTTTTGACCTATTAACTTTGCATCATTAGACCAACACTTAACCTATTTTGATCTATTTATGTAGTATATGAATTCCAATAGTTCCTTCACCTTTGACCATAAATTTGTTTCCGTTTTCAATATTTACTAATCCTGTATCATGTTTCCACTCTAATACTAATAGTTAGAATAGAAGTGCATTCATTTATATGTTTAATAACTAAAATATTTGTTTAATTATATAACAAAACACTAGAGAACAACATTAATAGTTCCTATAGGATACCTTGCCAATAATAGTTCCTATAAAAGTGTCTCAATGTATTATATCATCACACGTATTTATTTGTAGCGACTAAATAGTATTTTTATTGATTACATAATACTTTTCTAATAATGATCAATAATAAAGTTAATAAGTAGTAAATCTCCCATTACTATTGAAAAGGAATAATATCTAATCTATATAACATTCTCCTCAAGTTTCACCATAGGTTCATCTAAGTGATATGAAACAATCTTGTTACATATAAATTTAATAAGAATAAAAATGAAAAGCGATTTTAATCATATGATTATGCTTGTATAAACATAGCTCGATGACAGCCAACCAAGCTTTGTAGTGGCAACGGGTATGGTTAACACTAAATAAAGTGAAACACATGTTAAGATAGAAGGAAAAACATCCCATAAGATGGAAAAATAAGAGAAAAGTCTTTGAGAATCTTGCTTCGGGCGTGAGGATCTTGCTTCGGGCCACGTTTTGAGTTGTTGTGCACATAATAACATGACGATCTAATGATTTCCGGGACAGGTTGCAAAAGCAAAAGGATGTGCGTGAAAGCTCATCAATAGTTCTTTCAAGACATGGTAAATAATGCAACGTCGTCTATCCAAGGAATGAAGATCATCATCCGAAAAAGCAAACATAAAACAATTACATGTTATAAACAGGTTTACGTAAGAAACATCAGTGTCTCAACAGATACACAGTATCGCAACAAAGCGTGAACAATGAACGGTCAAATGGTAGGAAGCTTAAGAGTGGTGGCAAAGAAGTCTTCATCAAGTTTCTCATCATGACAACACTGAAAGGTGGTGAGCACATGCATGTTGCCGAAACACTTGCAGCACCTCAGCAATGGCTCTGGGATATTCGTTCTCTCGATTATTTGACAGAACTCGATCCTGTAAGGACCAGCAAGTGAATGAATCTTGTCGTAGTGGGTCTTGAAAGCTTGTTCAAACCCATCTCTTTTAGCATTTTCTTCCCACATGTTGTACTCCACCAAGGTTTGCAACCCAGTTGTATCGTCCCCGGTGAACACTATGTGAGACCCTCTTGCTAGAATTATCCATCCACCATGTTGGTCATAGAGCAAAAGCTTTTGGATTTCCTTCATCATGGGATCTTCGTCATCCTTTTGATTGCATTGACGCCCGGAGAAGAGCATCTTTTCCAGACGGCTCCAGAAGAAACATATATATAGCTCTCTCCAGTAATAAGTGTCGAGCTTTTCATGAATTATGGTGTCAATGATTTTCTGCACTTGCTCTTTTTTGTTGCTTTTGCCTACATACATCATCTCGAAGGGTATTTGTGTAAGTGTCACAACCTTCCGAGATTCCTTCACAAATCCTTTTACCCATTCTGGGTCATCTGCTCCGTACAAGAAAATGTATTTTTTGTCCTTAATCTGTGCAATCATAAATCCATATTGACTTGTTTTCAAGACAAGAAAAGTAGTAAACCATTCCGTATTATTCTATAAAATTGATGTTAATCTTAAATGGTTTATTTGGTTCTGTACAATATTAACCATATAGTCAGCAGTACTATGCTTTTGCGTTTGGGTTGGGACTATGTTGTTAAACATGGTAACCTGATTACACTAAAAAAGAAGAAGGAAAAGAAAACAAACAAGTATTTTGCTAGACAAAATATATGTTTACCCAGTTCAATATTTGAAAGTCAATGCCATCTACCAGCAATTCAAGTCTCCAGGTCTCTTCCCTCCATAGAACTTCTTCTCTAGAGCTTGTGAAAGGATAGGCAGCACTTCCCCAAATCCACATCATGTAAATAGCATTGGGAGAAACAACCCTCCCTTGTGGGTCCAGAACCACAATAATTGGCTTATTGTTGTATTTCCATTCGCTCTGGATGAACCGGATGACTCGTTTGCTTATGAAAGAAGGATGATACACTGAGTACCATGACATGCTGTCTTTCAGATATTCAAACTGCTTTTGCTTTGGATCTGTCCAGACAGAGTTAGGGTCCACAATAGGGACCCAAACCAACTCATATCTACTCTCAATTCTTGGTGCACGAGCCTCTGATTCGTTGTAGATCTGCTCAATAAGCATAACCTCGTCTGTGGAGATCTCAATGCCTGAAAATAGAAATAGCACATTCTTCCTTCTGAGTGCCTCAAGGCTAACCTGTTTGTTTCCAATTTTCCATTAATTATACGTACATTAACATCACACACTTAACTTTTCATAATTCTAATAGATCATATTGGTAGTTAACGTGTTAGAAGGAAAATCAAACCCTCGTCCTGGAAGCACCATCATATAGAGGTAGAATATCATCTCCTGCCTGTATCAAGGCATTGAGAATCTTCATGTTGTCAATGTGGGTCTTTGAAAATAAATCAAGTAAAACACGTGTCGAGTAATCTTCCATCTTAGATGCCCTCCCTGTAGATATCATTTCATTTTGTTCAATTCTATAATATTCATGAAGGCTATCGTTTTCCATCCTGAGATGGTCTATTATGTTTTTTATTTTGAATGTCAACGAGGATAGTGCCCAAGTCGCAGTGGACGTTAAGATCCTGAGACAGTGTTTTTCATATGTTAATATCATTTGTATATGTTATATTAAAGAAACCCTGTCATATATGTGATACAATGAAAAATTGTAAGTTGTTCACATGCTTATATATTTATAAAAATGCTTACCAAGCATAAAAAGAGAATTCAAAATGCTTACCATGTTGAAAATAATTGTTGATTAGTATCACTCAAAATCTATTATCATTAACCGACAATATAAAATATCTTATCATATCAATATGGTTATTTATCTTTAACCGACAATATATTATCGTATCAATATGGTTATTTGAACTGAGATTACAGTGAGATTGACTCTGTGATGGGTTAGGTCAATCAGATTAAAAAGACCAATTAAGAGAGGTCTCTGCCTACCCTGGGGGGTTATAAATTTGCCATCCCATTAAGCAAATTTACACATCAGAATTATTTCTCTACAATAACCCCTCAGAAGGTAGGCAGAAGAACCTCCTAGAGTTCTCTTCAATAGAACTCATGGACATGAACGTCAATTCATGTACACATTCATTCCCATTTTAATAAATTCAATATTGATAGTTGGCATACTATAATTTGTCTCTAGTACAGTATAATTCAAACCTACTTTATACTTTCATCAATTGGTATCAGAGCATACTAGATACATTTTATGATTGTCAATTGAACAAACCTTTTTTTTTTTTTTACATTAACAAACACACATATTGAGAGAGGGAGAGACTGCATGGGTACTTGTGCGAATCGCGACGGCAGCCGAGTCGTCCGCCGGCAGCCGAGTCGCCAGCCGGGACTAGCGGCCTTGCCGGTGGTCCCGACCCTGCCGTACCGCTCCTTCCTCGCGCCCTTGATGCGCCACCATCTGAACCTGAGAGGGGTGGAGATCGGAGATCGACAGAAGCAGTTCTCCGTCGCGCTTCGAATCGTTCGACCGCCGCGTTTCGGCCGCCCAGATCCCGTCGGATCTTGGGGTTTCGGCGCCTCCAGCGCCGCCCGTTCCAGCGGCTCTCCGTCGCGCCTTCGAACCGTTCCACCGCCACGTTTCGAACTGTCCCAGATCCCGTCGGATCTTGGGGTTTCGGCGCCTCCAGGGCCGCCCGTTCTAGCGGCTCTCCGTTACGCCTTCGAACCGTTCCACCGCCGCATTTCGGCCACCCAGATCCCGTTAGATCTTGGGGTTTTCGGCGCCTCCAGCGCCGCCCGCTCTAGCGGCACTCTGCCGCACTTTCAAGTCGCCCAGATCACGTCGGAAATGTGGTGGATGGAGGCAGATCGGAAGGAGGCTGGAGGCAGAAGCGGAAGCGTGGTGGCAGATCGGGAGGTGTATATATATATATTAAAATTATTAAATAATTTTTTTTGAAATTTCATAATATTGGAATTTATTTAATTTTGAGACGTAATTTTGAATTATTTTTTGGTATATTACTCTCAAATTTTGAATATTGAATTATCACTTACAACATAATTTTTCTATTAATTTGCATTGTGATGACCTGCCTATCGTGGGCATGATGATGTGAATTTTGTTTGTCATATTTTAATATGATTAAAAATAAGCATGATTTATGCTATAAATTTAGATAATTGTAATTTCACTTATCGTGGATGCATTTGTGTAAATTTATAAAATAAATATTGATTCATTATATTAGTGATAATTATACCCTATCGGTGTGTTATTATTAGTATAATTTGTTGTTGTACAATGCATTTCTCTTGAGTTATGTTAATTTTTTTTTTGTACCCTATCGGTGCTAGGATTTATTAATTTAAGTTATAATGTGTTATAATTTCCTTAGGGATTTATTTTTAAATTGAACTTTTAAATCACCTTTTTTCCTTTATTATGATGTTCAGTTTTCTTCCCTAATTTTGTCAAAACTCTAAATGGAACAAATTATGAGGACTGGAAAGAATCGTTAGATCTCTACCTGACCATTGGCAATCCGGACTTGGCATTGAGGACAACGAGGCCTGCGCCTCTTACAGATGAGCCTTCTGAAGCTCAACGAATTTCTCATGAGAAATGGGAACACTCTAACAGAGTGTGTCTGAAGGTGATTAAATTCACCATGGAGAAATCTATCAGACAGAGCATTCCAGATCTTGATGATGCCAATGCTTTTTTGAAAGCAATCGGTGAAAAATTTACAACTTTTGATAAGGCACAGAAAAGTCAATACCTTTCCTTATTTGAAAAGACCAAATATGATGGTGTCAGCGGTGTACGTGAACACATTATGAAGTTAGTGCATTTCTATAATAAATTGAAGTCTCTCAAGGTTGAGGTTGGTGAAGACACTTTAATTTATCACATCCTGGAATCTCTGCCTTCTCAGTTTGACATCATGAAGACTTCACATAACATTCAAAGGCATGATTATGGAGTGGATGAATTGATTGCGATAATCACCCAAGAGGAGGAGTCAATAAAGAAGAATAAGACTAATAGCATTCAGTTCGTTACTTCTAATTCAGGTACTAAAGGTGTTAAGAGATATAAAGGAAAGAAGAAAAAGGGTACAGAGAAAGCAGAACAACATTTAGAACCCAAGAAGAAATTCTTTAAAGGTTCTTGCAAGTATTGTAAGAAACGTGGTCACAAGATGGAAGATTGCTTTATTCTGAAAAAGAAAGAGGAGAAGCAAGGTAATCTGCTAGCACTAACTTGCTTTGAATCTAATGTGGTTGATGTTCCTCCAAATTCCTGGTGGTTAGACTCAGGGGCTACTATTCATGTTGTGAATTCTTTACAAGGGTTCACAAGCCTGAGGAAACCAAGTGATGTTGAGACAAAGATTGTTATGGGAGATGGAGCTGGAGTACCCATTGCTGACATTGGAGTCATCTCTTTATGTTTATCCTCTGGACATACTTTATTATTACAAGATGCTGTTTATGTCCCTTCCATGAGAAGGAATTTGATATCTATTTCTGTTTTAGACAAATGTGGATACAACTTTTATTTTGGTGATGGTAAATTGGTGATTTATTATAATTCAACTGTTGTTGGTTCAGGAGTTTTGTATGACAGACTTTACATGTTAAACGTAACTGATATGTCAGTTAACTCCATTCTTGGGAGTAAACGTAACAGGATTGATGAATTTTCCTCTATGCTATGACATAGACGTTTGGGGCATATTTCTAGGCCTCGAATCGAAAGACTCATAAAAGAAGGTATTCTGCATGATCTTGACTTCTCAGATTTTGACACGTGTGTTGATTGTATCAAGGGAAAGTTCATTGCCAAAACCAGGAATAAAAGTTCAAACAGATGTGACGATGTGCTACAATTAATTCACACTAACATATGTGGGCCTATTACTCCTACTGCTATGGGTGGATATAGGTATTTTATTACCTCCATAGATGACTTCTCCAGACATGGATGTATATATCTTCTTCAAGATAAAGCAAGCTCTCTTAAAGCCTTCAAAACCTTTAAAGCCTTTGTTGAGTTGAAAACAGAAAAGAAAATTAAGTGTGTAAGGTCTGATAGAGGAGGAGAATATTATGGTCGTTATGACGAGACAGGAAGAAATCTAGGACCATTTGCTCGATTCCTTGATGAATACAGAATTGAAGCTCAATACACCATGCCTGGAACTCCTGAACAAAATGGCGTAGCTGAGAGACGAAATCGAACACTCATGGACATGGTGAGATGTATGTTATCACATTCATCTCTGCCAGAATTTCTTTTGGGGAGATGCCTTGCGAACTGCTATGTACATTCTTAATCAGGTACCTAGCAAATCTGTGCCCAAAACTCCTTTTGAGTAAATGACTGGAAGAAAGCCGAGTTTGAGACATTTCCATGTATGGGGTTGTAAAGCAAAAGTAAGACCTTATAATCCAAAACTATTAGCGGTTATTTCATTGGCTACTGAATCGGTTCTAGAGGATGCAAATTTTATTGTCCTTCTCACTCTACACGAGTTATTGAATCTGACCAAGCAGTTTTCTTTGAGGATGATTTGGACAATGGGAGTTATACACCTCGATTGATGACCCTTAGAGAAGATCAAACCATGCTTCCATTACCATCCTATTTTCTTCCTACAGATATCTCAACTCCAATGGTTCACACAAATGAACAAATTGTTGAGAGGGAAGATTAATACGCTGACCTTCTATACCAAATGACTATGTTGTATACCTTCAGGAGCACGAATATGATCCACATGTTGATGATGATCCCATCACATTTCAAGAAGCACCTTCTAGTTCTCATGCTTCTGATTGGCTAAAAGCTATGCATGATGAATTGTCTTCCATGTCTCATAATAATGTTTGGGATCTTGTGGACTTACCAGCAGGTTGTAAGCCTGTTGGATCTAAATGGGTCTTTAAGACGAAACGTACTCTAGATGGAAAGGTTGATAGGTATAAGGCTAGAGTAGTGGGTAAAGGTTATAGTCAATGGGAAGGCATTGACTATAAAGAGACTTTTTCACCAGTTTCAATGAAGGATGCACTCCGAGTTGTCATGGCTTTAGTTGCTCATTTTGACCTAGAGCTACACCAGATGGATGTGAAGACAGCTTTTCTGAATGGAGATCTCGCTGAAGATGTCTACATGGTTCAGCCTGATGGTTTTGTTGAGGCAGGCAATGAGCATTTGGTGTGTAAACTTAAAAGGTCCATTTATGGACTGAAACAAGCATCTAGGCAATGGTATTTAAAATTCGACCAGGTTGTCACTACTTACAATTTCAAGGAAAATGTTGCAGACCAATACATTTACTTGAAGACCAGTGGGAGTAATTTCATCATTCTCGTATTATATGTTGATGACATTCTTCTTGCCAGTAGTTGTATGAACCTATTGGTTGAGACAAAATCAATGTTGTGCAGACATTTTGATATGAAAGACCTTGGTGAAGCTTCTGTTGTTCTAGGCATCCAAATTCTTCGTGATAGGTCACGTGGCATAGTTGGATTGTCTCAAGAAGGATATATCAAGAAGATTCTCAAGAAGTTCAACATGAATGCTTGCTCCCCATGTGCTGCACCTGTGCAACGTGGTGACAAATTATCTAACAAACAATGTCCCCATAATGATCAAGAAGTGGATGTTATGAAGAAAATTCCATATGCTTCCGCTGTTGGCAGTTTGATGTATGCTCAAGTCTGTACTCGTCCTGACATTGCTTTCATCGTCAATGCCTTAGGCAGATACTTGAGCGACCCAGGTTTGGGTCATTGGAAAGCCGTTAAAAGGGTCATGCGATATTTACAGGAACTAAGGATCATATGTTGACTTTTATGAAGTCTGATCAACTTCAAGTCACTGGCTATTCTGATTCTGATTTTGCGGGTTGCCCTGATGATCGTAGATCTACTTCTGGCTTTATTTTTATGATGGCAGGAGGAGCTATCTCTTGGAAGAGCGTTAAACAGTCTCTTACAGCTACCTCTACCATGGAAGCAGAGTATGTTGCTTGTTTTGAGGCCACTCGCCAGGCCATGTGGCTTAAGAAATTGATATCCGACTTTCACATAGTTGAAAGCATTTCCAGGCCACTTGTGATTTACTGTGACAATACTGCTGCTGTGAGTTTCTCTCGAAACAACAAAAGCTCTACTCGTTCAAAGCATTTTGATATCAAGTATCAATTTGTTAGAGAGCAAATTCAAAGTTTTCACACTCGGATTGAAAACATTGATTCTGAGGAGATGTTAGCAGATCCACTGACTAAGGCCTTAACTGTTGAAATTTTTCTTATTCATGTAACTCACATGGGTTTAGTCAAGGTTTTTGATGTATTAAGTTAGTGGGAGTCTGATTCTCTATTTTCTTTAAGAGACATGCTCTAGTTGACGTCATTTTGTTCATGTTTCTTATTAGCATTTTATTTATGCTTGGACCATTGTAGTGTCATTTATGGGACTGCATTATGCCATACATCTATGAAAAATATTAGTTACATGCAATTGATTAATATCCCTATCGGATATTTATTTTGTTGCTCATATTTTTCATATTGTTAATTAATATATGATATATCGGCAATTGTCGTTTTAGTTTAATGATTTGTATGTTGATTATTGATTGACACTATCCAAGTGGGAGAATGTTGAAATTAATTGTGGATTAGTATCACGCAATATCTAATTATCATTAACCGACAATATTAGATATGATCATAATATCAATATGGTTATTTATCTTTAACCGACAATATCTTAAAATATCAATATGGTTATTTAACTGGGATTACAGTGAGATTGACTCTGTTATGGGTTAGGTCAATCAGATAAAAAGCCCAATTAAGAGAGGTCCCTGACTACCCTGGGGGGTTATAAATTTGCCATCCCATTAAGCAAATTTACACATCAGAATTGTTCTCTACAATAACCCCTCAGAAGGTAGCCAGAAGAACCTCTAGAGTTCTGTTCAATAGTGCTCATGGATATGAATGCCAATTCAGGTACACATTTATTTTCATTCTATTAATTCAATAGCATGATTGACATACTATAATTTGTGTCTAGTACAGTATAATTCAGAAAACTACTTTATACTTTCATCAAGAAGTACTTACTTTGCATCATTTTCTTTTTCTACAATACAAGTATTTTTCACAGAGACAGTTATATTCAAACCAGATAAGTAATTATGGACGACAAAGCTATGTTTTGGACCTATTAACTTTGCATCATTTGACCAACACTTAACCTGTTTTGATCTATTTATGTAGTATATGAATTCCCATGGTTCCTTTACCTTTGACCACCAATTTGTTTCCGTTTTCAATATTTACTAAACCTACATCATGTTTTCACTCTAATACTAATTTTTAGCATAGAAGTGCGTGCATTCATTTATTTATTTATTTAATAACTAAAACATTTGTTTCTAATACATATGTTTAATTACAAAACAGAACTCTATAGGTGAAAAAACAATACAAGAAAATAGGTGAATTGTGTTTCATATTTTTCACAAGAGCTGCACTTTTGACTACATTAAGTTTAAGTTGAAACAAAACTTTTAAGAAAATCGAAGTCCGTAATAACACACAAATATCAGAAAAAGCGAAAACGTATGTTTATACTGAACCGCCTCAACCTTTATCATGCCACTTCTAATTTATTATCAAGTAGTTTTACAAGAACTCTATAGGTGCAAATATTGCTTTCCAGTATTTTTGAAATGCAACTACATATGTTTAATTACAAAACATAACTCTACCATATATAATATTGGCCTATTAAATAGTACTTACTTTGCAGTTTTGTTTTCACAAAATGAGAATTGAAAGAAAATATTTTCCCATACTAAACATCACCTAATATTCTATCTTTATATTTATTCGCACCAAATTTGTGCAAATATTATTTGTAATAAAATGGGCTAAATTAATTAATTGCACAATTACGAAGTAATTACATTTAATATATAATAAAGACTAAATATTATATTTAATATATAATAAAATTGACAAACGATTATTAATATTTTAATGCACTTTTAAAATCACACGTCAGAAATTATTTTTCCTATTGTAATATTAAAGTCTTCCAATAATCTCTGACATATTACAAATGTAAATAAAAGTGTTTTTGAGAAAGTATTGGGTTCTTAGATGAGATGTACTGCGTCGAATCTGGTATAGTAGGCTATATGAATCAATTCTAGACTGGAAAGACTTATTACACAATGTAGTTGGTATAGTAAGCTATATGAACCAAAACATTTGGTGTATTATTGTGGTCTACTAATCAAACTACGCCCCAACAACTTTTACGTTTAGCAGTGTTGTGCTTTTAGGCCATGTGCGTGCTTAGTATTCATAAGTACTCTAGAAATTTGCTAAAATTTCATGCAAGCAACCCACTTGACACTCATATAGGTGGTTTCATCAAGTGTATGCTACAAATCATGGATTACTCATAAGAGATGAAATTCCATTAAAAACCTTATAAGATGCTAAACTTTCTCATAAAGTTTAACCTCTCATTAATGCAACACCTAACACTTTCTCACATCATTAGGAAGGGACTAAAAAGGGAAATTGATTTATATCAATTTTAGTGCTTGCAGAACTAACAAATAACTTGTTCTCACCCATATGAATCTTCTTCATGAGGTCTCCAATCACAACAATTGGGTTACTATCATTGTTTGTTTTCAATTGGCTTAAGTCCCATTTCCATTAAAATCTTTGTTATCCTTAGGGTTTTGTCAAAGGATCAACTAAGTTTTCTCTTGCCTTCATAATATATATTAAAATTATTTCATCCTAAATTAGTAGTGGCTCTGTCACATTATGTCTGTTGTATTTGTCTATTCTTTTCATTGTTTATTTTTCGCTATAGCTATTGCATATATTGCAAATCACGATACATTGACACTAATAGTGTTAGTTTCATTCCTAGAGGAATGTTTGATAAGAAGTTTTTCAACCACTCAGCCTCACTACTAGCCATTTCTAGAGCAACAACCTCTAATTCCATTGTTAATCTAGGTAAAATGGTTTGTTTAGTTGATCTCTATTAAACAACACCATCTCCAAATGTAAATACGTAACCACTAGTTAATTTTACTCATCTGAATCAAATATTCAACTAACATCCTTATAGCCTTTTAGTTCAAAGGGACATCCACATAAACATATTATTCAAATATATCATCTATGATAAACACATGTAAATAAATAACACCACACATTCTAAAAATTTTGAAAGATAAATACATATAACATGTATAGATTCCATCTCACTGCTACATGAAATATGCAATCAAAGGTCTTAGGTTCTATATGCTTTTTCTTAGGATTGGTAACATAACCTTAGTCAGACACTCCACACTTTTAGATATTTTAGATTTGGGTGTATAACCTGGAGAAGTCATCAACAAAAAGTATGAAGTATTTTTTACCTCCCCTAGACATGCATTGTTTTAAATAAGTAGAATCAAAATAAATAAGACTAAGAGATTCAGTTTCACGTTGTACTGATAATCAAGATTTCTAAATCAATTTAATTAAATTCTGCATTGTACTAATAACCATACGAAGAATTAACATGTCTCATCTAGCATACCACATCTCATTAATAACTTTAAAAAATATTTATAATAGAAATATTGAGTACAAAGAGACCTTGATCACAATAACTCTTTCTCACAAACACATTTTTTTTATGGTGAAAATTTTGCCAAACTCAAATTCCAACCTTACTCAATATTGCAATAATGACTAAGTTTACTCTATAATAGGTACATACAATACACCACTCAAAGCGAGTGTTTTTCTACATGTGAGTTTTAAAAGAACCTTTCATTTCTCCAAAACTGGAATAGACATAGAATTACCAAGGAAAACTTGTTCTTCTCCAACCCCATAGAAGTGTAGGAGGAAAACACATTTCTATTAGCACATATGTGTCTAGTAGCACAGAGTCTACCATCCATATACTTACATTGATCAGAATATTTACTAGAGAAATGACCACAATAAAATTATCATCTTGTTTAGCAAATTAATTTAACCTTAGGCTTAGGAAAATTGTCACTTCTCAAAGGTAAGTACTAGGGTGTAAAATGTTTTGGCTCTTCACAAAAATAATTATTTTTATTAGTGGTGAAGTTGCACGTGGGGTATGTGAAATATTACTATGGTTAGCTTCATAAGCATCTCTTTTTTAAGCAATCATAAATTTGATCTTGTTTTTGACAATGTAAATTTTTTTTGACGTCCAAAACTACCCTCAAAATTGTTGCACAAATGCTGCCCTCAAATTTGTTGTGACTTATTCCCCTTCAAATGATAGTGACTGGTTTTATCAGGCACAAGTCCTTAAAACCTTATCCAAGGTGTTCTCACAAGTCTCCTAGAACTCAACATGAACTTCTCTAAGGCTACAAAAACTAGCATAAGGAAAAATAAGAGAACTAAGAGGGAGAGAAAAAAAGATAAATATAGAGTATATTTTTTATGTCTATAGTGGAACTAGAGACTATATATATAGTACTCTAACTTTACACCTCATAATAAACATAACCATTACAAATAGAATTTGTAATAAAAATGATTAATATAATTAATTGCACAATTTTGAAGGAATGTAGTCCCTCACAATTTGTGACAATTTTTGTGAAGGATTCGAAAAATTTGCGACGGATAGTTATTTTAGGTATTTTGTGATGTATTACTCCCCCTCACTAAATAATCCGTCACAGAATCATCCTAAAATTATATATTTTCTTTGGCGATGATATTTTGTGACGGACTGATCCCACTAATTATTCCGTCACAAAGTCTGACACAAATACATATAAAATTATTTGTGAGTATTTTGGGAAGGATTATATTCCATCACAAATAATCCGTCACAAAAAGCATCACAAAATTAAAAAATAAATGTAGTATAACTTTTTGTGACAAATGTTTATTCTGACAAAATAAGTTTTGTAATTACATTTTTAAAGACTTTATGATATAAAAATATTTTTATAAATATTTTTGTCATAAAATTTTAATATATTTTTTTAAAAATAATGAATTAAATGGTTAATTATATATAATAATTAATTATTATAATAATTATTTATGAAGAATCATTCTTTTTTAATAGAACAAAAAATAATCTTAATAATTTTAAAAGATATTTTATTAATTTTGTAAATTTTTTAAAATATAATTATGAGAGTAACTTCAATACTAATTGCTTAGAAAAATTTACCAAGTTCTTAACTAACTTTAAATGACTCATATATATGTTATATTATTTATAAGCATTTACTTACCATAAAATTATTGATTTAACATGATTTATTAATTTTTTTATAATATAATATATTTTTTTATAATACATACATTTTTTTGTGAATTTGATATTAATTTCATTTATTTTATAATTTTTATGTATGTAGTATTGTATAATTTTAGTTATTGTTAATATCTAACATTTGTTGCATACTAATTTATTGTGAACATAAGATTAACATAACTTTTTTGTATTTATTATATTAAAATAGATATCATAATCAATATTAATTTAAGATTTATAAAAATACCATGATATCATTAATGTTTTTTTATTAAAAAATTGAAAAGAAATAAGTTGTAATAGTTTTTAAGTGACATATTATTTATGTTAATAATTATAATTAATTTTCTCAAAAATAACTTTTTTTACTTGAATTTTATTATTTCTCACAGCAGACATTATTTCATCAAATCAATAGTTGAAAATAATGAGTAATAACTTATGACCTACTTTCTAAAAATAAATCAAATGCAACCGTTAACGAAATTATGTAGAGGCTCCAGGCAAAGTCTATTACTGATGGAATATCCTAAAAACATAATTTTTACTCTGACTTTATTATCTCTCACTCTATACATTATTAACACTACCCAACAGGTGAAAATAAAATATTGAAGTGTTATGAACCTACTGTCTAATATTAAATCAAATCTAATTATTAAGAAATTCTATAAACGCTCCAAACGAACTTTACCACTAATAGAAGATCCTAAAAATATGATTCTTACTGTAACTTTATTATCTGCCACTCTAGCCATTATTTCCATTATCCAAGCATCGAATATAAATATTAATGTTTTGTTTTATCAATTGACTATCGAAAAATAAACAAATGTAACGGTTAATTAATTTTATAAAAGCTACAAATGAAGTTTGTTACTAGTGTAATCCTAAAAATACAATTCTTACTCTAACTTAATTATCTCTGACTTCATAAATTTTTTTCATAAGATTAATATGTTATAAACTTAATACCAAAAAGTAAACCAAATTTTGTAGAGGTTTCAAACAAAGTTTGCAACAAGTGTAAGATTCTAAAAATATAGTTTTAACTCTAACTTTATTATCTCTCATCCCAAACACTATTTCCTCAATCCACCCGTTGAAAAGAAATGTTAATATATTAAGAACTGACTATCCAAAAATGAAAAAAATCTAACAATTAAAAATTTTTGTAAAGGCTTTAGAAGATGTTTGTCACTAGTGTAAGTTCGTAAAAATACAATTCTTACTCTTACTTTATAATCTATCAATCTAGACATTCTTTCGACAATCCAACTATTATAAATAAAGATTAATATCTTACGAACCTACTATCCAAAAGTAAACCACATCCAACAGTTAACAAAATTTTTAGAGACACCATATAAAATCTACCACTTGTATAAGATCCTAAAAATATAATTTTTACTTCGACTTTATTATCTCTCACTCCATAAATTATTACGACGATCCAACCATTAAAACTAAATACTAATATGATATAAACTGAATGACCAAAAAATAGACAAAATCTAACGGTTAACCAATTCTATAGAGGCTCCAGACGAAGAGTGCCACTAGTGTAAAATTCTAAAAATATAGTTTTTACTCTAACTGTATTATCTCTCATTCCAAACACTATTTCCATGATCCAACCATATATTATGAATTGATTGTCCAAAAATAAATTAAATCTAACAATTAAAGAATTCTGTAAAGGTTCTAAATGAAGTTTGCCACTTATGTAAGATCATAAAAATACATTTTTAACTTTTCCTTTATCTTTCAATGTAGACATTCTTTCAACAATCCAACTGTTACAAATAAAGATTAATATCTTAATAACCTACTATTTAAAAATAAATCACATCCAACAGTTAACAAATTTTGTAGAGACTCCATATGAAGTTTATCATGGGTGTAAAATCCTAAAAACACAACTTTTACTTTGACTTTATTAGCTCTCACTTGAGAAAATATTATGACGATGCAACCTTTGAAACTAAATACTAATGCACTATGAATGGAATGGAAAAAAATAAGCCAAATCTAACGATTAGCCAATTTTATAGAGGCTCCAAACGAAGAGTGCCACTAGTGTAAAATTCTAAAAATATAGTTTTTACTCTAACTGTATTATGTGTCACCCCAAATACTATTTCGACCATACAACCATTGAAAATAAATATTAGTATATTATAAATTGACTATCTAAGTACCTATTTATTTAATAGGTTATAAATTCAAAGAATAAATAGTGAAAATGATTAAATTTAAGTGTTTAGTTAAATTACTAATTGATTTGAGATGTGATGAATTTATTAGTTTGATAATACCATATGGTTTTACTAGGCTAGTGATAGAAAAATGCGGGAAAAGTGAATAATTATTATTCTTTTTCTTCGAAGGGTTTTAATTGAGTTTCGAGAAGTTCTCAGAGTTTCCATTATCGAAAGGGAGTGGTTGCATTTAGCAAACTAAATTTACTAAATACAACCAAATGCTATATAAATTATTTTTCTTTTAATTTTCTTATTTCTCTTCTCGTACGATTGTCCGTTTTCTCTCCCTTGCTGCAATCTTTCATCTTTTTCGTGGCAGTCAAAACGTTGACGGAATTCGACGCGGTCTCTTCCATTGCTCCTGATTCTGAGAGGTGATCAGTATAGGTATGTCTGATCGTAATTTTCTAAACCTTTTTCTGATCGTTTTCAATCCTTTCATTTTCATCCAAGATGAAATTTCTTTAAAGATCTTGATTTCTAAGGTTCTTGTTTAATTTGGGATTCTTGTCAAGTTCCTATGTAATTTCTTTGGTTGATTCTTCTCCTTATGTTTTAATCAGCTTTTGGACGGAGAAATAGGTAAAGAAAGCTCTTTTGTTGATTTTTCTTGATGGATAAGTGATTTGGTAGTTGAGAGATTTGAGTTATTTGAAATAACGAGTATTTTGACTATATTTTGAGCTATTTAAGATAACATTTATTTTAATTGTGTTTTGAGCTATTTAATATAGTGCATATTTGATTGTAATTTGAACTAATTGAGTTAGCATATATTAGGATTTCATAGTTGAGATATATTATGTGTTGTGTAGTTAATGATTATTATGAGAATGATGTTTGATCTTGAATTAGATGATTATTGGATAATTTGAATGTGGCAGTTATGGTAGGGTAACTTAGTTTTGATTGAATTGATTTTTTGTGATTGGAATTGAATTATTGGAATGACAATGTATTATTTGGAATTGTGATGTAATGCATATGATTGGAATGCATGATGAGAATATATTTTTGTGATTTACATTGTGGTCCTAGTACCAGATATGCAAGGGGGTGCCTAAAGGACATACTTAGACAACAATTGTATGTCATAAGGTGTTAGGTAGACACTAGACATCAGTTTGTGGTTGTCAGATGAGTATTGCTTAGACTTAAATTGGTGGTAACACAAGCAGATTGGAAGTCTGTCACCAATTGGAAGGGGTCTTAAGTCACCTTCGTGTCTGAACTCAATGTAGATATTCTGGAATATGTCACGTCTAAACATGCTGTTGTGTGAAAAACTTGTATTCAAGGGAATATAAGTGTGTTTGATTTTATTGATTATGATATTTAATTAATGGTTTATTTATTGGTTGTGAGTGCTTATGTTCAGGTGGAACATAAGAATGATTACTTGGTTATTTACTATTAGTGAATTGTATTGATGGTACTAAATATTAACGTTGTTCAACTTTCATGCTTTATGATGGATGTAATGGTATGTTGCATATTATGTAAGCTCACCCTTGCATTATTTGTGTTTTTTGTCTGACTGTGATGATCGTGCTTTGCATGGGAGCAAATAATAGTGATGATGCAAAAAGGCAGGATGCTTTGAAATGAAGTATATTGGATTGTGGCTGGAAGTTTTAAAGGATATTATTCTATTTTTCAATATGTATATAAGATAATTGTGTAGAAATAGTGTTATTTGAATTTAGAGGCATTATTGTGAAGTTATGTGATTATTATTTTATTATGGAAGTTGTATGATTATGGTGTAAAAATATAGATGAATTACGATATGCATGCATAAGAATGTAGAATTATATGTCAGCATGTTTGTTGGTTTTGGCAGTAGAGTTTCTACTATCACCTAGGTTTTGCTATCTGCAGGGTCTAGCTGAACGATAGTTGTTGCTGGGTGAGCTACCATGGGTCTCGCCAAGCGACGAGGTTCGCTGGTGAGCTGAAATTGTATGTACTCTGTTATATTTTAATTTGAACTTTGAAAGTGTTATAATATAGGCTTTAATATTGAGTATAATATAATGAAAATTTTATATCTTGGTATTTGGATTATAGATAATAGTAATTCAAATAATTTTTAAGAGAATTTATGATGTAAATAATAAAAAGAAATTTGGGATGTTATAGACTACAAAAAAAAAACAAAATCTAACAATTAAAGAATTATTTAAAGGATCTGAACAAAATATATCACTAGTGTAAGATCCTAAAATATACAATTTTTGACTTTTACTTTATTATCTCTCAATCTAGACATTCTTTTAACAATGCAACAGTTGCAAATAAAGATTAATTTTATTTTTCATTACCATATTTAAAGAATAACAACATTATTTCAAACTAAAAACAAAAATTATTGTACGTATTAAATTTGAAAATATTTTACTAAAATAAAATAAGAATAATATGTTTTGTATCTTTTAAAATCAAATATACCTAATATAGCTTAATTTAATTTATTTTTTCTTACCATTTCATAGAATAACCAATTTACTAAAAAACATAATTACTATCAACATTAAATTTATACATATTTTGATAAAATAAAATTATTAGAATTAGTTTTCTTACATTTTAAAATATTTAAAATTAAATAACCAAATATATATCTAACTACTTTTATTTTTTATTACCATTTTAAAGGATAAAACTTTACTAAATAAAAAAAAATGGTTACTATCTATATTAAATTTATATATTTTTTGATAAAATAAAATAAGAATTAGTATCCTTTTTTAGCCTTTAAAATATTTAAACCCTAATATATCTTAATTGAATACATTTCTTATTGTCCTTTTAAAGAATAAACTTGCTAACAAAATAAAAACAATAATTATTATCCATATTATAACGTAAATATTTTATTAAACTAAAGTAATAATTAGTATATTATTTTTTTTAAAATATTAATATTGAATGAACCTAATATAAATTAATTTTATTTCTTATTACCATTTTAAAGAAAACCACTTTACTGAAAAAATCATTACTATCTACGTTAAATTTTTACATAGTTTGATAAAATAAAATTAATTAGAATTATAATCTTTTTTACCTTTTTAGATATTTAAATTTAAATCAATAAAATATATGTATAATTGAATTTACATTAAAGTTACCACTGCTCCCTCCCAAAATCCAAAATTTTTCCTTGCATTGGCGCCGACAGCATCTCCTCCCGCTACCACTGCAGTCCTTGCTTCAGCCACCAAGTTTCCTGAAGCGTCTCCATTGAAGAAAGAGGAAAACTTCAATAAAGGTTTTATTTTTAATTATTATCTTATTATTATTTTCAATTACTATCACTATTTTATATTTCTATTCATTCATGCCTCATTGCATTCTGCTTATGCATACTGCCCCTTTTGATTCTAAGTAATATTACTAAAATTTATTTAATAAAATGAATATTTTTATATATAAAAATATTAATAACTCAGCGTAAAAAATTATAAATAAAGGAACATTTTTTTAAAAGTATATTAATATAACATTAGTTTAAAGTAATTGTTAAAAACAATTAGCACAGTATGTAATTAGAGGAAAAGATTATTATTATTATTGAAAACTGAATTTGAAAATCTTACAATAAAATTAATTTTTATTTTAAAAATATTTTTTTAGTTTTTATTATTATATTATTATTATTATATATAATAATAAAACTATTTTAAATATATTATTAGGCTCTTTAATTTTATTAGTTTTCGGAGCAACTACTATATCACTCGCTTATCTTAAATTTAATAAAAATTTAATTTCTTGCTTACAACGTGCCTAGTGAGTTAACTTTTCCACTTGGAATTCAATCAAAGTGAACTTGTGTGTCTTGCAACTAATTATTTAGCCTTAATTATATCACAATCATAAAATGTGCTACACTGAAAATATGGATTAGTTTTCTTTTTTTAAAACCCATTTTTTTTATCTTATGAAAAGTTGGATTAATAGTATAGTTTGTTGGCTCATTTTTGTTGTTGGTGTATTATTACAGGGAGAGCCTTCAAATTTCAAAGATTGAACAAGAACCGTGAATCACATGAGTAATGGGCATAATAAATAACTGGCCAATATTTATTCATACCTATAAAATTAATGCATTTCAATCATTTTGTAGAACTTGTATTGAATAATAACTTGTAACAAGTTATCATAATCGTTAAATTAATTATTTTTTGTATAATAATTTTTTTATGCAGATTAGTGGGAGTTGGATAAAGATTAGATTCAGCATCTCTTCTTTCACGTTTTATGAATGAAAGGTCCAACTTTAATTTTATCTTAATATGATTAATTATCAATGGAGTATTATAATTATTGTTGGTTTTATGCAAAATGACTAGGAGATCTTAGCCGCTAAAGTTAGAATAAGTAGCGGGTAGTAAGATATATATTCATAACTTCAAAATTAAATATGTGTGTGCTCTGGTTTTTGCATTTTTGGGATTTTGATTCTCTTAAGCTTTTGAGGTTTATTTTGTGACGGAAGTTTCTTAAATTTGTGACGGATTTAACTCCTCTCTAATTTTGAATTAATCAATAAAGATTAAATATTATATTTAATATATAATAAAATTTACCAACGGCTATAGATATTTTAATGCACTTGAAAAATCAGATATTTTAAAGCCAGAATACTCAAATTTTCTAATGCATTTGGTTTTCTAATGCACAGTGGTATTTGGTTTTGGGTAGTAGTAGTTGGTGGTTGTAGTTAAAGATTTTATTTGTGCTCTTGTACTCTATCCTGAGTTATGCATTTAATTCCTTATGACTTTATTTATTCAATATTCTTTTCCTAAAAAATATATAATTATTTATGATTTTAATTATACAATCAGTCATTTAATCATAATTAAAAATTGAATTGTCTTTCTTAATTATTAAAAGTTCTATTTTTTTTAATTTTTAATACATTTTCATTAGTTAAAGATGAGTTGTGAATTAGAGAAAGGGTTATGTTAAAATCATGTCCTGCGTCTCCCCATATGCTCTACAACATGTCATCCTTTTTTTATTTTGATGTGTCACCTTTTTAATTTCAGGATTTTCCTATTTTTAGATATTAAAAATAC
The DNA here is from genome assembly GCA_037954015.1 of Psophocarpus tetragonolobus. Classification (NCBI taxonomy): domain Eukaryota; kingdom Viridiplantae; phylum Streptophyta; class Magnoliopsida; order Fabales; family Fabaceae; genus Psophocarpus; species Psophocarpus tetragonolobus. Next base: position 26,362,478 of record CM075691.1, read on the forward strand.
TTTACCTCCATTTTTCTATTTTTTTATTATATTTCAAACTAAAGAATGTTGTCAAACGTAGTCAACAAACTTGCTCTAGACTTACATAATGTGATTTTGGAATTGTAATTGGTGAGAATTTTTATTGTTGGGAATTAAATTTTGAATTTCGGGTGGGTAGTGGGTGATGCCATTTTTTTGTGACAATTAATTTTTAACCTTTTTTTAAATTTTACCTACAATAATTTTAATAGTTAATTCCTAGTTATTTAACTACCTTTAACTACTATAAACCCTAAATGATTTACCACGCGATATTTGATTAGCATAAGAACACTCACTTTACCTTTGCAATCCTCTCTCTCACCATTCTCTTCTCAAATTTTGAAAGACCAAAATCTCTCTTTGGCATTTCGTAAAATCTTCTCTTTCTCATTTGCACAGAGAAGAAAAGCTACAATAATTATGCTTGTAGGGAACTTGTGGATCCAAAGTAATGAAAGTGTTTTGGGGATGGAAACTTCTTAGGGTTAGAAAATTATTTCATTTGTTTAAATAGCATTGGCTAAAGTAGTATATATTCTAACATTGTTATGTCATGGTAACAAACTTCACTTTTAATAGCCATGCTAGCCAAAGTGTTTTACCCAATTAAATTCCATGCTCTTTTTTGGTAAATTTTTTAATTTAATTTACTTCTACTAATTAACTTGAAAACTTCTAAATAAAAGTTATTAATTTTACTTAGAATAAAGTTTGCTTAATTTTATTTAGTAACTACCAAGTTTAATTAAGAGATTATAAATTATTTTGTTAATTCTCACAGAGTTTGCATGATTGTAATGCTATGCCTATGGTGCAATTGCTTTTAAAATATATAACATAATTTTAACTAAGTAAATACATTGTTTTTAACACATTTTTGTTGATTTAGTCTTATTGTGACTATAGGTATATGGAAATAGTGTTGTATAAAAATAACTTTTTTTAAATTGTGATTGTTCTCAAAAAATTTTAATTATGTTTATTAATGTAAAATTGATTTTAAAATTTCTTCTGCATTAAGTATATTATTTTAATTTTGTAAGTAAACAAATAACTAACTTAATTTTAACTATGTAAATATTGTTATAAATATTGTTTTTAATGCATTTCGGTTCATTTAGTCTTCTTGTGACTATAGGTATGGAAATAGTGTTGTATAGATAAACTTTTGCTGTTTTTGGAATTATAATTGTTTTCAATATATTTTAATTACGCTTACTAAATTAATATTAATTTAAAATTTCTTATGCATTAAGTATATTATTTTAATTTTGTAGGTACACAAATAATTAACTTAATTTTAACTATGTAAATGTTGTAATTAATGAAATATTGTTTTTAATATATTTTGGTTGATTTAACTCATCTTTTGTAATTTTGCTTCTTCTCAAGATATTTTAATTAAGGTTAAATTAAAATTAATTTTAAAATGCCTAATAATTTAGGAAAACAATAATGGTTTGGTTAAAAGGTGAAGTGCTTGAATCCTCAAAAATAAAAGGAAATGAAGACCCACTTGATGGCTCTCACTAATGATGTGAAAGTTATTTTGAATTATTATGTTCCATTTATATCTATATATCAATATTATGAACTCCTTTCTTATATCTTATTTAGGTGATAAATAAATTCATTTATAGTTAGGTTTAATTTTAAATTTGAGTAGAATAAATTGTATTTGATTTTTTTAGTACATTATGATTTTATTGTAGAATTAAATTATAGTGAAATTTTAAAAGGTTTTATTATTATTAAAATGTTAAGTAATTTCATATTTTAAAAAATAAAAAACATAAAAAATAACTTAACATATCTATGAGAGAATAAGTTTGTCACAATATTTTTTAAATCTGTGAGGGATTAAACAAAGAAGGAACGCTTGCAATTTATGACAATTAAATCCTACACAAGTTGTGAAGAAATTTATTTCTTCACAAACAATGAAGGAAATTCTTTTATTTTGTTATGAACAAAATCTTTCACAATTTGTGAAGGATTTTTTACCGTCACAATCAGTGAAGGAATACTATACTTAATGTGTTACTTTATTTTTATGTTTTGTGACGGAATATTTAGCTTCTGCGAAAATGACGTCACTAATTGTGAAGGAATAGGAAAATCCCTCACAAATGTTTTGAGACGCCAAAATCTGTGACAGATTATATTTCGTCACAAATTCTGTCACTGATTCATTTGTGACGGATGTTTCTTAAATTTGTGACGGATTTAACTCCTCTCTAATTTTGAATTAATCAATAAAGATTAAATATTATATTTAATATATAATAAAACTTACCAACGGCTATAGATATTTTAATGCACTTGAAAAATCAGATATTTTAAAGCCAGAATACTCAAATTTTCTAATGTACAATGTTCAAGTGGGATGTAAAACTTAGGTGCTTGGTCATGACACAAACTAGCTTTTCAAATTAAATGATGAAATTGGGCCTAATTTAACCTTATAAAACCAACATCTTGAGTATGAAGTTTATATTTGTGGATCGTTCGATAGTAGATAGCACGATAGACCCAACAATAATGAATCGTGAATTTAACATTTGTGGGTGAGGTCGATAACGGCCTTATAAACCCAACAATAACAACAAATCACTAGGATAAGTTCTATACCATATTAGAAATGGTGAAATTGGACCTAACTCAACCTTAGAAAACCAACTTGTAAGGTGAAATTTGTACCTCATTATATACTTTTGTTTAGTCATATTTATATTACTAGTTAATGTGAGATCTCCAACAAATATCATGAAACATGCAAACCCACTCAAAGCATAGTTTGATACCCTTAATGATCTAGTTCAGAATATATTGGAGGTGATCAAGTGGGTCATATAGTTCCATGATTTGCCAACTCTAGAAATACAAGCCTTTCCTTATGACTATATCCGAGTTACTTCCTACTAGACCATCAGAAGTATTCTGGCTTGTGCAGCTAGATTACCACCCTCACTAAGTATGAGGTTAAAATTATTTTCCTCCCTCATCTAATCACACAGATGATCGTTTGCATGACTCTATGTGTACAGAATAGAGCAAATAAAAAAATGAATTTGAATTTAGAGTTTTCTAGTACAATGGTTTTCTTAATTAAAAGAATCTGTGTTATTTTATACAATTAAATAAATATAATATATACTTTTAGATATTATCCTAAATAAAATATAATTATTACAAATTTAATACATTTTTATTTATATTTGTATTACATAATTTATAGATTTTATTATATTTAATGTAAAAGAAAGAACAATACAAGCAAATAGGTGAATTGTGTTTCATATTTTTCACAAGAGCTGCACTTTGACTACATTAAGTTTAAGTTGCAACAAAACTTTTAAGAAAGTCGAAGTCCGTAATAACACACAAATATCAGAACAAGCGAAACCTTATGTTTATACTGAACCGCCTCAACCTTTATCATGCCACTTCTAATTTATTATCAAGTAGTTTTACAAGAATCTCTTCAAAGTCAAATTCAAGTATTCTTTGTTTTATGCCCTTTCGAGCTCTTATATAATTCAGATGATTTAGTTTGATTTTACAGTGAAAACAGAAAATAACTAAAACATGAATCTAACATTAAGGGAAAATAAACATATTTTTTTAATATTAAAAATTTAAAAATGAAAATAGTTATAAAAAAATATAAATAAAAAATAAAAAAAAATATTTTCTGATACCAAACATCACTTAATATTCTATCTTTATATTTAGTGTTCTCAATTTTCACTAATCGGTGCAAATATTATTTGTAATGAAATAAACTAAATTAATTAATTGTACAATTATGAAATAATTACATTTAATATGTAATAAAAACTAAATATTATATTTAATATATAATAAAATTTTCACAGGATTATCAATATTATTTAATATATAATGAAAGCAGTTATATTCAAACAACCAGATAAGCAATTATGGACGACAAAGCTATGTTTTGGACCTATGAACTTTGCATCATTTGACCAACACTTAACCTGTTTTGATCTATTTATGTAGTATATGAATTCCCATGGTTCCTTTACCTTTGATCACCAATTTGTTTCCGTTTCCAATATTTACTAAACCTACATCATGTTTTCACTCTAATACTAATTTTTAGCATTGAAGTGCGTGCATTTATTTATTTAATAACTAAAACATTTGTTTCTAATACATATGTTTAATTACAAAACAGAACTCTATAGAACAACATTGCTACTAAAAGATATAGGATACCTCGCCAATATAATTCCTATAAAAGTGTTTCAATGTATTATATTGTTACACAATGTTTTTATTTATAACCAACAAATAGGATTACTATTAGTTACGCACTAATGTAGTATCTCTTTAATTATAATTAAGAGTAGTTTTTTTATAAACAATAATTAAGATCAATAATAAAGCTGATAAGAAGTAAATATTCAATTACTATAAATAAAAAAATAATATATAATTTATAACACTTTTCTCAAGCTGGACAATTGGTTCATATAAATGGTATGAACCAATATTGATACATGTAAATTAAATAAAGATAATATGAATAAAAATGAAAAACAACTCTAATCGTGTGGTTGTATCGGACATGGCTTGATGACAGCTAATCAAGGTTTGTAGTCGCGACGACTACTGTAAACACGTAAATAAAGCAAAACACATCTTAAGATAGAAGGAGAAGCACCCCATGAGGTGCAAAAAATGAGATCAAAGTCTTTGGGAATGATATTCAAAATAAGTATTTGTTTTATAACAGTTTTGTAAAATTGTTTTTAGTATTTTAGTATTCAAAAACTAAAAAATTTATTTGGATAGTAGTGGCAAAGAAGTGGTGGCAAAGAAGTCCTCATCAAGTTTTTCATCATGACAACACTGAAAGGTGGTCAGCACGTGCATGTTGCCGAGACACTTACAGCACCTCAGCAATGGCTCTGGGATATTCGTTCTCTCGATTATTTGAGAGAACTCGATCCTCACAGGACCAGCAACAGCAAGTGAATGAATCTTGTCGTAGTGGGTCTTGAAAGCTTGTTGAAACCCATCTCTTTTAGCATTTTCTTCCCACATGTCGTACTCCACCAAGGTTTGCAACCCAGTTGTGCCGTCCCCGGTGACCACTATGTGAGACCCTCTTGCTAGAATAATCCATCCACCACATTGGTTATAGACCAAAAGTTTGTCGATTTCCTTCATCACAAGATCGTCGTCACCAGTTTGAATGCATTGAAGCTTGGAGAAGAGCATATTCTCGAGACGGAACCAAAAAACCCATACCATTACCTGCTCCATCCAGTGACTGTTGAGCTTTTCACGAATTATGGTATCAATGATTTTTTGCACCTGCTCTTCTTTGCTGCTTTTGCCAACATATAGCATCTCTAAGGGTATTTGTGCAGTTGTTGCAACCTTGCAGGCTTCCTTCACAAATTTTCTTACCCATTCTGGGTCATTCCCTCCATACAAAAAGACGTATTTTCCGTCCTTAATCTGTGCAATCATAAATTTACATTGACTTGTTTTCAAGATGGTAGTAAATCATTCAGTATTATTCTCTAAAGTTGACATTAATCTTAAATGGCTTATTTGGTTCCGTACAACATTAACCATATAGTCAATAGTACTATGCTTTTGCTTTTGAGTTGGGACTGTGATGTTAAACATGGTACGCTGATTAAGTAAAAAAGGAAAAAGGAAAAGAAAAAAAAAATTGATAGACATAATATATGCTTACCCAGTTAAATAGTTTTCCGTCTATATCTAGGAATTCAAGTTTCCAGGTTTGTTCCCTCCATAGATCTTCTTCTCTAGAACTTGTGAAAGGATAGGCATGATATCCCCAAATCCATATCATGTAAATAGCATTGGGAGAAACAACCCTCCCTTGTGGGTCCAGAACCACAATAATTGGCTTATTGTTGTATTTCCATTCGCTCTGGATGAACCGGATGACTGGTTTGCCTATCAAAGAAGGATGATACACTGAGTACGGGACGAAGTCTTTCAGATTCTCAAAATGCTTTTGCTTTGTGTCTGTCCATTCGGAGTTAGGGTCTACAATAGGGATCCAAACCAACTCATGTGTATCCTTTATTAATTCGGTCGAGAAGTAGTTAAGAAACAGAAGATCATCCTCTGGGGAGCTATCAATGCCTGAAAATAGAAGCAGCACATTCTTCCTTCTAAGTGGCTCAAGGCTTGCCTGGTTGTTTCCATTAATTAAACAAAGATTAGAATTACCAAGTTACCAACTTAACTTTTGATGATTATAATGTATCATATTGTAGTGAATGTGTTAGAAAATCAAACCCTTTTCTTGGTAACAGCATGATATAGAGGTAGAATATCATTCCCTGCGTATATTAGGGCTTTGAGAACCTTCATGTTGTCAATGTGGGGTTTTGAAAATATATCAACTAAATCAAGTGTCGAGTTATCTTCCATCTTAGATGCTCTCCCAATAGATATCATTTCAGTTTGTTCAATTCTGTAATATTCATGAAGGTTTTCCATCCTGAGAATATGGTCAATTATGTTTTTGATTTTTAATGTCAATGAGGATAGCTCCCAAGGATCAGTGGACATGAAGATCCTGAAACGGTGTTTTTTGATATATTATATTAAATAAACCCTGCCATGTGGTACATTGGTACAATGAAAAATTGCAACTTGTTCATACTTGAGTCTATGACTATATATCAGTCTTGTGCTTTGGTGAATTTATTTATAAAGAGAATTCAAAATGCTGACCATGCATAAAAAACAAAGTTCTGCCCTGGCAATTCAAACAATTTTATGGTATCATTTAATTAATTCAATTAGAAGTTATCTTGTAGGTATGACATGTTTGTTGACTTATATTAATTATATAATAATTTTCTTTTTAAAAATTGTGCAAAAAGTGATTTGTGATTAGAGGATAGTAGAGAATAATTTTACAACTAGCGGTGTATCATCATTAAACAAATAAAAAAGAAAAAGGAAAACTTGAAAAATGAAAGGCGACCATACTTATAGCCAAGGGTAGTGAGACTGTTAATCTGAGCTGCGCAAGCCACAATACTTTTGATGGTCCAGTAGGAAGCAACTGCTATTTCTGGAGTTGGCAGATCACGGAACTCTATGATACACTTGGTCACCTCCAATATGTTTTTAACTAGATCGTTAAGTGTATAAAAGTGTGGTTTCAATGAGTCCGCATGCTCGATGATACTATATAGCTTTTTAAGAATTGCCATTGATTTGACAAACTGGGTTGTATCATGAATTTGGCCTAGCAGCCAAAATTCACTGTATGAACGAGCAAAAGCGGCTAAGGCCAGCAATATCTTCATATCCCACTTGAACATTGTAAGCATGTCAAATAGTTCAATTGTTTTGGAGTGTGCATCTACACTATCGAAGGTCTTGCAGGAAATCTGAAATTTCAAGTTGATTTTCATATTGTTAATTTGGGGAAATTATACATGCAGGCTTATTAACGAGGAAAATAAGGTTTGCAACAATTAAATATTATATATCTGTTTTACAAATTAAGAACAGAATATGTAAGTAGTTCAAACACTTGCGGTAATTTATCAAGCCTGTTTATCATTGTTTGTTTGTATGAGTAGACAGATAATGATATGAAAATTTTGGTCTAGAATGTCTAGGATATTTTCTATCACCTCAGTTGAAATCCTATCAATCATAGGAGATAGAGCCTCCAGCATGTTTGTGACGTCTAGAAGCTGGCTTCGGTCTTCTTTGACTTGATCAGCAGGTGCATGGGAAGCCTGAAAGAAAAGTTGAGGTTGGTTACATGATAGGAAAATCCTAAACAAGTCTGCATCTTAATTAAAACCGTACCAAACGTTAATAGCATGTGTGTCTATGTTTAATTGGGTGTACAAATTAATTGATTTGAGTCCCTTAAAATTTTTCTTGGCTGTTACATAAGCAATTTTTAAGCCATAGCATCATACCGTTGTAACACCTTCAGAACTCAAGGAGGAATGTCTAAGAACATCTTCAATTAATTGGAGAAGTGGCTTGACATCGTATTCTGTCACATCGGGCTTATGCTTTTCCACTAATTTCTTCACCAAAACAGTGTCATAATCGGATATTCCAGCTGCAGACATCTTTCTCCTATATCTCTTATTGGTTGTTGCATTTCACCGAACTAGCCAATGTTATTCACTGTGAGCTTTACAAAACAAAATGCAGATAAAAAACTCAGTTTGGAAGCAAAGGATCTGTCACAAAAGTTGTTGAGATGCTAAATGTGTGACCTACAGAGGAAGACAACATAAAGCCGTGGCATCTAATCTTTTTCATTCGCTTAAGCAATGAAATGAAAGTTCACCATTGCGAAAATGTAACAAACGAATGAGGGAATAGTCCTACAATAATATGTATCATGTTAGGAAGATATATTTGGTCTTTATAGTTGCAACAATATTTCTTCACACATTTTGGTCTTTATAATTAGAACAATATTTCCTTAGTCTACCTAGTGAATCTCTACATTATTTATATAATTTTTAAAATATTAATTATTAAAATTAATAAACTTATTTTATATATATATATATATATAATTGTGATTAAACGTCAATATTTCTAAAATTATATGATAAAAAAGTGAATTTATTTCTTCAGCAGCGCTATAGTATGTATTAGAGTATAGAGTATTTAAGTCGAATGGCTTGCAAACTGATATTGTTTCTGTTTTTAAAGTTGTGTAGCTTATGCGCGCCACATTTGCTCAATATAAGGAACAAAATATAAAAAGGGTAAATATGAAGACATAGTATGAAACTAAGCCAATTTTCTTATATGTAAATATTTTGAAATGTTAAATATATATGTAAATATATATGTTACACATAAAAAAATCATGTAATTTTATTAAAACTTATGAGATAATAAACTTATATTTCCATTGGTTATAGACATATAGTTGTTTATAAAATGAGAAAAACAATATACGTGCTCTGCAAATCAAACTAAATCATTTGAATTATATAAGAGCTTCAAAAGGCATAATAAGAAAGAACACTTGAGTTTGATTTTGAAGAGACTCTTGTAAAACATGATAAATTAGAAGTGGCATGATAAAGGTCGAGCGCCGAATCGGTATAAACACAAGTTTTCACCTTTTCTGATATTTGTGTGTTATTTAAAACAATTTCACTTTCTTAAGGCAAGTATTAAGGCATGCAAGCGATAACATCACTCTTATATATCACATATCATTAATTATACTATAACTTACAATTTCACAATTACATACGAATGTATAATAGCATATTGAAACATGTTAACAACAATCTCATATAATTTACCATTTGCACATCAAACACATTTAATTTATCTTTATATAAAATGTGTCATATTTTTTCTACGCCAACCACATGTAAGTTCCAATAAATATAATAAACCTACATCAGCATGTGTAGGGTCCACATAACTAAAAAGTAGGAATGTAAAAAAAACTAGTTAAAATAAAATTAGTTTAATAAAACTTAACCAAATTGTTTTTAAAATACAAATGAGTTCGAATCAAACTGATTTGAAAACAAGTTCCACTCATTGTGTTTTTTTTTTTTTTTTTGCATATTTAAAAATCAAATATGAATTCACGCTAATGCTTAGTGCTCACATTGTCTGTTTTCATACGCCTAAACATTCTTTTCAGAAGGCTGGAATAAAATGCTCATTAATTTGAGGTTTATGTGTTGCTTTACTTTTATTTATTCTAAATCTGTCTTGTTTTTTACAATTTCTATTTTCATTTTATGTAATTAAAATCCCTTATTTTCTAATTATTTGATGAAATTTAAACCATATATAATTTGTATTTTTGAGAAATAACCTAAGTTGTGTCTTGTATTAAAAAATTGGAGAAATTTAGTTTTTGTTTGATATTGATATCGACAAATCTCTATCAAAATGGCATCGTTGTTGTGGATACAAACCATTTGTGTTTAGATTTTATCAAAATCATTTAGTTTGGTGTTTGCATTTTATTCTTCTAACTTTTTCTCCTACATTTTTCTGCGTTTGTTTTTCATCTTTTTGCATATTTTTCATTTTCTATTTCTTTTAGCTTCTACATTCTATTTTTCTATTTTCTGTTTTTTGGTTTCTATTTTTTTTTTTTCTGTTTTCTGCTTTTGTTTTTTTTTCTGTTTTCTATTTTTTTTATTGTTTCCTATCTCCTGTTTTTTATTCTTCTATTTTTTATATTTTATTTTATTTTCTAGATTTTCTATTTTCTATTTTTCTATAAAAATAACAGAAAAATAAGCAAGTTAGAAATAGACAAAAAAAAATTTAATTAGGATGATAAATAATAACTTAGATCATAGTATTAGTAATGATGTTAGTAGTTGTGTAAATGTTGACTATGTAAGTTCTTTTAATTTTAATTCTCCATTGTCTACAAATATGGCTACTAATACTTATGATTGGACTTGGAATGGATTGGTTACACCTGATGTTGTTTATCAACCATGGCATATCCAATATCCTAAGCCAGAGCAAGCACAATCCTTTGAGCTTAACTTTGGCCCAATTTATACGTTGCTTGAGTTTCATGACTTTGCAGGTGAAGCTGCACAATTTCTTCCACAACAACCTACTGCACTTGCACCACCTTTCTAACAATCTACTGCACTTGCACCCTTTTCTACATTAGAGGAATTAATCAATAGAATGGTCACTAACAACCTTCAATTTTAGTAGAATATTAATGCTTTTCAGCATAATGTAAGTACCACACTTAGCAACCTGCAAACTTTGGTTGGCCAATTAACTTCCATAGTCAACCAATTGTATAGTCTCAAGGTTTTGGCCAAATTCCGTCTCAATTGGTGACTAACCTTGTTTAGTGGGATAGTACCATTACCTTGAGGACTAAGGAAGATTTGATACAACAACTACCTTTTCCTACTCAGTCTTCTTATGTTTATTCCTCTCCTACCTTCTACATTAGAGAACCATTTAGTACATTTAGTTTTATACATTGATGCACTTACACATGCTCATTCTTCTTTGTATTCTAATTTCTCTAAATTTATGGATTTTGCTAAGATTGGGGAGATGGATTGCATCTGTGATAAGTTAGTCATGTTTTCATTTGTGTAGAAATTAGTCAGAACATTGCAGGTGTACATTCTGAATTACAGGTGCAGTTGCAACTAACATTGCAAGAAGTTCTGAGTTGTGATTGCAACAAATTTTATGACAATATTGCAATTGATTTTCATTCCCTTGATATTGTTGTGCCTTCTCCATCTGAAGCACCTTTTTTTCCATTCACTTTTTGCCAACCATTTTTGTCCAACCTAAGAAAAAGAAGGAAATAAAAAGAATCTCAAAAATGAATGGAAAGAAAGTAAAAAGAAAAAAAGAAGAAAAATAGAGTTAAATTTGAAGTTGCTACTTTTGCTAGTTTTATATCTTTGTTCACTTTACTCTTTTGAGGTTTCTTTCATTATTATTTAGGCTTGTTCCCCATTTCCCTTCTCTTTTCTTTTATTTATTAGCCTTGATTCCTTTTTTTATCTCACCTTTAATCCTTAACCTTGGCCCCGTTACAACCTTTAATTAACTCTTTTGATCTTTTGTGCATGTGCTTTGAGTGATTGAATTTAGAGGCTAGCCAAATTGGTTGTGCTAGTTGCATGATATGCTTGAGAGTTATAAACACATAGCCTATACACATGTTCAGTGGGTCAAGATTATTCATTTGAGGTGTTATAATTTTTTGTCCATTCTTAGATTTTCCTTATTTACTTGTTTGTTTATTGTTAGATTGAATTCATGTTGCTTAGTTGCCTAGATTCATGGTTTGATTGTATTCTCTATCTTTTGTACCATTTTGGAATTCTTTAGAGTGTGTTTTGAATTTTTCCTTTCTCTTTTATTTTTGTTACCTTTTAAAATTATTTCTTTTCATTTTGGTATTTCTTTTACTTTCATCTTTAGTTTTTCTTTTTTTTTTCTTTTCTCTTTGCTTTCCTTTTCTTTTCTTTTGTTCTCTTTTATTTTTATCTCTTGTTTTTTGCTTCTCTTTTCCCTTTCTCATTTCTTTTCTTTTCTTTTCTTTATTTCTTTATCTTGTTTTCTTGTAGTTTTTCCCAAGAGTGCAATAGTTCAAATTTGAGGAATTTGATAGAGTATTTTATTATACATATTTTATATTCTTTTTAGTCCTTATAACTATGTAATTGTTTCCTAATTTTCTGTTTTAATTCATTTTCGTATTTGTACCGCATTTGGCACTTTTTCACATTTTTCTCTTATTTTGTAGGTTAGTTGACCTTATAGGATTGGACTTTGCATTGGGCTAGCTGTTTTGTAGTTTTTTTATCCTTTTATTTTTTTACTTAAGGCCTTTTTAGATAGCTTCCTTAACAAGTTTAGTGAGAGAATACAAATAGTCTCTCATAATTGACTTGTATCAACTTTTTTTCCATTTTGTTATAATTAGTTAGAGTTAGTTTCTTTCTTTCTTCTTCAATAGGTTCCCCTCTTTCATCTGCAGCAAACTTCCTTTTCTCTTCATTTTCTTCTAGCTTCTCATGCAAGCTTCCATGGAGATCTTCGTGGAAAGCTAATTTATAAATCGATTCAAGGTCACTGATGTGATTATGCAGTAAGAGTATGAATTTTGATATTTTGTGCGTTCTTTTCTTGCTAATTTTGCATTTTATTGCTCTTTTCTCCTCCCCAATTTATCTAGAATTCCGATTGGGTTTTTATACGAATTGGTTAGGGATTGATTTAGATTGAACAATTTGAATTGCATGAGGTTAGGTGATAGATTTTTGAAAATTCATGAGAATCTTGAGATTGCAAACGTGATCCGATTCGATTGACTACCTTTGAGGGTTGAAGCAATTTTGCACATAAATATTAGAAATATGATTACTCAAGTGTATCGCTAGGAACCTCAAATTGATGTTTTCTTTCACTACTTTTTTTTTGTTCTAAATCTCTTTCTTATTCTTTACAATTTCTCTTTTCATTTTATAATTAAAACCCCTTATTTTCTAATTGTTTGATGAAATCTAAATCATATATGATCTGTATCTTCAAGAAACGACCTAGGTTGGGCCTTGTATTAAAAAATTGGAAAAATCTAGTTTTTGTTTGATATTGATCTCAGCAAATCTCTATCATTGTTAAAAACAAGGGTGCTCATTTTAACCAATTATTTAAAAAATAACTATATAACCAATTAGTAAAAATAAGTTAATAATTTTAATTGTCTTTTATTTTAAAAATAGTTAAGTTATTTGTTTAATTTTAACCAAATAAAAAGGTTAGATTATGGGTTATAACCAGGTATTAACTGGTTATGATTTTTCACTTTTACACAATTACGCATACTCTCAATACATTTTCACTTCGTAGTTCTCGTGTTGCATTTTTCTTCTTCTCTATCTCACTTCTTCTTCTCAGTTCTCATGCTTCACCTCTCCCTTAAATCCTTAAATCTCCATTATCCCTTAAATCCAGAACCTGAACAAAAATCGCCAACCTAATCGAAGAGATTATTATATAGTCCCTATAATCATGTATTCTTATCCTTATCAATTTCCACATGACAGGCATCTGAGTTTGTTTGTTTTTTTTAATTTACGAGAAAAAAGTTAATAAAAGTGGGCTAAATGTTAATAAAGGGTGGGAGAATGGAGATTGATTGAAAATATGGAGTATGGAGAAACGATAAGGCACAACATTGTAAAAAAAATGAAAGAAGGAAGGAAGAGAATAATTTAGGTGGCAAATGAAAAAGAGAAAAAATATCTTGAATGCGTGATGCGCTTTGCATCCAATGAGTTGGAGCATGCTCTGTAGAACAGGACGTGAATAGTAAAAAGACTTTTTCCTCTAAGCATCATCGACCACCACTATGTAGAGTATGTTCCCCACCATAATGATATAACTAGTTATGTAACTGGTTATATAACCAGCTATTTATAAAGATAACCGGTTATACTAAATTATAACTAGTTATGGTTACTATAAGTACTTGTATATATAGTTATTTAATAATTATGTTTAGGTTATTAAAATAGCCTAACCACAAGCAACCCTATTAAAAAAACATTATTTTGTCTAAATCACATCTAGTTGAGGGTGACCCCACACACTTGGCTCCATCTGACACTGCTAATCGGCTACTTGCATCTTAGATTCTCAAGAAGCCAGTTCTCCAAGGAATGTTAGGAGGAAAAGTTAGGAATCAAATCAGCTCATAATTTCATCCAAACGCTTGTGATGGTCCTACAATCTTACAAGGCATGCATCGTGGTCTCCTTGTATAGCCCATATAAGGGGCATAAAGGATTGTTAGTCATGTGCTTACTATGTGTCAAGTCATTTGTCAATATAATACCCCTTGCTACTTTCCACACAAAGATATGAATTCGTTTTGGGCCTTCCCAATTCCACACCTATTTAAAAATAGGTCGTTCTTGGCCTGAATTATAAAAATTACAATGAAATAGGGTCTAACATTGACTTGAATTCTATTTGGCTCAGACCACCAGCCAGCCAAAGGACCACAATTAAGCACCCATGATTCCTACCAAAAGTAAATCAGTTTACCATTCCCCAGTTGCCATAATAGCATCCTATAACCATTTTGGCAGGATATAGTTATGCCTTTCCAAAAATTAAAGCCATATCTAGTTGCATTAATGATTGGTTTGATTGCTCCACCACACTTGTATTTGGTTCAAATGAGTTGGACCCACATGTCTTGTCTACGAGTGAGTAAGTGCCATACCCTGATTTCATGAGCAGGCAAGGTTTGGTTGTCTCATCATTTGCATGCCAAGGTCGCCCCACTACTTTGGAGTGCATAAATTCTACCAAGCTAGCTAATGGACTTTTTTAGAGTCCTCGGTGTGTCCCTAGATAAAGTCCTTGCATTTCTTATCAATTACATTGCACACAGATATTGGTAATAAATTTAATTGCATTACATAATTGGGTATTGCTTGTACAACTGACTTTGCCAAGGTTACACATCTTGCAAATGAGAAGGTATACCTCTTCCAATTACTTAATCATTATTGTACTTTATCTATTAGGAATTGATATGACTATTTGGAGACCCATTGATGATGTAGCGGAATCCATAGATATTTACCTAGATTAGCAATTTTCTCGAAACCCAGTTCGCTCAATATCTATTCCTACCGCTGCCACTTAACATTGGTAGAAAAAACTACTCGAGTTTTATCTTGGCTAACTTTTAACCTTGAACTCCCACAAAAAAAGGTTCAAAATATGTTTTATCATTGCCACGTGCTCAAGCAATGCCTCTACAAATAGAAGGATATCATCTACAAATGCTAGATAGGATAATTATGGTCCTTCTCTTGAAAGACTAATGGTCTTCCATACTTTTTTGGTCCATTTCAATATTGATCATATGGAAGAGGCATTCAAGACATAGAAGGAACAAATATGACAAGATGGGGTCACCCTGTCGCACACCCCTAGATGGGTAAAAGAGTCCAATAACTCTTTATTCCATAATAAGTGAATGGTTGTTGAGGAGATGCAATGCCAAACAACATTAATGAAGGATTCTAGAAATTCCCAGTTTAGCCTATCATTGGCTTTTTCTAGATCAACTTTAATGACCATATCGCCATTGATTCCCTTCTTCTGTTTCATCGAGTGAATGATTTCTTTTGCAATGATTAAGTTGTCATTACTGCTTCATAGGGGGATAAAGCTACTATTGTAGGGTCCAACCAAATTTTTCATTGTTGTTCACAATCGTGAAACAAGGATCTTTGTTACCATCTTGTATGGAACATTGCATAAACTAATTGGTCTTAGCTGCTTTAGAGTTGTAACTGTTTCCATTTTAGGTACAAGAGTTATGAGCATCGTTTTGATGTCCTTAATCCTGCTAGATCTGTAAAAGCTTCTTCAATAAAATTCTAGAATGATTCACCCACAATGTCTTAATTGGCTTTGTAGAAACCAGCTTGAAAGTCATCCTTTCCTAGTGCTTTAAAACTACCCATGGTTAATAACGCTTTCCTAATTTCCACACTAGAGATTAGTTTATTGAAGATATTCCACTCTTCCTCCGAGAGTGTTGGAAAGGCAACTTGAATGGTTAGAGGTATAGATTGGTTGTCGTTTGTATAAAGTTTTATGAAGAACATGTTTGCCAATCTTTTCGGTTCATCAAAGTCACTGACCCAATAGCCTTCATTGTCCTGGATCGCCACAATTTTGTTCTCCCTTCTACGAATAGTAATGACTCCATGAAATTATTTGGTGTTTCTATCCCCATACGTGATCCATTTAACACAAGATCGCTAAAACCACAATAACTCTTCTTCCCTAAGGACCTGTTGAGATTGCTGCCAAATATTTTCATGCTTCTTTTCCAAGTAAATTGTTGGTGATGCAACCAATTGTCGATTAATCCTATCTAGTTGATATTCTTTTGTTTTTTTTTCCCTATTATTTAATATGTATTATTGTTGTTGTTGTTGTTGTTCCAGTACACACTAGAGTCTCACATCGCTTAGGAATCGACATCAAGGGTCGTTTATAAACACTTTCCTCCCTTAACCTCCTGATGTGCCTTTTCAGGGCAAAATCATGATGAAGCTACAACATCCAAAACAAACAATACCTCAGGCACGACAACTCTAACAATGTTCTAGGACTAGTAGTAGGAACATTGGCATCGTTTGTGATGAGTGTGTCATGCTCTCACACCCCTTAGCCACGATTGGGGGACTTGTTCTAGTACATACATGAAATCCCACATCGCTTAGAAATTAAGGCCAAGGATCCGTTATAAAACACCACTATCCTTTAACCCCTCAAGGTGCCTATTTAGGACAAAGTTGTGACGGAACCACAACTCCAAAGCGAACAATACCTCAGGTGTGGTAATTCTAACGATGTCCTAGGACTAACGGTAGGAACATTTATTCATTTATTTATTTATTTATTATTAGTATAAAAAAACTATTTGTGTAAAGTTGTATTAAATTAATTAAATAAAACTTATTTTAATTTATTCAAGCAGTAAATATTTTCAATTAAACTCTAAATCACAATAATATTTATCTTAAAAAACCTTGATTCATTTAAAAATATAAATTGGATAAACTATTTTTTTTATTATGAACTCACCTTTACTAATTAAATTAGGGAATAAATCAAATAAATTTATTCATTATAAAGCTAATTAGGGTTTTATTTAATCAATTGACTATTAAAAATTTATTTTTAATAATCATAACGATAATGATGATGATGATGATAATAATAATAATAATAATAATAATAATAATAATAATAATAATAATTG
>CM075691.1:27584860-28052360 GCA_037954015.1 Psophocarpus tetragonolobus
GGGTGCGTTTACCAGGGCGTTTCACCAAAAAGAAGCATTCCTCCAATCGGCTCCTTTGCCTCTCTTCTGTGGCAGCAGGCGAAACAAACACAGGGTGGTTTCCGGGCTCCTTTACTAAGTCGAAGATCCCCAGAAGCCTTTTCGCTTCCAAATAAATATGCTTAAAAAAAATCCATCTATCCCCCCCAATCCTGCCTTTGGAGAAAAGCTCGGGGGATTTACTACTGGTAAACTTAGTTAATTTATCCCCTTCTTTAGCTTATGAATTTAGTTTAGTGAAGAGGTTTATAAAAGTGACAAGCTTGGTGGAAAGCTCTATGGAGGGAAAGCTCCTTCCTTTACCCGTTCTAAAAGAAGCTCAGTTAAGCAGTCAAGAAAGACTGGTATAAGAATTTATCTTTCAACGCCTTAAGTTAAAACATGTCATCTGGGATTAATGAGAAAACGTGTATTCAATTCAACCATTCGCATGGTCTCCCCAAAGACTGACCTCTTTTCCAAATGAACCGAACCTCGATACCACATTCATCAAAGAGAGACGGCCATCTCTCTAGGTTGCACACCCCTTTAGTTACTATATTTGATATTTTGAGTTACTATTTTTATGTGTGATTTAATCCAACATGAAACTTTTTTTTGAGTTACTATTTTTATGTGACGATTGTCCTATTCATTATTATTTATATATTGTAAGTTACTATTTTTATGTGTGATTTAATCCAACATGAAACTTTTTTGTGAATGTAGTTTTAATTTAAGTGATAAAATTGGGATTTATACTCTATTCTGCAGAATAGATGTTTAGTGTCCTTGCTAATCTTGAAACTTTAAGCTTAGATATTAACTATATTGGTACTTGCTAATTGGTGTACCTTCTTATTGTTAACAAAATTATCTTACATAATCAATTAAAAATGACCATTCTACTATTCCTATATTATTGCATACAATAACCAATATGTTTAAGAATAATGGTTAATGTAACCATATCCTTTATGAGTAGGTAACAAAAACTTATTAGCATTTGTGATTATATATGTTAGAAAAACATAAAATTAGTTACTAATTTAATTATATGTTACCCTCTTTACATACACAACAAAATCATATGTATATTGTGACAGTTAAAAATCTTATTTACGGGAATTATAACAGCCACATAATTAACATTGTGATGGCTTTTAATCTGTTGCAATGTTATTCGTTACAAGCTAATATTGTGACGATTAAAATAACTGTCACACAAATCGTCATTAAATAAGTGATATATTTGTGACGGTTATAACGTGTCAAGATAGAGTTCATTTGTTTCACATATTATTTTGTGACAGTTGCATAACATTTGTAATTTTTTTATATTTTTATTATTTTGCGGCAAATAGTTGCAATATTTTTTGGATGTTTTTTATTTTTTAAATTATGATTGCGATAGTTACAAACTATCATTGCAATATTTTCTGAATGCTTTTTTAAAATCATGATTGCGACAATTATAATCTTTTTTCCTTTTTTTAATTATTTTGTGACAATTGCATAACTGTTACAATATTTTCTTGATGATTTTTATAATTATTTCTATTAAAAATATTTGTATAATTTTAATTTTATAATTTTTTCTATCAAAAATATATTCAAACATTTTTTGAAATATATAATAACTATGTTCAATCTCCAAAATGCTTTCAAAATTTAACTTTTTAATTATCATAAATTATTTATGATGAATTCAAAGGTTTTTCTTATCTTTTTAATAATTTTATACTTGATCTTAAAATAAAATAATGCAACATTAAATAAGAAAAGTAAAAATGGATTAATATAGTATATATATACTACAATCATATATATAATTCAATATAGAAATAATTTTAAACTAATTCATTGTGTCACAAATTTAAAAAAAAAAAAAAGAAACTCTAGAGTTCATACAATAAAAACAACAACAATGTAAACAGTTGCATGTGATTCTGGTTTGTAATCATATAACTATACTCGAAGAAGCGTTTTGTAAACAGTTGCATGTGATTCTGGTTTGTAATCATATAACTATACTCGAAGAAGCGTTTTGTATCTCGTGGTGATTTCAAATCATATGACTAGAATGAAAGTGGAAAATAAATAGATAATTAGTAATTTAAATCACCTACGTAATAAAAAAATAGGACCAAAATCAAATTAAAAATTCCTACGTTATCAAATTTCAAAATTAACTAAGAGAAGTATAAGTTGTTGTCTGATCATTTTCCTTTTCCTTTTACAAAAAGAAACATACATCTCACTATTATTAATTTGTCATTTTTTATTTTTATCAAGTTTGCATGGAACATTCTAGTTAAGCATAAAGTATAGCTCCTATGCAGGGGATTGAAGTTCAAAAGTCTGTTTGCAAAATGACAAGAGACTAAGAAGTTCTTAATTATGAAATGTGACATAAAGACACAAATGAAGTTATTAATAATCCATCTCCCATACAAAAATTAACAACAACAAATTTTATATAGATATTCAATATAATTTATTAAATTGCTACATTTTTCATTCTTTCCAAATAATAATAATTTTCTTTACGTGCATAAAAATTATAAGCTTAATTTACATTAATGACTAACAAAAGTAATACTATAGTATTTTAACTTAACATTAGTATCTAGTTTACCATCTAGTGTTATTTGTCCATATATGGTTCAAAGACTACTTCATATGTAGCACACCAATATCTTTCATTTTAGTGGCAAAATTACAAAAACATAACCATATCAATATCTTTCATTTCAGTGTAGCACAATTACAAAAACATTTTAAAAAATTTAGTATGACCTCTTAATTGAATCTATAAACACCCAATAATCAATTTTCAAACTTCAAAATATATAAATTTTTAGACCACAAACTCCAACCAAAATATTCAGCGGCTACAGTAACCTCTTAATTGAATTACGAAAGCATAACTAGGACAATATTTTTCATTTCAAACCAAAAAATACAACCAAAATGTTTAATACCTACAATAACCTCTTAATTGAATTACAAAAGCATAACTAGAACAATATCTTTCATTTCAGACCATAAACTCCAACCGAAATGTTTAACACCTATAGTAACCTCTTAATTCAATCTATAAACACATAATAATCAATTTTCAAACTTCAAAATATTTAAAATATTTAAAATTTTATACTTTACCTCATTCCCTTTGTGCATTGCATAAAAAATACAATCTGCTCCTTTAATATATCTACTTTTGCAACTTGTATGCCTTGATCAATTTCTACTTGCATTTGTTTCATTTTTTCATTAGACTCAAAGAAAGAAAGTTGTTGATGTCCTTGAACAAGAAAAAGCTCCAATGATTTGAGATCGCCTAACTCCAAGTCCCATACCATGTACATAGCTAGGATGTTCTTTCCCACAAACTCTTGCAAAAGCTTCATTTTTAGAATATTTTTTGCATTTTATTTTGTAATTTTTCCTTACATAATATTGAATACATAGTCATTTAAACACTAGTAGACCATAAATAACAATAAAGTACAAGTAATACATTAATCTTTCATTTAATTCTCTAGCCTCTTCATTAACATATATTTCATTAGGCTTTTATGAGAAATTTGATACATTTCGGCCCTAGTAAATTCTCAGCATGTAACATTTCCAAATAGTAGACATAATGTGTAATAAAAATATATGCTTATGCCTTCAACATGTTATTTGTTGAAATAGAAACTATATTTAGTAAACCATACCAATTCATCCCTTTTCCTTGCAAGTGTTTGAAGCCTAATATGTGGAGATCACAAGCTTTGCACGATTTGCAGCATTTTTGTTAGCTATATCTTGCCTCAATGATAACATGAAAAATTAATATCAATATTAGACAAAATAAAAAAAATAGTATGGAATTGTTAACAATTGCTTTAGCGCTTTGTCTATAACACACAAAATTAGCCCAATGATCTTGGTTAATATGTGGTGGATTGTTCTGAATATTTTCCTCCATAGAAAGTTTCCAATTGCAATATTTATCAAACAATTTACATCATTTGTCCTTCCATTTCTTGCCCAGGCTTCAAAAAATATATGCTTTTTGTGCTTTTCATCATTGACCTCAAAATTAGCCTTCAAGAAAACATAATAAAAGGTCTTTTAGAAAGTAAATGCACACAATAAATCAAATATATGCTTTCACTTAACTTTAAATTATACATGTATTATGTTAACATAAACATTTTTTTTATATTCTTAAGGAACTTGTATTCAATTCTTATAGAATATTGAAAAGTTACCAAAGTTGGATGTAACTTGGCCTAAAAATCCTACTAGCAAACTAGAAGAGTCACCTACTGACTGATTGAGTCTATTTCACTTTGCTATTATTTTTGTGGGTCTTCTTGTCATTGCAAACACATCTCGCACCTATAAACGTGTTTGTGCAATTTGACCTTACGCGTCTAATATAGTAAAAAAATGTTTATTGTCAACATAATATATATAACAATTAAAACATGAAACAAAAATTAGCTTACACACCAATAATATTCCATGCTAAAATATTAGTTATCTAGTTAGCCACACATCTATAGAGGATACAACCACACATAGTTTTCACAATCCCATTTTTTTAGAAAAGAAGATATAAAATTGCAGTTTATTGATAACCAACAGTGCAACATATCATTAAAAACATCATTGATAACTATTGTAAGTTTGTTGACTATGGTTAGACAAGCAATACTCCAGAAATTATCACCACAACATTAACAATTTGATGAAAATTGGAAAAAACTTTAACTAGATATGTTATTAATGCTAATTTTAGACTACAACTCTCACTCTATATAGGATCTATAAGCATTATATAACAACTAAAATTCTAAGAACTTGACTGTCACTAATAAAAAAAAAAGATATAACCATGTCAACAACATTTACACATCGAATAGTGTTAACAAGAGTGCGGTTGTGTTTTAGTAAAAAATCTAACATTTTTAACATCGGCTTATCTAATAACCGATGTTGTATTTCATGCGTTGACCAACATTTGCCATTTTATCTTTAACGAATAATTTTTACTATGAGCAACAAAGTTTCACAAAAATTACCTATTCTCTTCATACTCATTCTCTCTCGTCACATGTTTTCATTATTATCCTTATGTCATTGTCGTCGTCATGGACTACACCATTATTGTTGTTGTCATTAACTGCTCTACCACCATCGCGGTCGTGAACTACAATGGTACAAACACTGACTATCACAAACCATCCAAGTCATGAGTTGTTTTATCTCATTGTCAAGGTAACCTCACATTCTCTCATTTCTCTTTTCAATACATTGTTCTATCATAAAATATTGTTAATGAATCCTTTCTTAAACCATCTTCTCCTTTTGTTTTGCATCGAAGTCTTGGAGTGTTGATTGTTACGATTATCGTATTCAGAACTTGTTTCATCTTGATGCTTCTTTTGAGAATAAAAATGCTTTTTTTGAGAATAAAAATGACCATATTCATTGTTCGTTTTTTCCAATCTCTCATTTTGTTTATCATTCTTTGAGTTATTGGCAAAACCCTAACCTTCTTTTATCTTGGTTTTGATTTACTAAGTTAATCAGGGACCATAAGTGGTTCTTTCTTCTTGTAGCCTTTCCCCCTATTCTTCTCACACTTAGGAACAAGCTTTCATCTAATTTGGTGAGGAAAGAAATGGGAAAATGGGAATGGTGATTGAGTGGGTGATTTTCAATCTAGTCTTAACGAAAACTAAAGAATAATAAGGATGAGTTTTGAAAGTGCAAGAAAAATTACTAATCATAATATTTTTGGTTTTAGTTTAACGTTTTTATTGGAGATGCAATGATGTTAAAGAATATTGATAGCAAGAACTATGCACTATCCTACTATGGACTTTAGTGCTTTCAATTCTGACTACTAAAGAACTGAAAATAATTTTCATAACATTCTAGAATAATATTTCTTAAACAGCAAAACTACTTTGTACTTACTTGCTACCATTCGTACCAAATGTATACATTATAATACCCAAAAGCTATATCTATTGCTTATTTTTTAACTCAAATAAATCTCATAACCTTTGGTTAATGTAAATTTAAATGTTGAATGCAACTTAAATACTTATTAATCTATGCTGTTGTTAATATTCCCCACCCAAACTACTATTCTATTTTCTAATGTGTTATAGTCAATTAATTTCCCCCTACACCAACCAATTACATTCCTTCCCACAATAGCTACACACTGAAAGATGTGATTAATCTTAATGTATTTCGATTAGAATAAAATCCATGTGTTAAATAAAATTTCGTTTCTTTCTTTTGGGAAGGTGAAAAATTGGCCCACACCTTTGCAATTTATGATGTCATGAGGTTAGCTTTCTGTTATCATGTAATTTATTATTCTTTTCTCACTAATGTTCAAATCTTCAACTATATATTACATAGGTTATCTAAATAAAAAAAATAATATTTATTTATTAAATTATTATGTGATATGTTTTGAAATATATTTATTCAACTATATATTACATAAGATAAAATCCTTGCATATGGAGATGCAAGGCTTGAATTATAACTATGTGAATTATGGTGTACCACCTAGACTAAACAATTCTACATGTATTAATTGGAGTTATTTTACCTTCATAATTATCATAAATAGAATTTAATATTGTCATAGAACATTATAAACGTTTTTTTAATAAAAGAACGTTATAAGTTTTTGGAAAGAGAATAAATAATTTATTTAGCTTTCCTCATTTGAAGCAGCTTGCAGTTTATGTACACTGTTTCTCTCTTTATATATTATTCCACTTATAGGAATGGATATTTTATTATTTTTTGTTTTGGTGTAAGCTTACAAGAGGAGTGTATGGAGCAATACAGAATTGGGGAACTATTTTTCAGAGTGCCCTAAAGGCAACTTCACAAGGGTGGATAACAACCTCTGATTCATATCTAAAAAGAAAAATTAAAAAAAAATATAATAAGTAATATGATAGGTAAATTAAATGAAAAATATATTACATAATCACTTAATTTAAAAAAAAAAAATACTATGATCGTTGATAAATTTTTACATGATAGATAATTGAATGTTATTAATTCTATTGTAAATTGAAAAATTTAATTATATATCATTATAATTAATTGAGAATTTGAATATACAAGATAGTTCAGTATTATATAATATATTTTTTGATTAAAAAAATAGATGTTAATTAATATCCCAATCAATTACTTCATTACTTGTGCTCCAAAATTGGGTCAAAGGCAGTTGGCCTTTAGGTTTCTTTTTTTATTTTTTTCTTGTTGGCATATGGGTTTTGGAACGGGAAGGACACCCAATCCTTTTTGGGCCACTTATTTGTAATATACATAAATAATTAAATAGAAAACACAAAATAATTTAATAAAAAATTATTGAATTTCAACTGTTAGTTAATAGTAGTGTATTAACCATATAAGTGTAAGTCATTTGTTTTTTTAATCTTGTAAGGAATCAAACACATATATGTCACATTTTGTTTAACTAATTGACATTCCCAAATCATTGGATTATTGGTTATTGATAATTGTTTGAATAATTTTAAATAATTAGCTTAAAAATCAATCAATTTATTATATATAATGATTTATAATTTAATAATAATATAAAATTATTTTATAATCTTAGTATATTATTTTATTTTTAAAAATACATAAAAATTAATATGTTATAGATATAATATTTTTATAAAAAATATATTATAGCATAAAAATATATATTATAGTAAATATAAAAATAATATTATATAAAATTAATTAAATTAATATAATAATGTTGAGTAATTATATATCAACATCTTAACATTATAAATGCTTCATTAATATCTATACTTTCTCTTTATTCTTTTTCTACCCATTTTTTTGTTTGCCATACATGTGGTCATTCCCCTTCTCTTCGTCCTCAATTAACATAGTAGTTTTTTTAAGAGAGAATTAATATAGTAGTTTTCATATATTATTTTTAATATTTTATTGTCCTAAATATGTTTTGGGTATATATTAACAAAAAATGTATTGAGTATTTAATAATTTTTTATTGGGTTCTCAGTAATTTTTATTTTTTGAATTCTAAAGTACTTTATATAATACTTAAAATTGTTTTAAAATATTATAAAAAATTATTTAAATAACGCTTATAATATATAAATTTAACGCTTTGATTAGTAAAAAATGTATTCCTAGCTCTTATACCAGTTTGTAAATAAACTGACTCATACTTTATCTAATTATAAGTATAGAAAAAATATTAAAAAGTAATTAATTAATTAATTAATTAATTAATTAATATGAAGTAATTTTCTATATGCTGCATAAGGGTTTATTGTACAGTAGTACAAAAACTAGTAAAACATATTGTTTACAATAAATACAATAACTTAACTTTAAGTAAAATCCAACTTTAAAATATTGATATCTATATATATAATTGTCCTACTATATCTATATAATATATGATAATATATGATATTATATTATATATCATATTTATAGTACAAATATATACTATCAATAAAGGAAATACTTTATTTTAATGTCTAATTTTCAAAATACTTATTTTACCCTTATACCTATTTGAAAATTAAAAAATAATCTACTCACCACCTCTTCCTTCTCCAAAATTAAACTTTGTCACTAGATAAACCTTATAACTTTAAGCAAAAACCTACTTTAAAATATTGATATCAAATATACCTAATTTTCATACTATATCTATATAATCTACAGTATATGATATTATATTATACACTATGTAGTTTATAATGGGAATATGACCTTTTAGTGTCCACATTTTATAATTATTTTAACCTTATAAACATTTTATGATTGTTCTCACTTTTGCAAATATAACTTCTACATATTAATATATGCACATCTTCACAATTTCTACCTTATCACAAATCAATCTTCTTTAAACATCATTAATATATGTATACTTTTCATGATAAATATTTTTAATAAACATGCAAATACACAAGTGCGACAATATTTTGAGTTCTATTCAAACTCTCTCTTCTTTCCATTTTTTCAAATTTGTGGCATATTTGACATATCTATTGATGATCTGACATGTTTCTATCATGTTATTATAAACAAAAATATAAAAATTAACAAAATATATTTCAAAACATATCACATAATAATTTATTTCAAAACAGTGAATTATTTCAAAACATGTTTCTATCATATTATTTTAAAACATGTCACATAATAATAAATTAAGTGCACTAACAATTAATTAAATTACTATACTAAGAAATTAAAAAATTAAATTACTATACTATAAAAAAAAATTAAATAATCATACTACACTAACCAAGAGGTGAGAAGAGAGAGAGGGTTAGGATAAAAAATAAGGTGAAGAGAGACGGCGGGGGCAAAAAATAAAAAATTAAATAATCATACTACATGTATATACTAATCAAGTTGTATTAGTAATGAATTTAAATTAAAGTTAACATATTTTATGTCAGCTTAAAAAAAATATTTTAGGCAGAGTTTTGTTTTCACAGCAAAAGCTTGTAATTTAGTTTCGCTTTGATGTAAAAATTTTCCTATTTAATTATATGGACAATAAAGATTATGTAAATGAATTAAGTATAAGTAATGCGTAACTTATAAAATTAATTATAAGTTTCATTAGAATTCTTCATTGTATCTACTATTTTGTTATTAATAAAATGAATTGATCTCTTCTTCTAAATAACATAAAGAACCAACAAAAGAAAAAGGTAGAAATAGATTAAATACAAAGATAACGTATTTTAGGTTGACATTATATAAATAAATCAATGATGAGTTATGCATAGGTTATGAAAAGTTAAAATGCCAAGGGAGTTTTATGTTTGTTTTTGAATCTATTAAATTTGGCCAATGATATTTATAAAGCAAAACTATATAAACTTTATATTTGATAAATATATACCCTATATATGGGACTCAAACAAAGAAAAGAAGTGCAAAACCTTTTGCCTTGTCATCCTTCATAACTTTACTTCCAAATACTAAAAGTATCAAAACCAATAGATCCATCCACGCGTATGTAGCTGACAACATTAGTTTGCATTAGTATCAAAACCCTAAACAACATTAGTTTTGTCAAAAAATAAATTTGATTGAATTTCTTATGAGTTTTTTTTTTTTTGAATTATGTTAGTAATGAATTTATACTATTAATAAAGGGAATATCTCCTTTTATTGTCCACTTTTTAGAATATCTATTCTACCATTACATCTGTTTTAAAATTAAAAAATAAATTACTTTATTATAGGATGGGACTCGAATCCACAAGCTCTCACTTCTCAAACATAAATTTTACCACTAGACTAACTTTATAACTTTAAGTAAAAAATTACTTTAAAATATTGATATCCAACCTACATAATTGTCCAACCATATCTATAATCTATAATATATAATATTATAATATATATTATATAATGAGAATATGATCTTTTGGTGTCCACATTTTATGATTGTTCTCACTTTCGCAAATATAATTTCTCCCTATTAATATATGTATATTTTCACAATTTCTATCTTATCATAAATCAATCTTCCTTAAACATGATTAATATATGTATACATTTCATGATAAATATTTCTGATAAACATAGAAATAGATATGTGCGACAATATTTTGAGTTCTATTCAAACTCTCTTCTCTTTCTATTTTTTCATATTCATTACATATTTGACATATTCATTGATGATCTGACATATTTTATCATGTTATCATAAACAAAAAATATAAAAATTAACAAAGTATATTTCAAAACATTTCACATAATAATTTATATTTAAAAATATAAAAATTTATAAAAAATATTAAATTAAAACCCTAAAATTATTATAAATAAACAGCGCACATAAGTTTTCGTTAGTTTAAAATCAAGTTACCATACTTTAGGCCAGCTAATAAAAAAACATATTTTAAACTGATTTTTGTTTTTACCGCAAAAGCTTGTAACTTTAGTTTCGCTTTGATATAAAAATTTTGCAATTTAATTAAATGGACCATAAAGATTATATAAATGAATCAAGATTAGTTATGCATAAAATTAATTATGAGTTTTATTATAATTATTCACTGTATCTACTATTTTGTTATTAATAAAATGAATTGATTTCTTCTTCTAAATAACATAAAGAACCAACAAAAGAAAAGGAAGAAATAGATCAAAATTTGTTTTGACAAATATTAAATTGGATTTTTGTTATTAATAAAATGAATTGATTTCTTCTTCTAAATAACATAAAGAACCAACAAAAGAAAAGGAAGAAATAGATTAAAATTACAAATATTAAATTGGATTGGATTTCTTATGAGTTTTTTTTTCTCTTAAATAACTTTGCATTTTCTAAAGCAGTTGTATATAAACTTTATATTTGGGATATCAATATTCTATGTGGGACTAAAACAAAACGAAGACTCAAATGGTGCTGTCACCAGATAGCCTTTTGTCGTGCCATCCCTCACAACTTCACTCTCAAACTCCAAAAGGATCAAAACCAATAGGTCCACCCTCCCAGATACTATAACACTAACTGTAACAACTCAATCACCATGTGCCTCACATAAACAAAATTTCCAGCTAATAGTAGCAAATAGAGTTCATAATTTGAGATTACTTTTGTAAATTTAATGCGATTATCCTCTTTCATCACCCAGGAAAGAAATTAACTTATGTACCAATCTTTCTTCAATAAGTAAATGAAATTCAGTATATGACCTAGTGAAGTTTTGAAATTATAGTATTAACTAGTTAGTAGGAAAAAAGGAAAGAAAAGAAAAAAACAGATCCAAAGACAAAGTAACATGCGTAGGATAACTACTTAAGCCATTAGATTATATTAAAATTCTAACATTCAAACCAAATCTCAGTTGTTACTAGTTTCACGCTTGAGTACCTAAGAATTTCCCCAATCCACACCCTTTTGGTTTCTATTTGAGACAATGTTACTGCCTACTGGCAATCTCTTCAAAGTGTTTCTATCTGCATCAAATCACAGTTCTCCAATTAATAGTGGTAACGAAAGCAATCGGTGTTGAAGAAGCACAAGTAAATTGTTCACTGTGAAGTTACAAGTCCTACAAACAACAAAAACATGAGCTGATGAATAAAAACTTCCCTTACATAATTTTCACTACCTACAAAGCTCTCCATGCGATATCTTATCTTTTCTATAAACTGGTGAATAAAATGCTTATCAACATAGTTTTTCTTCATGAGTTCACTCTCAAATGGTATCAAATATCCATTTTGCATGTATTTACCATTGTGCAAAGTGATGGTGACATAAACCAAGACAAAGCAAGGGATGACACCTAAGCACAGAGTTACCTCAGGGGGCTCTGGTTGCATGTAAAGTGGGAATATGAGAACTGCCAAGAGAAAATGCAATATAAACAACACTAGTGCCAATATCTTGTTATGTAAGACGGTCATTTCTTCTCTGTGGAAAGCCAAAACCATGATAAAGAGAAAGAGAGGAAACCCTTTTAAGAACTTGGTACACTGTTGATTACCTTCTCAGGTTCTTGAATATGAAAATAGAACCACCATTGAGGAAATTGCCTCTATGCTTCTTTATCTGATGCACTCCTCTTCATGTTGTTTAAATGCATGCATTTCCTTGTTTGGTTGTACTCTCTTGCACAAAGATTTGCTTAAATCAGGTAACAAGCATCGAAACATCGTGAAGTAAAGAGAAAGTGTTGTGTTCATATTGCTTTTTTGTTATACTAAGATCATGCATGTCGTTTTGGTGCAATGCATTTCCATGTTTAATCAAGTTTTTTTTCATTACCATGCGCTTCATGTCTGCTACAAAATAGGTAGTTAACAAAGCTTTTTTGTTAAGTTCTGCCTGAGCTTTCACGTGGGATACCTCTACCAACTTGTCATTTACCACACAGTTGGTTCCTGAATACTACCCTAAATTTCTTCTATTCTCTACTCCATGCTCTTATTTATGGTAGAATGAGTATTATGGACTTTGATATTGCTAGCAAGGTTTTTAAAATCCAGACACTGAACAACAGTTTAGGATTTAAAGATTTAATTTGAGTTCAATTGGGTTCTATAAAATATTATTTTTTACTACTATAATAATATTAATAAAAAAAGTTATATATATATATATATATATATGATAATATACAAATATATAGTTGACTTTTTAAATTTCTTCTATTATAAAGAGTAAAATTTTCATATACAGTAAAAAAAAATTTTTGAAAAATGTTTATATTTTAAATTGTAATTAAAAATTTATGAAGATTAAAAAGTGATTTCATCACTTTTATTTTATTGCATTTAAAAAGGCCTAATTTGATATTTAAAAAGTGTTTTGTTTAACACTCCTCATGTGACAATGGAATATGCCAATGTGATTTTCTCTTGGGTGGATTTCGGTATGGAAGGATTTCTATCCTTTTAGCTCTCCACCACTAATTATTACGAGGAAGACTATAATTACTAGAGAAACTTGATTAAGCCTTCAATCCAAAACCAACTTACCAGGCATATTAAATTAATTCTCACTTTATGAATATATAATTACAAATAGAAACTTTAGGGAAAAAGAAAAGAGTTTAATTGGTATACACGGTCAGTATAAAGAATTTTTACATTCACATTCAATCATGACTTTCATTTATGTGACTTTTAAAGTAGTAATAAGTAAAATCAATAAATCTACCATAAATGAAGAGTTGTGATTAAATATCAGTATATACCAATTAAACTCGAAAAAAACCCAACTTTACAAAAACAAATAAAAATAAAAACTTTACAATTATCAAAGATTGAGGGGGAACTTTCAAATACAAAAAAAAAGATTGAGGTGGCAAAAACTCAACTTTACACCTAGTGTGTATTGTGTTATGTATTATATTACGCCCAACAACTTCTGCCATGCGCAATGGATATGAAAGAAAAAATGAAGGGGTTTAACCCACACTATTATCTTTCAAAGCGTCATTATCATACTAGTTAAATACCAAATTTATTACAGGTAATTTTACATACGATACTTTTCAAAAAGTAATAGCGTGTGGCTCTATTTCAAACTATTCAAGCAAGAGTTTGTGTTTTTATTTTATAGTAGATTTATAAAACTTTTTTCAGTATTTTAGTATAAGTTTGTTTAGTATACATTGTCAATGTAAAAGTTTTTTTACACTAACGTTGAATTATTACTTTTCATTTGTGTGACGTAAGTACTAATTAGTAAAGCTAACAAAACTTACGAGTAATGAAGGGTTGTGATTTAATGTCATTGTAAAAATCTTTATATTGACTCTATATACCAATTAAATTCTTTTAGTATTTAAAAACTAAAAAACTCTTGGATAGTGTTTTTTGAAAACAATTTTCGAAAATAATTATAATTTTATTAAAAACTAAAAAATAGGAACAATTAAAAGTAATTTTCTTTTTCAATTTTCTATTTTTTTTTAAAACTCAAAATACAATCAGAATATGTTATTTTTTATTTTTTATTAATAAAATTTTAGTAAATATGAACAAATTTTTTCATTTTTACATCTTCAAAACAGTTTTCAAATAACACTTATCAAACAAAATTTTTTTTTTCTTTTTCATCTTGAGTTTTAGAAAACTATTATTGAAAATCTTTCTTAAATACTAAAAAACAAAACCAAACTTAGTTATATTTTCAAAGACTCTTATTGATTTACCACGGGTTACAATGCAGGTGAAAAAAATTACACAAAACCTTCTGTAACTCTGAGAAATGATGATATGCCACTACTATAACTATGACTTTGTCTCTACTGGTATCACCTATTATGTTTGTGTTATTACATTCTCACTTTCCAAAGCTTCTCCGTTCCGCTCAACCTGATTAATTAACATGAATACAAAAACATGCCCTTAACCATGTTGAGTGCAAGTTCAGCCTCTGGGAACAAAACGGTCACTTGTGGAACAGAAATTATTCCTTTGATTGCTGTCTATAATGGTACAGATGTGTCTCATCTACAAAATATGCCACAGTACATACAGACTAGTAAAAGCAGCTTCAATTCAGATTCATTGCGAGGAGCACCCTGCACCAGAGAACTGAACACAAATTACTTGAAAGAAAAAATGAGGATGCACTTGTAATTCCTTATCCAAAAGAAAAAGGAAGTACTAACCTGTAAAGCAACTTGGAAAAAAAAATGTTTCTTTTATATAAGCTTCCACTTATATAAAGAGTCTCCTCAATACTCCTAATTACAACACTTAGACTGCCACTATCACTTGAAAGAGTTGAAAATTTGAGAAACTTAAAAGAAAAAAGAAAAATTATAAAAATAAAATGGTCAAGGGGAAAGGGACTCAGTCCAAAACATTCAGCAATAAGTTGTATGTTTAGCATCTTCATCAACACAGAGCTAGTTGGGCTAGAAAGGCAAGCTTGTAAGTGACTATGGAGATACTGAGTACTGCCCGAATTAAAACAGGATCCGTGGATTGATAAAATGAAGAAGTTAGAGCTAGGAATATGATAAGAATGACACCAGAATTTAAGAGAGAAGAGATGAAGAATGGAGATAGATAGTATAATTCAAGAATAAGAAAGTGTGCATAGATTATCACCCGGAGGGTTTGAAGAGTCTGGACCCTCTCCCATACAATCTGAAACCTCAAAATTAACCTATGTTTATCTAGTCTCTTTTTAGTTGTACAGTTCTAAAAACTACCTGTAAGGTAGTTACAATTACAATAAAGCTCTTCTCATTTTTACCCATTTTCAGGTGCCTATCATAAAACTTTCTAATAGTCTAAATCAGAATAAAATCATTGAGTTTAATTGGTATAAGTAGTAATGAGTAAAGTCATCAAATTTACCATAAATGAAGGGTTGTGATTGAATATCAGTGTAAAAATTTTTACACTAAGAATGTATACCAATTAAACTCAAAATCATTTAAATTCCCTTTTACAATTACACAGGCCTCGCCTGATGAGGACATGAAGCTTGAAGGACTTGGAGGACCTATGACAAGGGCAAGGACAAGAAGAGCTAAGGAAGCTATTCAACAAGTATTGACAGCCCTTTTGCAAAAAGAGCCAAACATTGAAGAAATAAAGTTTAAAATTGTTAATTATCAAAGAACTGAAGAGAGCAATACTTGACCTATGGAAGAGAAGTTTGGAATAAATTAAACTCATTTTCTTGGAGTTTACTTAGTTAATGGTGGGCAACCAGAATTGTCTAATTAAAGTTGCAGCCACCTAGGTTATCAATTCTAATTAGTATACATGTTTAATTTGCTTTGGCAGTTACACTTTGTTATTAAGTTGCCCATTATTAGTTTTTATTATTTTGTAACTTCAGCTGAATTTAGAAAGCCACTAAACCTACACAAGCTGAGTTTATTAGGCATATAAATTTGGGCAAAACTGATATGTAAGGCAGAATATTTTGGAAATAAAAAAACTAGTTGAGTTTTCTCTCCTTTGGGTTCTTGACAATTCAAAATCTTTTGAGATTTATCAAAGGTAATTCACCCCTTTGTGTGTGTAATCTCGTAGACATATCTTCCATCCTTGGAAGTGTGGAGTCTATCAATTCCAATTCCATTTTCTGTCTTTTCCATTCATACTCAATTCTGCCCAGCAAACTCTATGACAGGAAAGTCCTACACTATTCAAAAACTCGTTTAATCGTTGAATTTCAATAACTTTTAATTTCTATTCTGTGTCTAAAAGTTTGATAGTAATTGTATTCAGTTTATTTTTTTGCAATTGTTTGCATTCCACGTTGATTAATTTTGTTAACGCGGCAAGCTAAATTCCTAGAGTCTTTTCAGAATCCTAAACTGACAGCGGATTCTTATCATTTGGTATCAGAGCTTTGGTTTCTAGGAATTGCAAGGCTGCAATCCGGGTAATTTCTTTCCTTGATTCTTATCATCAATAATATTACCTTAATTGTCAATCAGTTAGGCTGAACCATTGCAAAAGTTAAGCCCTAAAAAAAAATCTGAGATTCTAAAAAAAAAAAAAAGGAAGAGGAATTTTGAAAATCTGAAGAAAAAAAAATATAGTGAAAAAAAAAGAAGCAAAACAAAGAATGCAAATGTGTTTAATATATATATATATATATATATATATATATATATATATATATATATATATATATATATATATATATATATATATAAAATGAGCTGAATGGTTCATGCTAGAAATTCTTCATTTTGAAGGTAATATTGTGTTTGATTTGAGGGAAAAATTACTGCACCTTGTTAGTTTACATTTCTGAAATTTTGGGCTGCACTTCTTGGTTACAAATTGTGTCAATTCCACTCTGTTTTGGCTTCACATATACTGCACATTCTTGCTGGATTTTGCTGCACTTGTTAGTTTCATTTTAAGCCAAAATTTTATCCTCTGTTTGTGTCTTTACTTGTTAAAATTGACTGCACAATTTTCTACTCAAAATTCTGGTTGTGACTGTTTGTACCTTTGTTTTTGTGTGCCCAGTTTTTGTCCATTTCTTTTCATACTTCCTTTGTTTTCATTTTGAGACAAATTTCTTCTGTCTTGTTGGTGTAAAAAAAAAAACAAATTCCAGTTGCTGTCCTAGTATTTGTTGCTTTCGTTGGGTTTCATTTTAGTCATTTTTGTTAGTTTTCTTGTGTCTTATTTGCCTACACACAAGTTGGTGTTTGTCTTTGAGTTTTTCTCTTTTGGTTTGTTAAGAACTTAAGGAGGAATAAAGAGGAAAAAGGCAAGAGAGTTTCATTATAGTAAAAGCCAATATTTTTTAGCGCAAACACTTGAGTGGGTGAGAACATTTTCAAACACCACATACATACTTTTTCTTGTGACATTTGACCTGTTTGTTTATCATGGCGGAAAAAAATAATAACAATGATCTTCAGCTTCAAATTGTTGCACTATCTCAGCATTTAGAGAGATTGATGAAGCAACAACAAGATAAGTTCCATGAGAGGTTGGATCAGTTGGAGAATAGAACCCCACCAGTAAGAGGAGGAGGAAGGCCAAATAGAAATGAAGGAAGAATAGAAGGAGTGAAGTTGAATGTGCCTCCTTTCAAGGGTAGAAGTGATCCTGAGGCATACTTGGAGTGGGAGTTAAAAATTGAGCATGTGTTTTCTTGCAACAATTATAGTGAGGAGAAAAAGGTGAGACTTACAGCTGCTGAATTTTTTGATTATGCACTCATTTGATGGAATAAGTTGCAAAGGGAGAGGATTAGAAATGAGGAGCCTAGGGTAGACACTTGGACTGAAATGAAGAGGATCATGAGGAGGCGGTATATACCTTCTAGCTTCCATAGGGATATAAAATTAAAACTTCAGAAATTGTCTCAAGGAAGTAAGGGAGTGGAGGAGTATTATAAGGAGATAGAGATGCTAATCATCCAAGCCCAAATTGAAGAAGATCCTGAGCTAACTATGGCTCGCTTCCTTAGTGGTTTAAATCATGACATTAGAGATGTTGTTGAGTTGCAGGAGTTTGTGGAGATGGAGGACCTTTTACATAAGGCTATTCAAGTTGAACAGCAAATAAAACGAAAGAGTACAACAAGAAGAAGTTCTACCGGGTATAATGCTTCAAATTGGAAGGATAGAGTTAAGAAAGAGGGTGCTGCCTCCTCAAGCAATGCATCACTTTCTAACCATGGAAAAGCACCTCAAAAGCAACATGAACATCCTCCTAAAAAGACTATAGAAGTGAAGTGTTTCAAGTGCTTAGGCATGGGTCATTATGCCTATGAGTGTCCCACAAAGAAGATTGTTCTTCTCAAAGATAATGGGGAATACACAAGCCAATCAGAAGCTAGTGGTGGGGAAGAAGAGGAGAGTGATGGAGAATTGAAGGCTAATGAAGGAGAGTTGTATATGATTAGGAGGATGCTTGGAAGTCAAGTCAAGGCCGAGGATGCATCTCAAAGGGAGAACATCTTTCACACAAGATGTTCAGTCAATGGTAATGTTTGTTTGGTAATTATTGATGGAGGGAGTTGTACCAATGTGGTGAGTTCAAGATTAGTGTCAAAGATGAACATGGACACTACACCGCATCCTAGACCATATAAACTTCAATGGCTTAGTGAAGGAGAAGAAGTTCAAGTGAAACAACAAGCAATAGTTTCGTTCTCCACTGGAAAATATCAAGATAAAGTCATATGTGATGTGGTTCCCATGGAGGCCAGCCATATCCTTTTAGGAAGGTCGTGGCAGTATGATACCAAAGCCATTCATGACGGCTTCACTAACAAATTTTGTTTCATGTATCAGGATAAAAAGTTGGTTCTCAAGCCTTTCTCTCCTAAAGAGGTGTGTGAGGATCAAACCAAAATGAGAGAAAAGTTAGCAAATGAAAGAAAGAGTGAAACACTTAAGAGGAAGAGCGAAACACTTGAGAGGAAAAATAGAGAAAAGAAAGATATTGAAACACTTGAGGAAAAGCACACTTGTTTAGCAAAAAAAGAGGAAGTTAAGAGGTTGCTTTGTGCAAGACAACCCCTATATTTGTTGTATTGTAAAGTCAGTTTTTGCATGCTAACCAATTTGAAAATTTTGAATTTTCTTCTTGTGTTAAACCTCTTTTGCAGAATTTCCAAGATGTTTTTCCAGAGAGTGTACCTAGTGGATTGCCACCTTTGAGGGGAATTAAGCATCACATTGATCTCATTCCAGGAGCATCATTACCCAATCGGCCAGCATATAGGAGCAACCCACAAGAAACTAAGGAGATTGAAAGGCAAGGGGCTGAACTCATGAGCAAAGGTTGGGTGAGAGATAGCATGAGCCCCTGTGTTGTACCTGTGATCCTGGTGCTAAAGAAAGATGGCTCATGGAGGATGTGTTCTGATTGTAGAGCCATAAACAACATCACCATCAAGTATAGGCATCCAATTCCCAGGTTAGATGATCTTCTCGATGAACTTTATGGTGCATGTGTGTCCTAAAAAATAGACTTGAAAAGTGGCTATAATCAGATTAGGATTAGAGAAGGTGATGAATGGAAAACTGCCTTTAAAACTAAATATGGATTGTATGAGTGGTTGGTTATGCCATTTGGTTTGACTAATGCACCTAGTACTTTCATGAGATTAATGAATCATGTTTTAAGGGAGTTTATTGGGAAATTTGTTGTAGTGTACTTTGATGATATTCTGATCTATAGCACTAGTCTTGAGTTGCATGTTGAGCATTAGCAATCTGTTTTGAATGTGCTTAGAAAAGAACAATTGTATGCCAATCTGGAAAAATGCATTTTTTGTACTGATCATGTGGTATTTTTGGGCTTTGTTATTAGTGCTAAAGGTGTATTAGTTGATGAGGAAAAGGTTAAGGCCATCCAAGAATGGCCAACACCTAAGTCTGTGAGTGAGGTGAAGGGATTTCATGGTTTAGCAAGTTTCTATAGGAGATTTGTTAAAGATTTCAGTACATTAGCTGCACCTCTAAATGAAATTGTTAAAAAGAATGTGGTTTTTAAATGGGGAAAGAAGCAAGAGGAGGCCTTTGCTGCCCTTAAGCATAGGCTAACTAATGCTCCTATTCTTTCCATGCCTAATTTTGCAAAATCATTTGAAATAGAGTGTGATGCATCAAATGTTGGTATTGGGGTTGTTTTGTTGCAAGATGGGCATCCGATTGCTTATTTTAGTCAAAAGTTAAGTGGGGTTGCCCTTAACTATTCTACTTATGATAAGGAATTGTATGCATTGGTTAGAGCTTTAAAAACTTGGCAGCATTATTTGTTACCCAAAGAGTTTGTCATTCATAGTGATCATGAGTCATTGAAATATTTGAAAGGACAAGGTAAGCTTAACAAGAGGCATGCTAAGTGGGTAGAGTTTTTAGAGCAATTTCCATATGTCATCAAACATAAAAAGGGGAAAGGAAATATAGTGGCTGATGCGCTTTCTAGGAGGCATGCATTGCTTTCTATGCTTGAAGCTAAATTGTTTGGTCTTGAGTCTTTGAAAGGCATGTATAAGCATGATGTTGATTTTGCTGAAATATTTGCTGCATGTGAAAGGTTTTCTGAAAATGGATACTATAGGCATAATGGATTCTTGTTTAAAACAAATAAATTGTGTGTACCTAAGTGTTCCATTAGGGAGTTGCTTGTGAGTGAATCACATGAAGGGGGTTTGATGGGCCACTTTGGGGTTCAAAAGACTTTGGAGATTTTGCAAGAGCATTTCTTTTGGCCTCATATGAAACGATATGTGCATAAGTTTTATGACCACTGCATTGTGTGTAAAAAGGCCAAATCTAAGGTTAAGCCTCATGGATTGTATACTCTTTTGCCTGTTCCTGAATATCCTTGGACTGACATTTCTATGGACTTTGTTTTGGGGTTGCCTAAAACAAAGAATGGAAAGGATTCTGTGTTTGTTGTTGTTGATAGGTTTTCCAAGATGGCACATTTCATTCCTTGCAAAAAGGTGGATGATGCTAGCCATGTGGCTGATTTATTTTTCAAGGAAATAGTGAGACTTCATGGATTGCCAAGGAGCATTGTGAGTGATAGGGATGCAAAATTCCTTAGTCACTTTTGGAGGACCTGGTGGGGTAAAATTGGTACTAAATTGCTGTTTTCTACTACTTTCCACCCACAAACTAATGATCAGACTGAGGTAGTCAATAGGACTTTAGGCACATTGCTTAGGACTGTTTTAAAGAAAAATCTTAAGTCTTGGGAAGCATGTTTGCCTCATGTTGAGTTTGCTTATAATAGGGTTGTCCATAGCACGACTAATTGTTCCCCGTTTGAAATTGTGTATGGGTTTAATCCTTTGACTCCTCTTGATTTGTTGTCCTTACCTAACATTTCTATGTTTAAGCATAATGAAGCACAAGCTAAAGCTGAGTATGTGAAGAAGCTGCATGAGCAAGTGAAGGCTCAAATTGAAAAGAAAAATGAGAGTTATGCAAGCCAAGCTAACAAGGGTAGGAAGAAGATCGTGTTCCAACCTGGTGATTAGGTTTGGGTACACGTGAGAAAGGAAAGGTTCCCTAAACAAAGAAAGTCAAAACTCCAACCAAGGGGAGATGGTCCTTTCCAAGTTCTAGAAAAGATCAATGACAATGCCTATAAGATTGATCTTCCAGATGAGTATAATGTTAGTGCTACTTTTAATGTGTCTGATTTAACTCTCTTTGAGGCAGATGAAGATGCTATTGACTTGGGGACAAATCCTCTTCAAGAGGGGGGGAGTGATGAGGACATGAAGCTTGAAGGACTTGGAGGACCTATGACAAGGGCAAGGACAAGAAGAGCTAAGGAAGCTATTCAACAAGTATTGGCAGCCCTTTTGCAAAAAGAGCCAAACATTGAAGAAATAAAGTTTAAAATTGTTAATTGTCTCAAGACTGAAGAGAGCAATACTTGACCTATGGAAGAGAAGTTTGGAATAAATTAAACTCATTTTCTTGGAGTTTACTTAGTTAATGGTGGGCAACCAGAATTGTCTAATTAAAGTTGCAGCCACCTAGGTTATCAATTCTAATTAGTATACATGTTTAATTTGCTTTGGCAGTTACACTTTGTTATTAAGCTGCCCATTATTAGTTTTTATTATTTTGTAACTTCAGCTGAATTTAGAAAGCCACTAAACCTACACAAGCTGAGTTTATTAGGCATATAAATTTGGGCAAGACTGATATGTAAGGCAGAATATTTTGGAAATAAAAAAACTAGTTGAGTTTTCTCTCCTTTGGGTTCTTGACAATTCAAAATCTTTTGAGATTTATCAAAGGTAATTCACCCCTTTCTGTGTGTAATCTCGCAGACATATCTTTCATCCTTGGAAGTGTGGAGTCTATCAATTCCAATTCCATTTTCTGTCTTTTCCATTCATACTCAATTCTGCCCAGCAAACTCTATGACAGGAAAGTCCTACACTATTCAAAAACTCGTTTAATCGTTGAATTTCAATAACTTTTAATTTCTATTCTGTGTCTAAAAGTTTGATAGTAATTGTATTCAGTTTATGTTTTTGCAATTGTTTGCATTCCATGTTGATTAATTTTGTTAACGCGGCAAGCTAAATTCCTAGGGTCTTTTCAGAATCCTAAACTGACAGCGGATTCTTATCATCGCCCCTCTCTTTTACTTAAGCTAAAGGAGATATCAAACTTTGAAAGCAAGGATAAATTGGAAAATGTACTTTCTGAAACAGAAGGCAAAAAGAACTGTACTACTAAAGTGTCCCGAAAAATTGAACTCTAATTTCTTGACTAATTTCCTCTAAACATCTATCACAAAAACAAATCCACCCCAACCAGTGCACCATTCAATCACAAATAACTCTTCTATGAGTTCTTCATTCAACATATACCTAATGGAATTAATAGTTAAGTGCCTACTAGAAATTAGAATTTGAACCTATTCAACTTCAGATTCATGTACATAGTTATTCTTATATGTAGAATATACCATGCATGTACCAAAGAACTAGAATCATCCTTACAAACATGAAATTGTAATCATTGTCACACTGTACATAACTAAAGGGTTGGTGCATTTGCAACAAGAGGAAGAGCTCTCAAATGGTGGGTTTCCTGGAAGGACAGAAATCAGAATGCAACATGGTAGACCTCTTGAAAAGGTTATGCTTA
This sequence comes from Psophocarpus tetragonolobus, assembly GCA_037954015.1. NCBI lineage: Eukaryota > Viridiplantae > Streptophyta > Magnoliopsida > Fabales > Fabaceae > Psophocarpus > Psophocarpus tetragonolobus. The sequence continues at coordinate 27,608,548 of CM075691.1, forward strand.
AGCAAATCCAACCAGAACATGATCGAGATATCTAGGTTCAATAAGCCCCAAGTGTTTGGAAAAGATGTTGTTAAGAAAGCTCGAGAAATATGGAGAAAGGTAAAACAGAGAAGCAAGCGAATGGTTCAAACTAAATGCAAAATCCCATTCTTGTGTAGTATTGAAAGAATTGTAGGTTATATACAATAGGTTGAGAAGAAGAGGGAAGGTCACGAAAGCCCAAGCCCAAAGCAACGAATAATAGAAAATGAAGAAGTAGTTGTAACAAAAAATAACTATCATAACAGAAAATGGGAAAGTGATGTAGGAAACAGCACAGATCTATGGGAGTTTTTCTGCAACTTGGATGACCATATTTTGATGTTGAGAGTCATGTTAAGAGCCCTCATCAAGTTGGGAATGGATGTTGAGCATTCCCAGCTTGGAACAAGAAAGGCTAAAGACTTGTAGGGATAAGGCTTTGGTGAGAAGATCCACAAGTTTCATTAAGGAGTAGATGGAGAGTAGCTTGATCAAGCCCATGTTAACTTTGTCACAGACAATATGACAATCGATGTTAACGTGTTTTGTGTGTTCATGGAAGACCTGGTTGGAAGCAATTTAAAGGGCACTATCACTGTCACAAAATAGTAGAGAAGGTCGAGGAAAGGGAAGTTTGAAACTCTCAAGGAGATAGTGTAGCCACTAAACTTTGTAGGTTGTAGAGGCCATAGCCTCAGAAAAGCTTTTGAACATTATATCCTGCTTCTTGGAGCGCCAAGCAACCAGAGAATGACCAATGTAGATGGAGAATCCTGTGAGAAGCATTGAGTGTCCGAGAAACCAACCAATCAGAATCACTAAAGGCATTTAACTAAAGTGAGCTAGAGCTTGGAAAGTAAACACCAAGGCCAGGAGCTTGTTTGAGGTAGCACAAAATTCAAAAGGCTGCTTTGAAGTGAACGTCAGTGGGTTTAGACATAAATTGGTCGAGGGGCTGAACTGAAAATGTGATGTCTGGTCTGTGGTGGTGAGGTAGATAAGACTGCCAATGAGACTTCTGTATTGGCAAGGATCAGGTAAAGGGTCCCCAAAAGAAGAATGAAGTCGGGAATTATAGTCTAAAAGTGTGGAAGTAGGGCGGCAAGCAGGCATGCCAGAGTCCAAGAGAATGTCAAGTGCGTATTTGCGTTGGCATAAGTGAATGCCATGTTTGGTGCGAGCAACTTCAAGGTTGAGGAAGAATTTGAGATCCCCCAAATCCTTGATGCGAAACATGGAATCAAGGAGTGAAGTGATGAAGTGTATGTTAGAAAGATTATTGCCTGAGAGAATAATGTTGTCCACATAGACTAGTAAAATGGTGATGGAAGAACTAGAGAACTTGAGGAAGAGGGAGTGGTTCATGACTGACTGATGATAACCATGAGACAAGAGAAACATAGACAATCGTGCAACAATTGGTGGCTGGCCTGCTTGAGACCATAGAGGGACCTTTGAAGCCTACAAACTTGGCATAGCCAAAAGGACAACCCAGGGGGAACTTGCATGTATACTTCCTTAAGGAGATTACCATGAAGAAAGGCATTGTTCACGTCAATCTATTTAAGATGCCACAAGTGAATCTAGGCCAGAGCTAGTAGAACAGAGACAATGGTGACTTTGGCTACTACAGAGAAAGTGTCAATAAAATCAAGGTCTTCCATCTCGGTATAACCCTTTGCAACAAGTCGAGCTTTGTGGTGCTCAACAGAGCCATCAGCGTTGAATTTGGTTTTGAAGATCCAACGGCAACCAATAGCAGTTTTGTTGGGAGGGAGAATGCTGAGGGTCCATGTGCGATTAGCTTCAAGAGCATCCAATTCGGCCCTCATAGCCTTAATTCAACAATCTTGCTTGGAGGTTTCAGTATAAATTTGTGGAGTGCCATGTATGGATATGGAGAGAATGAAATGGCGAAAAGAGGAAGACAATTATGCATATGAAAGGAAAGAGGATAAAGGATGCTTGATACCTATGGAGTGTGGAGAAGGAAGAATTGGTACAGAGGAAGAAGCCATGCAGTGGAAATCTTTGAGATATGATGGTGGGAGCTTGGGGCGAGTGGAGCGACGTGTAGGGGCAGGAGTGGGTAGTTTTTCAATGGTATAAGTGGCAATTGGATAGGGATAAGGGGAGAGGTGGCAATAGGTGGGACAAGTGGATGTGCATCATGTTGAGACAAAGAAGAATGCGGCTGCATGGAATGCACGTGTATGAGTGATTCAGGGCTAGGTGTTGGCATGGGATCAATAAGTGGATGTGGCTCAGTAAATTGTGGGTCAGTGAGATAAGGGAAATGGGTTTCAAGAAGCACAACATGGCACGAAGTTTCAATATGGCGACTATGCAAATTGAACAAGAGGAAGCCTTTGGTATACTTTTAAACCCAAGAAAAATGCAAGGGTGAGCTCGGGCAGCAAGCTTGGTTCTATGGGCAGTTAGAGTGGATGCATAGCACAAACAGCTGAATACACGCATGGACTCAATATCACATTTCTTCCCAAAAAGAATTTCATATGGTGCAACTTGTTTCAAAAATGGAGTTAGAATGCAATTGATGATGAATGCAGCATGAGACAGTGCAAAGGTCCAAAAAATGGAAGGGAGGTTACTCTGATACAAAAGGGCGCTAGTAACATTAAGTAGGTGTTGGTGTTTGCACTCTACAATCCCATTTTGTTAGGGTGTTTCAACGCAAGTTGTGTGATGGATGATTCCTGTAGATTGATAAAAGTTGAGCATTTCAAACTCTTTAACATTGTCATATCTAATTATCTTGATTGATGAATGAAAATATGTAGCAGCATAATTAACAAAATTCATTATATGCTACCTTGTTTCAGATTTAGTTCGCGTAAGGAAAATCCAGGTGTAGCGTGAGCAATCATCAACTATAGTTAAGAAGTATTTGTAGCCTTGCATGGAAAGCTTGGAGCAAGGCCCAAAATGTCTATATGAACAAGGTCAAAAATTTTGGATGCATGGGATTCGCTTAAGGGAAAGGGCAGCCTCTTTTGTCTAGCATGATGACAAACATTGCAACCAAGTTCAGTATTGTTCAAATCATGATTGGAAATGCAGTTGTAATACAGAGACATAGCATGCAATCTGGTTTGAGACAAATGAAAGTGTAGAGTCTAGCACATTCTTCAACTGAGTAATGGTAGGCATGACAATAGGAGTTTGAATGGTATTGGCAATGAAAGTGTAGAGTCTAGCACATTCTTCAATTGTACCAATCAGCTCCCTCGATCTCACATCCTGAATAATGCACAATGATGGAGAAAATATTAGCTGACAATGAAGACCTTTTACGAGTTTAGAAATGGAAATTAGATTGTAGTTGAAAGAAGAGATAAACAAGAATTTTCAAGAAAGAATTTAGTAGTGAAAATCATTGTGCCTAAGTGTGTGGCTTGAATAGATTGACCTGTCGGAAGTTTGACGGTAATAGGATCAATGACTCTGTGAGATGTGAAGAATTTCAATAAGGAAGTGACATGATCTGTTGCACTCGAATCTAAGATCCAAAGTGCATGAGATTTTAATTTAATTGTTGAAGTGTTATGAGTGTAGTGTGTGTTAATACCTTAAGTCTGTGTATTGCAGTGACCGAGCCTATGACATGAGCAGTACTAGGTGGTGTTGGGACATTTGAATTTCCTTTGCTAGATTGATGGATTAAGGCCATTAATGTCGGATACTCCCTTGATGAGAGCTTATGCTCACGAACCTCACTTGAATTGGGATTTTGCTGATGACTATCATCAATGGTGACCTTCACTTCACCAACCACAGTAGTCTAATTTATGCTAGGAGTCTTACCATATAACCTATGCCTAGGAGGGAAGCCATGTTTCCTGTAGCAGACATCTATGGTGTGACCTGTTCTACCACAATGAGTGCATATTTTGCTGACTCTAGTCACACCATTATTTTGCTGAGTTCGGCCACTGCTTCTGTCAAAAGGAAAGTCATGCTTTCTATAGCACACACTCTCTGTATGGTCTCTTCTTCCACAAAAAGTGCATATGGTCAGGTTAGTTGAACCTTCAATATTGTTTGAATTCTTGCTTCCGAAACTAATTGTTGTCGCAAAACTACTCCCTTCATGTTGCCTTTCTTGTTGTACCATATAAGAGAAAATCTTGGAGATGGAAGGGAGTGGCTCCATGATCAAAATGTTGTATCTAACATTGCCAAAGTGCTTGTTCAGCCCTCTGAGAAATTACATGGCTTGGTATTCTACTTTCCTTTCTAAAACAGCTTCTGCCAAATTGATGTCTTGCCAAATTGATTCAGACCTAATCATCCAAATGATACTTTGGTGGATTTGCAGAGTCATTGAGTGTAGGATCCAAGACACTACCATATCGTTGCACCTCCTCCATGCTAAGTAGAGTCTATCTCCTTCATTGGGTTCTTGTGCTCTGTCATTAATGAACTCAAGTTTATTCTTTGCGCATAAGGTCATTGTCATGGCTTGCTCCATGCGTTATAATTCCTTTCATCAAGAAGTGGAGAGACGAGTGTGATGGTCAGATTATCTCCAAGGTGCAAGTAAAAGTAGCTATGCATATTCATGGGGGGATCAACGCTCATATTGAAGGAAGTGGACATCATGGAAGATCAGAAAACCAAAGCTAGCGCAGCACAGCTCTTCTAAACGAAGAGCTCTGATACCATAAGAAAGCTCAAGAAATATGGAGAAAGGTAAAACAAAGAAGCAAGAGAATGGTTCAAACTGAATGCAAAATCCCATTTTTGTCTAGTATTGAAAGAATTTTAGGTTATATACGATAGGTTGAGAAGTAGACGGAAGGTCACGAAAGCCAAGCCCACAGCAACGAATAACAAAAAATGAAGAAGCAGTTGTAACAGAAAATAACTGCCATAACAGAAAATGGGAAAGGGGTGTGGGAAACGGCACAGGTCTGTGGGAGTTATTCTGCAACTACTTATATAATTAAAATGAGTAAAAATATTTAGTAATGTTATTTACATTATAAGCTATAATAAGTAATATAATTATAAAATTAAAAAAAAAATTAATATAATATAAAAATACAATTTACAAGAAAAGATTATAATTGACATGAGTTATGGAAATATATTTGTATATATGAGTTATGGTTAATAATTGACATGAGTTATGCTTAATATATTTCTATGTATGTGTTACTCAACATTAAGCAGAACTCATACATACAGATAATTGACATGAAATTAATATAATTAGTAATGGGCTGATCTTGGGGTTTGTTTGGGGGTGACCCTTGGACCCAGGATTAGAAGGGTTTAACTATTTTGAAATATAGTATATGGTTTGTAATTAGTTTTTATATTATTTAATGTTATTTTTACAAATATAATAAAAATATTATCTCATTTTATGTATTAATTTTTATTTAAATTAAAATTTAATGTGATTAAAAAGTATAATTTTTTAGTATTGCATTAAAAAATCTATGTTGAATAAATTAACATGATAATAATAAAATAATACATTTTTCTTCAAATAATGATATAATATGTTTTTTAATTTTTTACTAAAAATATTTAAGAAAAATTTAGAGACCTTAATTTTTTTTAATTATGATTTTATAATTTTTTAAATTTGTGTTAATCTTGATTTATAAAAGGTAGAGTTTAACTGGTATACATTGTTAGTGTAAAAATTTTTACACTGACATTACAACCTTTCATTCATGGGAAGTTTATTGATTTTCGTAACTAGTATTTTAAAAGTCACATAAATGAAAAATTATGATTGAATGTCAGTGTAAAAGTATTTTACATTGACATTGTATATCAATTAAACTCTAAAAGAAATATAAAAATGATAAAGATAAAATGTGATACATAATAGAAAATGTGATGAAAAAGGAAAAATTGAAATTAAGAGAATAAATGTATTAAATTACTACTAATAAATAAAGTATACATATATAATATGTATTTTTATTTATTTTAACAGTGAGATAACATTATATATAAACTAGCAAAAATACAAACGTTATCGCGTCTATGTATTCGCATTTCTATTTTAGTATGTTATAACAATTTTAGGGTTTTAATTTAATATCTTTTGTAAATTTTTATATTTTGAAATATAAATTACTATATGACATATTTTGATTTTTTTTAATTTTATATTTTTTGTTTATGATAACATGATAAAATATGTCATATCATCAATAGATATGCCAAATATGTGAATGAATATAAAAAAATGGAAAGAGAAGAGAGTTTGAATAGAACTCAAAATATTGTCGTACATGTGTATTTGCATGTTTATTAATAATATTTATAATGAAATGTATATGTATATTAATCATGTTTAAGAAAGATTGATTTGTGATAAGATAGAAATTGTGAAAATGTGCATATATTAATAGGGAGAAGTTATATTTGCAAAAGTGGTAACAATCATAAAATGTTTAAAATGTAAAATAGTCATAAAATATAGACACCAAAATGACATATTCTCATTATATAATAAATATATATATATATATATTATATAATATAATATAATATCATATATTATAAATTATAGATATAGTTGGACAATTATGTATATTGGATATCAATATTTTAAAATAATTTTTTATTAAAATTTATAAGATTTGTCTAATGGTACAGTTTACATTTGGAGGTGAGAGGTTGTCGGTTCAAGTCCTTCTTATGAAAAAGTCTTTTATTTTTTAATTATAAAATAAGTGTAAGGGTAGAATAAGTATTTTGAAAAGTAAAAATGGTGTATTCATTTATTAATAGTGTAGAAGTATAGATATAGTATATAATACAATATCATATATATTATAAATTACAAATGTAGTTAGACAATTATGTATATTAGATATCAATATTTTAAAGCATTTTTTTGCTTAAAGTTATAAAGGTTAATCTATTGATAAAATTTACGTGGGTAGTGAGAAGTTGTGGTTAAAAGTGGGTATTCCTTTTATTAATAATATAGATACATATATGTATATATGTTTAAGAGCGATGTAAATTAAATAATAAAAAGAAACATATGATTAAATTAACTAAAAAAAAGTATGATGTCATTTTGAAATTTCTTAAAATTTAATTACCCTTTTTTATTTGTTTTGGTAGAGTAAAATAGAATGAAATTAAGTAGATATAATTAAATTAAAATGAAATTAATGGTAGAGGTGTAAGAATAATATTAATTTTTGAAATTTTCTTTCGTATTTCTTATTATATGTAGTATTTAAACAAGTTGATAATGTAATAAATATAATTTTTAAGATCAACCAGCAAAGCAGCTTTTCTTTGTTTGTTTAATTGCAACATCTGATCCCCTCCATTTTCCATGGTAACACAGTCCCAAAGGTACCAGAACCCAGCTCTTCAAGATCTTCATTCTTTATGAACTGCCATGTGCATTATAAAGATATAAATATTATATATATATATATATATATATATATATATATATATATATATATATATATATATATATATATATATATATATATATATATATATATTAAATGGAATGTTAGTAAATCCTTTGAACTAAAATTCTATAGCATCATTAGAGGAAAAAAGATCATTAAACAATCAAGCCATCATCTAGTACAGATGTTCTTCAATTCAAAATTATAGAAACAAACTTATAGAGGATATCCCATAGTCATTCATCTTAGTAAAGAGCGCATGTTACTTGGGAAAAACATATTTTTAATGTTTGTGGATTAATAGTCATTTGACATTAGGGTCACCTATGACTGAGTGACATTGTACTTTTCAAGAATAAACTCAGATGTTGCATCAAAGTAGTTAAACAAGATAGAATAAATACCCTGCCAGAACATTAGTTAACCAATAAATTCCACATTTCTTAATATTATAAGTGTAGGATCATATGTCAGACAGTAATCGATTTATGACAAAATAGAAAATTGAACTCATAATTTCTACAATCAGCAATATAAAAGTAGACTTCAATTATTAATATTAGCAACACACTTTTTTTAACACATACTCTATTATTAGTTCAAATTTATTAAAAACTACAAAATTAAGAAAGAAGCATTAAATAGGTAGAGCACCACAAAAATTTATAATTTTCAATAAATTTCAACTAACTGTAGAGTGTATTTGAAAGAATGTATTGCACTATTGCTAATATTTCTCAAATTATTATCTGTAGAAAAGGAAGGTATAATACATCAATGCAAAAAAAATGATACATCCAAACATGATACCTGTACAATACTGGTATCAAATTCCCCTGCCACAACCACATTCCTTGTTTCATTCTTGCCATTCTAAATTCAATTCATTACAAGATATGTCAGCAAAAGGAGCAAAACTGTGCACAGTGCTGGCTCTTAAAATAATGAACTATTAATAACATACCTGGTATTCAGACTCCTGTGGTCTTAAGTTTTCCATTATGCCATCCGTGTTCTTATTTTCATTGCCCTTTAGTTGCAAATGCTCATAATTTTGGTGAAGGAAAGTTGCTTCTGTTTTAGTTGTTACAGGTACACTTTTCTGATTTTGTTCACCAAAATTCGGGTGGGATTCCTTGTGTCCTGCCAAAACAGCATCTGCTGGTAGAGGAGTAGATTGTTGAGATTTACTACCCCCCTCTTGGACTTCTGTCACAGACAGCAAAAAACTGAGATTATCCTGATCAATTAGAGAAACATTATCAAACCCCTCTTGTGCCAAGTTATGAAAATATGACCAACTTTTAGGATCATGATTGTCCATTAGGCTCACACCTGCTCTATCTGTTGGTAATGGACCAATGCTTGAGGAATCTTCGGTATGTATTGCTTTGGAGAAAATATCATAAAGGAAACAACAGGGAAACCTGTCTTCAATATCAATCAAAATGTCACCCTGAGTAGGTCTGGATTTAGCTTCTGGGGGAAAATCTCGAGAAACATCTTGGCCTGTGTTTCCAGTTAAAGGAACAGACTGAGCTTGGACCTTAGTATCATTATCAGATTCCCTGGGAGAAACCTCAGCCAAATTGAGGTCTGGAAGTTTAGATGCAAGACTCTGATTCTGTTCAACAGAAAGAACCCGATGAAATGCAGGGTGTTCAGTACCCGTGGTTTCATCAACAAAGAGATTATTATTGTTGTCTTTGGAGCGATTGGTTTCATTTTCGGAACTAAGATCTTGATCCTCATTTCTACAAATTTTATTATCCGCTAACACTTGCTTCATCCCAGAATTCATCCGAGGTGATAACTTGGCATTCACCTTACTTGTTGGATCGGGCAACTGTTTGTATGTCTGTGGCAGGGCAAATCCATCATCAATGGTATGGCCATCAGCTTGCAAGGGCTTTGCAGCTGAGATGGACACCATGTTCAGATTTGACATATTCCTATTGTGAATAGATTCTGCAACTGAATTCTTCTGGTTAAAGTCAGAAAGCAAATCTGACATAAGTAAGTGAGAACCATGAGCATCATCTGACTTTGTAGATCGGTTCAGCAAATCTTCCTGCTCCCTAGGGATTCTCTCTTAATAATATACTCTATTGGGAAGTGGAGGTGGTTCAAGGCTACTAAAATCAATCACATTGGACTCAGCATCCACATGAGCACGGTTGAATAGCATAGAAGTCATCTTCACTGGACTTGGGAGTCTGTGTGGGATTCATACTACTAATCAATGAAGAGGCATCTTCAGACTGCTGGTGCTTACCCTTGTTCTTTGATGACAGTGCAGGATGCAGCCCTTCTGATATAGCAGCAGTAACTGATGCCTCTGATAAATTAACATGCAAATTACCCTCAAATGGATGCGAAGGAACAGGATATGGTGCTTCCAAGGGGAAAACTTTTCCTGGCTCATTGCCTGTATGAATGACATTATCACCCTTTCTTTTTACCAGTGTTTCTGGCATAGCTGAAATTTGTACCTGCAACTCAGTGGATGCCTGTCCATCGTTCATGATTCCTTGGTTAACAAGACCATGAGTAGGCATAGAAACTGGAATCTCTCCAAGATTGCGAGTGGAGTTGTTAGAAGCATCAAGAACATGCTGTAGTGGATATTGACTAGCTTTCCCATGGTTAATGACCTGGTCATCATAAAAAAATGGATGGGTTTCATAAGCATTAGAGATGGGAAGCATTGGTTGTGAAGATTGAATAGTCAATGATGATTTAACATTGTCAGGCATAGGTTGCATCAGAACTCTGTTTGTCTCCCTCTCATTATTTTGTCCATTCAATTCATGTAAGTTATTAGTAGAGCCACTTTCACCAAGAAGGATTGAGTTGTTTCTTGAACCCATGTCCAGGCCGTTAGCAGCAACTACATGCTGGATTTCAGAATCACCATCTATGCTACCCATATACCAAACTGAGTATCATCAAAATCATTTATAGAGAACAGAAACATCCTAAGCTTTGTTGATCATCGTCCACCTTGTAAATCATGGCATTCCTCCATCATATTCTGCAGATCCTCATCAAAAGGTAAAGAAACTAATGCATCAAGATCTTCTCCAGGGAGCTGATACTTTATCATTATAGATTGATGATATTTTCTGCATAAGCTCCTGAAAACAGATATCCCTTCTTATACTAATAATACGTGTTTCACCCCCAACGTATCTAAGTTTTCCATCACTAGGCCGTGGCAATATTCTACCACCAAAACTGCATAGAACCTTCATCTTCATTGATGCACTTTCAGAAACACTAGAAGATGCAGTACCATGAATGACTCGATCACTGTCCTGATTAGATGAAGTTCTAGGAATTGATCAAGTAGAAACATAATTACTTCTGTCCTGGAGTTGAGAAGAGTTCCCTCTGTCAAACTCTTTTGGACCCTTTTCAACCTTTGTGAGCACAGAAATATCTGGTCCACTCTCTGATCCTGTATGGCCCAAAATGCCTTTGAATTCCATATAGCCTGTTTACTTTAAGTACCATTACAAACAATGACTTAATAAAAACACAGAATTTACACACACTTCTTCAAGCACTTTTACTTTAAGTATTTTGTTAAGGAGATGTTTAAATAAACTTCTCCATAAAAGGAACAGCTTAAAATAATTCATTGTCTATGAAGAACGTTGTATTCAGTGCATAATAAAAGTAAACGCAGATAGTAAATACAAGAAATGAAGAAACTACAAAGGGAACTCTTGTAACAAGAAGGGTGGGAGAGGTTCATCTGAAACCATAATAACACCAACATTGGTTAGTCCATACAGTAGCAATGTAAATCTTTGCTTTTTATACTAGAACATAACTAAATAATGAGCAAGTTCTAAAAAGCGGCAATGGCAATATGTGTGGAGCCGAATGAGAGAAATGGCTCCCCATAACGATAACTTGTCAGTGCTGAGCCCATTGAATCTCCTTGATGTTGATGCCTTCCTTGACCATTTCATAAAGTGGACTCATGTCCCTCAACTTCTGAACCTGCTGAACAGTGAGCTCCACAGCCCTGTCAATTTCAGCTTCCGTGGTGAACCTCCCAATTCCAAACCTAATAGAAGTGTGAGCCATGTCTTCCTCCACTCCCAACGCCCTCAACACATAGGAAGGCTCCAAACTAGCACTAGTACAAGCACTTCCACTGGACACAGCCACCTCCTTCAACCCCATAAGCAAACTCTCCCCTTCAACATAAGCAAATGAAAGATTCAAATTCCCCACATAACGCCTCTCCATGCTCCCATTCACCACCACCCCATCAAGCTTCTCTCTAATCCCATTAAGAAGTCTCTGCTGCAAAGCACCAATTTTCTTCTGGTCATACTCCATTTCATTCTTAGCCACCTCACACGCCACACCCATCCCCACAACCAAAGGGGTGGGAACAGTCCCACTCCGGATCCCCCTCTCCTGGCCACCCCCATTCATCTGAGGCTCAACCCGAATCCTGGGCCTACGACGAAGATACAAAGCCCCAACCCCTTTAGGCCCATATATCTTATGCCCACTCAGTGACATCAAACTCACATTCCACTTCTCCACATCAATGGGAATCTTCCCCAAGGCCTGAGCCGCATCAGTGTGAAACGGAACATTAAACTCCCTGCAAATCCTCCCAATTTCCTCCATCGGTTGAACCACTCCAATTTCATTATTCACCGCCATCACCGAAACAAGCCCAGTATCGGGCCTAATCGCAGCCCTAAGCCCGTCCAAATCAATCAACCCATCACACTCCACTGGAAGATACGTAACATCGAAACCCTCCTGCTGAAGGTGGCGGCACGAATCCAACACGCACTTGTGCTCCGTTTGCGTCGTGATCACGTGCCGCTTCTTCTCCTTGTAGAAATTCATCACGCCCTTCACCGCGATGTTGTTGGACTCCGTCGCGCCGGAGGTGAACACTATCTCCTTCGCAGCCGCGCCGATCAGCGACGCCACCTGACCGCGGCCGTGCTCCACCGCCTCGTCGGATTCCCAGCCGTAGAAGTGCGTGCGAGAGTGAGGGTTTCCGAAGCGAGAGAGATAGAAAGGGAGCATCGCGTCCACAACGCGCGGGTCCACCGGAGATGTCGCCTGCACGTCCAGGTAAAGCGGTCTTCCGGAGATTTCCACGCCCTTCATCGTCAATCCCGAGCTCCTCCCATCCTGCTCGGTTACTACCGCCGCCGCCGTGGACAGAAGCTGCCGGCGGAGGTTTTGGGCTGATTTTGTGACATGATGACGGAGATTGGAAGCAATAAGTTTAGAGCTCATTGACAGAGAGGAACAAACAGAGCGACTCCCTTTCCAAGTTTCTGGAGAATCTGTTTGTAAACCTAATTTAATTTAGGTCAGACCACTTTTACTCTCAGACGAACATTAAATTGCTTTAATAATATTTTAATAATTAATAATTAATTATAATTATAATTAAATTTTATTAGTTTAATTGGTATTTACATTAACATTCATTATATTTTTTATTTATATAAATTTTAAAATGATAATTCGTAAATTTTTTAAAAATAATTTTAAAATAATAATCTTATTTAAATGTAACAAAAAAATTTATAAAATAAAATAAAAATTTAATTAATATATACTGTCAATATTTTTTTACATTGATATTCCGTTACAACTTTTTATTAAATAAAAAAACTCTAAAAAGTTTTTCAGATTTAAGTTGAAGTTTTTATTTTTAAACAGCTTAAATTGAAAAAAAAAACTAAAATCAAAGGGAAAAACAATTTTCCAAAACATACTAGTTTCCTTTGGATGGATTGAAAAGTTAGTTTAAACATTAAATCTATAACATGAGTATACATAAGATCAGGAGTGAGAAATGTGAACTGAACTTCTTTCAATAGAGAGATTGATATTGAAATTCTCTGTAAAGCATAATTTTGTCACTTAGTTTGTACTTAGACGGATGCAGTTCACTTTATAGTTTAGGGTTAGGGTGTATTTCACAAATCAAGTGTAAAATTAGTTCAAAGCCGAAATATTGATTATAATTGTTTGGTAAAATTATATGAAAGTTGTAAAATGATAAATAAATAATTATTAGATCAATAATAATGTATTTAAAATAATAATAATATATTTTAATAATATAAATAATTACATATTTATATTATAAATTATTATGATTATATATTTAATTATAAATTTGGATAATAACATATTTAAATTATAATTACATATTTAAATTATAAATTTATGTAATTACATATTTAAATAATAAATTGCTATAATTAAAATTATAATTTATTTAATTAATATATAATTTTTAAATTACATATTTAAATTATAATTTTTTATAATTATACATTTATATTCTAAATTACTATAATTACTCATGAAAGAGGAGGAGAAATGAATGAAAGAGATTGTATAATGTAATCATAGAGAATTACAGGAGAACGATACATTAATTAATGAAAACTAAACGTATAAAAGTAAAATCAACTAGTAACTAAAAATAAAGAATCTTTTAGAAAAGTTATTTGAAGTAGTTTTTTTAAAAAAAACTAATAATACCTAAAAAAATTCATAGATTTTTTATCTAAATAGAGTTCAAACCATTTTAACTAGTTGTTCAATTATCAACTAATTGAAATGACAAATCAATGACACTCTTGCTAACATTAACAATATGTATATTTCGTATGAATGTTTAGTTTGTATATTTTTTTTAAACTTCATTTCACGTTAGAAAAACCAAAGTTAGTAATACTTGTCTGTCATATATTATAACCCTTGATATTAAAGATAGGTTTATGGAACTCTAATAAAATAAAACAAAATAAAATATCAGTTCTGCTTGAAATCATTTGATGTTTTGCATTAAAATTTAAAAATCATGGAAAATAGAAGCCCAATAAATCCATTACTTAGGTGGATTATTACACATTATGTATATGATGAATGCTACTAATAGATAAATCGAGTAAAATATAGCTTAACAATAAACCAAACTGCAAACGCATAAGTTTTTGAAACAAACATGCTTTTTGTCATCAACTTTGATTATCAAACATTAACACCTGAAAATTGAGAAAAAGGCAATTAATTATCTTCATAGTTTTGAAAATTTGAATTACAAAGCAAAATGATAGAAAAATGAAATAGTAAATATATAAGCAATAAAGCAGGTAAATGTCAAAGCCAGAGGCATACAAGAATATATAAATCTCAATTTTATTTTATTTTTAAGTTTGAAAATGAAAACTTAAATGTGTTAAATAATTCAAATAATAAATTAAGAGATAGAGGGCAAAAGAATATTATTGTAAACAGAATCACTGTTAAGATTTCGCAGAGGAAACAATGTGAAACATTTATATTTGTACTCTAATAGTATATGGAGAATTAATTCTATTTTCATTTGCCTTTACAACAAGAATGGATCTTTTGATTTTGTTTAGCTCTCTAATGACATCCACTATATTCATTCTTTTTTTTAGTGATTCCATTGAACAAGCAAATCCAATCTTAAAAAGTGAAATTATGCATTTTTCTGCATTTGGAGTAATATTATGACATTTTTCTTCTTCTACAGTTGCTTCTCTTTATTTTGGTACAAGTGATGGATCCAAAATTTGTAAAAGATCACCGAAAATTAAATTTTTCACAAAGTTATGCATATTTTGACCACATTTAAAGATTTCATCTATAGGTCTTCTTCCCGTAAGCATTTTCAACGTAAGAATCCCAAAGTTATACATGTCGTCATATCTAGGAATGACAATGGGTCGGAGTGGACATAGGTAGTGGTCACCTGTCACCCGACCCACTACAAAAGTCTGCCACCCGTTACTGCTAAAAAAACCAGCTGGCCCGCTATAGAAATTTTGCGGGTTTTTATAATATCCTCGGGTATCCACGGTACCCATAGATATTTTTAAAAAAATAATTTTTTTAAATTAAATATTTTTTATAAGAAGTTTTATCAAATAAATCAATTATTTTTTAGAAAATCTAGAAATAAAATTATACTAGTTTCTACAAGATTAATTAGATCTAAAAGTAGATTAATATAATATATTATAAGAAAATATTTAATATAAATAAAATCTTTATTTTATATTATCGGTATTTTTATAATAAATAATTTTATTAACTATGATGTTTTCATAAAAAAAATAAGATTGATATCAATGAATTCTGATAATTAATATTTTAAATTGATTTATTTTCTAAAAATATTATCTTTTTTAACTTATATATATATATATATATATATATATATATATTATTTTCCAAAAATATATATTATTTTAGTTTAGCGGGTAGTAAGTACCCGCGCGTACGCGTAGTATGATATCCGTACCCGCGCCTGTTAAGAAGCGGATAGAAAAAAACCCATACCCATGGATAACGGGTACCCATTTATACTATCTATGCAAATATTTTCATGGGTTTTATCCACGATTATCCGTGGATGCGGATTTTTTTGCTGTCCCTAGTCATGTCATCATTTATACACACCTCATAACCCACTTCATACTTTAAAATACATAACAAAAATTGGCAATACTTTATAATTAATAAATATCCAAGTTTTCAATTAACATATGGGAATTCAAAGAAATAATAATTCAAGATTTCAAAACATACCTATATGAGCATTGTAAGGACTAGTTTATTTAATAGTCATAAATGCGAAGAATAAATAGTAAAGAGAATTAAATTTAAGTTTTTACTTAAATTACTAATTGATTTAAGATGTGATGGATTTATTAGTTGTATTAATCCTATGTGGTTATTTTTGGTTCAAGGTAGAAGAATAGTACAGAAGAGAATAATTATTATTCTTTTATTTCAGAGAGTTTTGGTTGAGTTTCGAAAAGTTCTAAGATAATCTGCTATTGGAAGTGGGAGGTTGCATTTAGCAAACTGTTTTTGCTAAATAGCCCCCTAGTGTTATATAAATCTTTTGTTCTTTGTTTTTCTTCTTCATCTTTCTTTGACGTTTCTTCTCTCTGTGCACCTCTATGCTTCGTCCCTTTGCATGGTGGCCAAAACGTCGACAGAATTTGACGCGATTTCTTCTGTTGCTCCTGATTCTAAGAGGTGATCAGTATAGGTATGTCTAGTCATAGTTTTCTAAACCTTTTTCTGATCGTTTTCAATCCTTCATTTTCGTTCAAGAGGAAATTCCTTTGAAAATCTAGATTTTTAAGGTTCCTGTTTAATTTGGGATTCTTGTCAGGTTTCTATATAATTTCTTCGATTGATTCTTCCCCTCCTATTTTGATTTGCTTTTGGATAGAAAAATAGGTAAGGGAAACTCTTTTTTTTATTTTTGTTAATGGATAAGTGATTTTGTAGTTGAAAGATTTGAGCTATTTGAAATTATGTGATTTGACTATATTTTGAGCTAATTGAGTTAACATATTTGTTAATAATGATGTGATTTGATTGAGATAACTATTGTAATTTGAGCTATTTGAGATAACATATATTAGGATTTAATTAGTTGAGATATACGATGTGTTGTGTAGTTGATGATTATTATAGAAGTGATGATTGATCTTGAATTGGATGATTTATTGGATAGTTTGGATATGGTGGTTACAATAAAGTAACTTAGTTTTGGTTGAATTGATTTTCTGTGATTGGAATTGAATTATTGGAATGACAATGTATTATTTGAAATGTGATGTAATGCATATGATTGGAATGCATGATAAGAGTATATTTATTGATGTTGTTGGTTGTAGGCAGTTATAATTGGGTAACTTAGCCTTGATGATATGTTTGTGGAGTATATTGATGTTAGGGACACAACTGGGGTCAATGTAATCCAAAGTTTTAGATATGTAAGGAGATATTTCTGTGATTTGCATTATGGTCCTAGTACCAGATATACAAGAGGGTGCCTAAAGGACATATTCAAACAATGATTATATCTCACAAGGTGTCAAGTAGACACTAAACATCAGTTTGTGGTTGTCAGATGAGTATTGCTTAGACTTAATTGTGGTAACACGAGCAGTTTGGACATCTGTCACCAATTGGAAGGGGTATTAAGTCACTTCAGTATTCGAACTCAATGTAGATATTCCAGAATATGTCGTATCTGAGCATGCTGTTGTGTGAAAAACTTGTATCTAGGGGAATATAAGTGTGTTTAATTTGATTGATTATGATATTTAATCAAGGTTTTATTGATTGTTGTGAGTGTTTATGTTCAGGTGGAACATATGAGTGATTGCTTGGTTGTTTACTATCAATGAATGTGTATTGATGGTACTAAATATAAATGTTGTACAACTTTCATGCTTTATTATTTGATGTAATGGTATGTTGCACATTATGTAAGTATACCCTTGCAATGTTTCTATTTTCTGTATGACTGTGATGATTGTGCTTCACATAAGAGCAGATAACAGTGATGATACAGAGACGCAGGATGCTCTAAAATGAAGTATGTAGGATTTTGGTTGAAAGTTTTAAAGGATGTTATTCTATTGTTGAATATGTATATAAGAGAGTTGTGTAGAAATAATGTTATTTGAATTTAGAGGCATTATTGTTAAGTTATGTGATTATTATGTTCATTATGGAAGTTATGTGAACATGGTGTAAAGAGATAGATGAATTATGATATGCATGCCATAAGAATGTCAAATTATATGCCAGCATGCTGGTTGGTTTTGGTAGTAGAGGTTTGGTATTTATAAGGTCTTGTTCGGCGATAATTGTCGTTGGGCGAGCTACCCTGTGTCTCTCCAAGTGACGAGGTTCACTAGGTGAGATAAATTCTATGTATAACGTACTGCATATTTTAATATTGAGTATAACGTAATGGAAATTTTATATCTTAGTATTTGGGAATATAGATAATAGTAATTTAAATAATTATTAGGAGAATTTATGGTGTAAATAGTATATAATAATTTGGGATGTTAGAATAATGGTATTAGAGCAACTCTTTCCTATACATGAATTTGCGGGGAATAGGTTTATTGTGTTTCTAGTGTGTGGTGTGAAGGGTGAGTGTGTGTGTGTGTGTGTATGATTGATGTGTGTTTGAAATGTATGAAAATATAATGTGGCTTGAATTGTATGACTTATTTTGTATGACATATGATTAAAATTAAATTATGTATGATAATGGTAAAAAGTAAATAGGTTATTGCTAATAATATGTGGTAGAAAATTTACTTTCAAATAACTTACTATTCTCCAACAATGTTTGCTTCAAGTCAAACGATGACATGAAATCTTTCCCACCTTTGATTTTTCATTGTGATGAGTTGAAATGATTATAAAAAATAGGAATTATATTGTTTTGGTATGGATATTGTAATTATTGTTGGTATGAGGGAAATATTTCTTTTATTCTCTTCATATTCGAGTAAGATAGAGTTGTTTGGGAGAAAGGATTTACGATAGAATTGTGAGAGGTGCCCTTAGAATTCCATTATAATGAGTTTTCTTCAAAACATCAATGTCTTGTGAGATTGTTCTCGTAGATTGTTACTTATTATTTTTCAAATTGTAATTGTATGAGTTCATTTTCATGAGATAGTAAAAATGAGAAAGATATAAGATAATAGATGGTAAAAATTAGGTTGAATAGATGTAAGATCAAGGTTTAGCTTGATCTATTAGTATGAACTTGGTATAACCCTAGGAATGGATTGGTTATCTACTGATCGTATTTTTTATAAAATGTACATGTCATGCTTTAGTTTTCCTAAATGCTAGGTTAGTAGATTTTTTGTCTGTTCAATCAACACATTTGGTTTCGAGAAGAGAACTTAGTGTTTACTGTTCTTTTAACTTTGGAAGTCAAGTTGGTTTGGATTATGAAAGGTAGGTTTGATTAGGTTCTTTTAAAATGGTTCTAGAGGAAGTACTAGAATTGCATTGAGATTTAGAAGCAGAGTTTGTTGAAGGTTTGGTTTTGGACGTGGGGTAAGAATATATAATTCTTATTGATTGACAATAATCAAATTGGTTGAGTTAAAGGAGTCAGTTGGAGAATTCCTTAGAATAAAGCAAGAGATGAAATTCTAAACCTCACAGTGGGGAGCAATGATATATCTAGAAAAGGAAGATGGTGAGATTGCACATGGATTACAAACAAACAGATAAGTTTATCATTGAGAATTATTGCATTTCTTAATATTGATAAATGAAAGATCAAGCATATAAAGTCAAGATGTTTTGAGATTGGAATGTCACCATATCAATGAAAGAAAGACATATTTAAGTCAACTTTCAAGTTTAGATTGATATTATGAATATATGGTAAGATTATTAGGAATTATGGATGTTTCAACTGTATCAAGAGCATTAAAGCAATTGAGGATAATAATCAAATCTTGAAGCGATTGGTTTGTGTAATTTGTTAGGAAGGGAATGGAGTTTGAGTTAGGAGATTTCAGTTGAGAAGTTGTAGAGATCCAAGTAAGTGGGTAGTGTATGGAGACAATGTCTGAAGACTATAACAGAGAAACAAGAATTTTTATTATCAATTGTATACTATTAAAGATTCAAAGAGGAGTCCGAAAAGATAATAGCACCTTTGGTCTAACTTACGAGAAAGGATCCACCTTTTAGAGTTAGTGAATGAAGTTGGTAGAAGCTGGAGCGAGATTGCTTGGTTCAATTATTTGATAATATTTAATTCTTGTGAGCTTTAAAATTATCATACGATATCTCAGAGATTGGTTAATTTATTAATGAAGTGAAGAAAGTTGAAGCTCATACTTCAAGACAGTTAAAAACTCAACAGTTTGATATATTGATAAGAGTTGAACCTGAACTAATAGTAATAGATAAGTTTAAGAAGATTATGATTTTAGGAGATGAACTTATTGTAGAAGAAAAAACGGCAAAAGAACCGTTAGTGTACACAATGTTGGTCTTATCCCGGTAATAACAGGGATATTATCCTGGTTACACGTTTTGGAATTACCAACATTAATTTTATAAGCTACCCTTTAAAATAATCATTTTAAAGGTGAATGATTTATATTGTGGCCTGTTCGGATACGGTAACAAACAATTCTGATTCACACACTGAAGATAAAATGGGACACTGTTCTGCTTACACGTTTTGGTTTTATATTGGCCTTGGATTATGGTAACAAAAGCTTCTTTAAGACTCATCCTTTCCATTACCCAAAAAAAAAAAAAAACTTTATACCCACGTTCAATCAATTAAAATTCATGTTGAAGTGCTATTAATTTTAGGATAATATACATGTTTGGCTTTATATTAAATAAATTGGTTTTATTAAGGGAAATTGGTTTAGGTTATGTGCTAAAAATCTAAAGTTATATAATATTTTCATTTATATATAAATTGTTATGTTTTTTTATTCACATGTTGATGTTGGTTAAGAGAGTGTTAATTTTTTTATTGACCTTCCTTCTCTTCTTTCTCTCATTTCTTTACAAATCATTATGTAAGTTTAGTTTGCTGTTTTTATTTAATTATTTTAAAAGGCATGTTGATAGTGATTTCTTTAAAAATTATGTTGGCAGTTTTTTGTTGTCAGTGTAAATTTTTTAAATAATTTTATAATAATTTAACTCTCATTAACTCTTAATACAAATAAAATTTACTTTATGTCAACTAAAATTAATTTTCCTAATGTTATATAAAGTAATTATTTTTTCTTTAAAGTGATTAAAGGGAAAATATGATTTTTTAATTCTTAATGAGATGATACATATTCACATAAAGTGATAAAGGTAAAATATGATTTTTTGCTTCACAAGAATGTTTATATTATTTTAGAATTGACATACATATATTATTCCCGGTATATAAAAAGTTAATTTATCATAATTCATTACGATTTAGTTAATTGGATTCTACCTAAATAGCATTTTTAACTTAAATGTTTTTTCAAAAGTACAAAATTAGAATTTAAAATATAAGTAGATTGTCAAATTTTATTTTAATTTAAAAGTTTCTTTTAAATAAACGTTGTTTGATAATTTTTATTATTATCTAATAAAAAGTATTTATAAAATAAATATTTAATATTGTAAAATAAATGCTTTAAAAAATTGAGTACCTCTAGGTCTATAGGTCCATAGTCACCAAGGTCATCTAGTATTTCTTTCTTAAAGAGAAGCATTAGGAATCAGGCATTTGTATCTCTAGGAATTCTCCCATTTTGATGGAAATATGTCAATAACTTTCGAATATCACCTTTCAATATTTCCCAAATCTACTTAATGAACTTCATATTATACTCATCTGGTCTCGGAGCTTTTGAATTGTCACACTCTCACACCGCAACACAAATTTCTTCCTTAGAAAACTTTCTCTAGGGTCTTCCTTTGATTGGTAAAGGGACATTTGAAGTTCACACCATCTAGTCTTACCCTTTCATCCACCTACAACTAGAATCATGCTTGAAAGTACTGTTGGACTGCCTATTTAACTTGAGCAGGTTCTTCAAATCATTCACCATTAATCATTAAGCCAAATAATTTGTTAGACTGCCTCCTCCAATTAATTAATGTATGGAAAAAACGAGAATTCGAATCCCCATCCTTTATCTATTTAATTTTCACTCTTTGGGCCAACAAAGTCACTTGGTATGAACTCCAGTTTTTTTAATTCACCCATTGCCCCCATTCTCTGTATGACCTCATCTTTGCTGAACATGTTCCTTAACTTTCTTGTCAAACCCAACAATTTTATTCTTCAACTCAAGAGTCATCACCTCTATCTTGCCAATATTCACCTTACACTAGTTTTTAATCTCTACTTTCACGGCTTTTAAATTTTCTTTTAACACATAAGCTCTCCACCCCTCCACTTCGATTTTGTTGTAGGCTAAACATATGAATTGTAAAAGGCTACCATGATTTAGCCATCTATTGATGATTTGAATGATTTTACTCCCCAATTTGAGTTTTCATGTTTAAGGTATAGGACAATGGTCTGAGAAATCCCTATTTAAGTTCAACTAAAAACTGTTAAGAGCCAATTCCACCCAATCTTGAGAGACAAAAAATCTGTCTAAGAAATTGTAGCCTTTCCCTCTAGCACTAACCCAGGTATAATGATGTCCTGCAAACAGGAGCCATGATAACTCCATATTATGAATGAAGTCAAAGGATTCATATTAATTCCAAGATGAGATACCCTGACCTCCCCATTTTCACCAATGCTTTCCTCTTGTGTTAGGATAACATTAAAATTACTAGTTAAGCATCACTTACAACCTTGAAATCCCTGCCTATACACTAGTAAAGACCTCCACAATTCTCTTTTACCTGCCATTGAGCACGAAGCGTAAATATTAATAACTATCCTGTCAAATGGATAAGAGTTATACTTTCCTCTCATACCTAGAAACCCCACACCTTGAAAAGAATTAGATACAATGAATCTCTCATCATTCCATACATATAGTAGCACCCTGCCAGATTATTTGTTGGAACTATTTTCCA
This sequence comes from Psophocarpus tetragonolobus, assembly GCA_037954015.1. Taxonomy (NCBI): domain Eukaryota; kingdom Viridiplantae; phylum Streptophyta; class Magnoliopsida; order Fabales; family Fabaceae; genus Psophocarpus; species Psophocarpus tetragonolobus. The sequence goes on from CM075691.1 coordinate 27,631,446, forward strand.
GTCCATATTAGAGACACCCTAGATTGCACAACACAAGTTTCTATCTACATATTAAACCTTAGTCTCTTGAATGCAGATAAAATTGATATATTTTTTTTAAATCACTTACCTAAATGAACTTCATTTCCATTAACTTATAATTGTTCTATTAACAACATATTCATTCTATAAAATGAATGTCAACCGGACTGGATGGTTCATTCCATAAAATGAATTATCCCTTCTGGAGTAACCTTGGATAAAATCCCATGCCTTAAAATGGGTAGGATAACCTAACTAATGCTAAAATGTGCTAGACAATAGGGTTGTCGCCTCTAGAGCTTCCAAAAGCAACGATTGAGACTTTGCCAAGTTCTTCTTCAACTTCTCAACATTCTCAGCCTTCATTGTGACACTCTTCTTTCTACCGAAAACACTTTATTCTTTAATTACAAAATAATATAGAAATTTTTCCACTTAGATACTAGACTTGACATTTAGGTAAAATGATTCACATCACTCGACATATAGTTATTTTCCAAAACAATGATATAACAAATGTAGACATATAAGTAAACACGCTAGATCTTAAAAATTGTCTTTACAAGATCCTCAATTAATGAAACTCATAATGAAGCTTTAAATGATTCTATACATGATGAAAAATTATTAATTAATCCTCTCTAACCCAATATCACACCTAATCAGAGCAACCCAACAAAAAGAGGCAAAGAAAGCTAAAACTTCATCACCTACGATATCATCAAGATCTTACTCACTTGAAAGTGGCATTCATCCCAAACAAAATAAACAACAAATAGCAAAGGGGTGAGAATATGTCTTATGCATGTTAAGACACGTATAAAAAGAATGAATAATCAACTAAAGTACAACAAATGAACATATAAACTCATTTCATACCCAAGACAAAGATTATACATTCACACACACAAATTTGTTCATGTTAATAATGCTAATGCATGCTCTCTTAGGTACACGCCCGAAATGGTCTTCTTCTATACCAGTAAAATGTAGGTACAACATCTTACTATAGATCCCTCTGAAGTGAATCCTCTTCTATGCTAGTAACACCTAGGTATAATCGTGCAATGCAAAACAACCTAAGAAGATATGGTCTAGAGCACCACACAATGTACGATCCTTACAAAACTCCTCTGACTGTCCCACTCATGCATGCTCTCTCAGGTACGCTCCCAAAGTAGTCCTCTTCTAGCCAGTAACACGTAGGTACAATCATCTCACCATAGGTCCACCCGAAATGAATCCTCTTTTATGTGAGTAACATGTAGGTACAACTGTGCAATGCAAAACAACCTAAGAAGACCTGTGTATAGCACTAGACAATGGACGATCCTTACGAAAACTTCTTCAACTGCCATATTCATGTGTTATGTCATCTGCAACATAAATCATAATGTAAATATTTAATCATGTCATCACACTCCATCCCCAACCGCAGTTGGGATGATACCTCATCAGACACACCCTGACCATCATCATTAACATAAATCACAAATTTAATATTTAATCGAGTCATTACACATCGTCCCCAACCACAGTTGGGATGACACCTTATCAAGCACACCCTGACCATCATCATCAATACACTATATGTCTAGTTGAAATCAACATCATTCTTACAAAGTGAAACAAATCTCCAATTTACACACCTCGAACAATTTTCAAACAGTCAATCATTCAACACATTCACAATTATAAAGATACATTACAATAATCTAATAACGTCATCATAATCCACCCCCAACCACAGTTGGGATGACACATCATCAGACACATATTATACACTCAATTGTAATAAACACCAATATCATTCAATGAGTAAAATCCTCAATTCATGCTCCTCATACAACTTTCAAATATTTAATGATTCGTGACACTCATAATCATAAGATACATCACAATATTTCACACCACAACAATCAACACCATTACAACGTCCACGATCCTTTCTCATCTTACTCTTTTATTGCATTGTATACTCTAAATATAAGATTTACAGTTATACTATTGATATAAGGGTGGTATAAATTTTCTTAAAAAGATAATAAATTTACCTAGAACTTTTATCTTGATGTTGAGAGTTAGTTTTATCATTTACTATTTTTAAAAATTATAAACTTGCAACTATTAACCCTAAATCTAATAGCTTGACCTTTACTCACTATTTTATTCATCACTTTAGTTATATACATCTTTTTTGAGTGATTCTAACTCCAACAAAAAGCTAACATATAAGGCTACAACTTCCATGAAGAACATGATGCCAAATAAGGTCATATACATTAACTCGCAGAGCTCACAATACACATATTTTGTTTTGTGCCCTGGATGAGAAACCCAACTTTCAACCACATAACTCAGTCAATTCTTAACATTTTTATGTGATTCTCAATCCTAAACTATAGCTCCAAATGTCTATTTTCTAAAATAGAAAACAAAACTCAATTGGGTTAACCATACAAAAAGATATTACAGAAACACTAAGATATGTTTATATAAAAATTCTCAGATAACAAGTATTCAACGTACAAGGTTCCTAAAATATAATTCTAACTCCAAAGCCTGAAATATTCTACTTCTCTATCTTTTTTGTTTATTATCATTACACCCTATAATTGCAGTGATAATAATTAATTTTTCATCAATCTTCTCAATGAAAGAAAACATCCAACACTTAACATCTAGTCCTTTAGGTATGAAGAATGATTCAAATAACAGAGCAGTTACTCAACTATCCCATTACTCAATAATATAATTAAGTTCTTCACCATTTAATAATTAGTAACATTCATAGAAACAAAAAAATAATCAATCGTATAAAACACATGAAACTTTAATCCTTGGAACACTTAGGGTTCACCTCCACTACCCTATTTCTTATATAGAACCCAACTTTAACAAAAGAGACTAATCAATACTATTCATTACTTTGTTCAACGGTACTGATCTCTAAGGTATAAAAAGAGAAAACCTCAATGCCAACATAATTATTACATCCAAATAATCTGATAGCGCACATGTACTCCCATAATCCAACAAAATAAATTAATATACACATCTAATAATTATTCATGAATGTCAACCACACCTGAATCTCAACTTCTCGTATGTCTCATTCAAACATATTTCCAAACAACAAAAATAAATTATTATATTAAACGAACCATACATAAATTTTAATTTGGCAAATGATTCCAATTGTATAAATACAAATTTCCAATTACATATGTCCACAAAGTCATGCACAAAACATGTTATCAACACTCGTTGCGGGTGTTCATAACCTTTCAATAACATAGATACAACATCGAAACCTATCAAAGTTTAGAGATCACTTCAGTATCCATTTACTCCACACATGTCACATGAGAGATAATATCCACCCTCTTACCTTAATGAAGAAATAAAGATAAACAAAGATTTTCCTTTTCCGATTTGACGAACCCTTGCCAAAAATAGAGCTTCTGTTGCATTGTCATTTTCTATCAAACCAAAGTTTCAAATGAAGATCCAAACTGTCAGAATGAAGATCCACACATCTAGAATCTACTATCCAATTTCAAGCTCGATCCAATGATAACAAATTCGCAATGAAGAGATTATGAAAATTGCATAGGGTTTATGTGGGAATAGCTTTCTCTCTAACCTCTAGAGTTAGAAACGTAAAAAATGAAATGCTTCCCTTAGACCCCTAATTTTACCCTAACTTAAACCTTTCTTGGGCTTCTAAAATCAAACTTAAACATAATCTCTCTTACTATTTACACCACATTTATTTTATTTATTTATTTTATAAAATCAATTCTTAAGTTCATTATTTTAATAAATACAAATATTAAATTAATTTAAACTTATAAACATAAATTACACTTTTTATTAATATTTTATTTTTCTAAAAAAAAGATGTTACATTCATCATGTTTCAGATTAAAAGCTGACCAAGAACCTATGCTTAAACATGAAACTCAGTGTCGTTGGCAGAGATGTCTCAGATTAAAAAAAAGGGATGTTACATTTATCATGTCTCAGATTAAAAGCTGACCAAGAACCTATGCTTAAACATGAAACTCAGTGTAATTGGCAGAGATCTCATCCAAAGATGATGGTTGAAAAGCACATTTTCCTCCCGGTGAACTCGATTACTTTGATCTTCTTGGAGATCTTCAAGTCACTCCAGAGGAAGGATTCCAGGATCTAGTAGAAGACTCAATAGTTGATGTCTTTTGCTTGTTCTCTATTTCCTTCTTATTCTTTGAATCTGGGGGAGAAGAGGAAGCATATCGAGCTTCATGGAGCCCACACCGCCAACAAGTACCTCTTCATGTCAGCTCTATTCAATGTGAGTAGAGTGTATGCTCTTAAGAGTGAAGAGTGGGTTCGACAGGATTTTTTTGGCCATGATCACTATATAAAAGACAGAAATTTAGCAAAGTTAAAAGCCGAAGACATAAATAACAAATAAAAATATACTTACTATCGAAACTTGGCCCTGAGTCAGCTAACAAGGCCAAGCCAAGGATAGCCTTGGTGGGAAGACATCGAAGAAGACTGTCCAAAACTGACAACATCTTCAAGTCATTTTCCAACATGTGCGCTCTTAGCCAACCACTATACTGAAGTGGATTCGAGGTCCAATAAAAGGTGAAGCCAGGTTTATTATTCTCATAAAAAAAATTCGTTGACCTCTTAGCTCATCGTGGAGTTTGAAGTAGCTACACTCAAAGTCCTTCAAGGATGAAGTGTAAGGAGCAAGAATGCAAAATTGGGGCTTCCCGATCAAGGAAACCTACCTCGTTAATTCACCAAGGAGGGTGCAGTAATGATATAGGAAAATTCTAGGGTTAGGCTCTATGTACAAGAACTTGAATAAAGCTAAGAAATATTGTAAGGTTGCCCAACTATTGGGATGTAATTAACTTAGCTCCATATTTAGGACTTGCAAAATCACCATAGTGAAAACAAAAAGGCAGACTTTGAACTCTGTGAAAAGACGATCATACATATAGAAGAAGTTTTCCTCCATACCACCTCGATCATAGCAGATCCGATTTGTCTTCTTGCATGATCCAACAAATATGAAATCATCCTCGACACCTTCTCTGAGCAGATCAGATTCTCTAGCACCCACTTTATGTCACGAGTCCTCATTTGATCCAACACGTATTCTAATATTTTAGGGTTGGCCCAACTGTACTCCTCTTCCAAAGTATCATTGCCTCTGGCATCCACCACTCGAGTGGTGTCCGCAGGAGACTCCTCAGTACTTGCTACTATGACTTATCTTAGAGTTTTGAAACCTAAACTAATTTAGGTTTCAGACCCCTTAACAGATGAGCATGAGAAGAGTCAAGCAAAGGCATGAACCAACCTAATTAAAAAAGACGCTTGGACTCACCTTAGAGATTGACAAACAACCACTACTCGGAGCACACAAAGCTTTGTTGGAAATGTGGGTGACTCACTATCGCACCTCACTATTTATAGAGGCGTAGCCTAATTAAGCAGTGCATCCAGGCTGTTCATTATTGCCTCATCGACGGTCCCGAGACACAATGTGTCAACAGGCTACGGAATAAGGAAATTGAAGCGACATTTCGTTCTCTATTCCTAAATAACCTCGGGAACCTAATGCCTTTGTCGGAACTCGCAATGACGCTTACCCAACTTCCACTAACTATATTTAAGACTCACTATTTAGCATTAACACTCCCTCACGTGAGCCTGGGGGCTTGTGTACTTAGAATACCCCAGAGAGACCTGAATCACCTTGGCAGAATCACATTCGTATCCCATGAAACGACTTTAGAACATTTCGAACAAGACTTGATGAATCACATGCTACCTTAATGGACTAACAAGTATATGGTCAATTAGGCTGATATCTTGATTAGTAAGAGTAAATCATGATTAATAGTGGTTAGGTCGCAGTTAATCAAGCTCACGAAACATGAGATCAACATGAAACCTATAAATAGGGGTAAGTGGTATGAGTAAAGACTACTATTGTATTGCTCTCTTGACTAGACCAAACTCACTTCTAACTTAAACATTAGAGTGATTTTTACATGTCACCCAACCTTCGCATTGGAAGAGGGCATTTCAAACCGTACTAAAGAAAAGATCTATCATTTAAGAAGAATTCATCGGACCTCAATCTCCAATTCATCCTACATACATAGTTCTTAGAGTAAGAACACAAAGTTTTTATGGTTTGTTTTATGTTTAATGTTGTATTTACTTGTTTTTCATATTATGTTTACTTATGTGTAAAAAATATTGATTTATAGTCTTTATACATAAATAAAGTATGAATTGTGGATATATAAGTATCTAACAGGTATGTATGAAGATGATGATCATTGTAGTTACCTATACAGGTATGAAACCAAATACAAATACATTTTTAAACATAAGTATAAAAATGAGTACTACAATAACTTACTTAAATCTTACCCATTGTCATTCTTAGACAAAAATAAGTAGATGTTATTGAAATTAAAAGATACATAAAAATAGATAAAATTAATGTTGGTATCAAATGGTTACTCGTCACAAGATTGTTTCATAGAGTATTTTATGAAGGAAAAACTACCACATACTAATATCTACATTAGAAGAATCATTAATGGGTCTAACTTAGTTTTATTAGAACGATAATTCGTAAATTTTATCACATTTTTATACTATTATTTAATGATATGATTAATAACGTGTAATCTCCCATAAGCTAAGTTACCAAAGCTTTCTCTGGTTTGTTTAAAATGGGAGAAGAAGGTTACTGTATTTACTATAAAAAAAAAGGTCAGTCACTGTAATTAAAGTTTAGCTATATCAATAAAAAATTTATTATTAATTTTTATTACAAATATCTTAAAAATTATTAAAAATATTACATATAAATAAAAAAATTAATATATAACTATATTACCTAACAATATTTTGTTTTTAATTTTTTTATAAACCAAACAATATTATTAAAAATAAAATAAAAACACACAAAAGATACCTTTCAAATTCAGCTACAAAAGACCGTATTTTGTTTATAATTTACTTTAAAGTTTACCTATCTTTTAATTTCCACCTTGTAGCTATGCTCTTCAATGAAATTTGTCATACACAGATTATTTCCGTATCAATTATTAAATGGCCATATTCAACGAAAAGAGTCTTATCAAGGAAAAAATATATTAGATTGTCAAAGTCTCCAAATACTAAATTTTCACCTATCCCATAGTCAACTAACTTTGTCTAGTTAGGTATTACAGGAAAGACGGAAAATTTTCATTCTTATTTTTCTTTCAAATTTATTGTTATCTCTATCCTCATATCTATCGTGATATCTTGTGTATACGAGATTTACGTCCTTATTCTTATTTATGTTAGGTATCGATTATACCCGTACCATTTCATATTTGACAAAAAAAATTATAATAATATTTTAATAAAAAATAATTTTTTTGAATATAATGATATTATTTTAAAATTTATCTAATAAATACAAAATTTGTAATTTATTAATTAAATATCAAATTTTTTTTAAGACAAATAAAGATTTTAGTGAAGAAAATAAGAATGAGGTGAGACAAGTATGTGGATAGGTACGAGTATGGGCTGGGTATCTGTATCTCTAACCCTATCTCCATTCCTGACATAACAAATAGGGTATTCCTCATACCCATACTCGTACCCAGTCAAATTAGGGATTCCCCATCAACTTCAAAGTGAGTTTGAAGATTATCTACGAGTACGAGTTTATTTCTCATCTCTAGTATTAGTGTCCTTCCCCACCTTGCTAGGAACTTTTTTGTTATTATATTTAAAATATAACAAAAAGTCAAAGAAAAAATATAAGTCACATGTACAATATTTTTTAAAATATTATTTAGTAATGTAAAAAATAAAATATATCAATTTTATCATTTAATGTTGAATCCTATTTAAAAAATAAAATATATCAATTTTATCATTTAATGTTGAATCCTATTTAAAAATTTTAGATTCTTAGTTTTTAAAAACATTTATAAAACTGTATCATTATTTCATCAATATAAAGTAATTATTTGTAATGCTTAATATTTTTTTCCATTTTATTAATCCTAAGAAACACCGTTATTAAATGATTTACCAAAAAATAATATTCAATAAAAATTATGATTACAAAATTATCTCATATTCTAAGTATCAATTGTCAATTTTTTCACTTTATTCATTTAAAATTTATTTTTTAATTTTTTAAAAAATTCATGGTTTTTTATTTCTATATATTGTTTTAAAATTTTCAATTATTTTGGAAAACTTAAAAAATATCTTTAAGAAATTACTTAATAAACTTATTGACTTAATCTAAAATTATTATTTAGAATTTAAAATGAGATAATTTTATATAGTATATTTTTTTGTTAAAATGTATAATTTTACAATGATTTAAAATTTTACCTGATTTTAACTTATTATTTTTTTATAAATAAAGACAAAAATAACTCAATGTTATTTATATGGCATTAGTTTTAAATAATGCTACGTTAAAAGAAATATTGATAATTATATTTTTGGTCAATAAATTTTAAAAAATACTTTTATCCTTCTCAAATGTTCAGTATTTTTCAAAATTAAAAAATTTCAGTTCATTTATATATATATATATATATATATATATAAACACTATTATTAAATAATTTAACAAAACAACTATTATTAAATAAAAAATAAGATTGCAAAATAATCAGATATTTTAGTACCAATTTTAAATTTCAATTTAAAAAAATAAAGACAAAGATAACTAATTCGCCACGGTCGAAGGTTAGATATATTACATTATCAATCGGAGTAAGGTAAAACTAAAATGGTTAGAATAGTTACCTATATTTTAATGTCTTAACTTTAAATTATTTAATATAATATAATATATGTGAGACAGTTTAGATGAGAAAGAAGGTGAAGAGAGAAAAGAGAGAGAGAAGAAGAAGATGAGAAAGAAGGTGAAGAGGAAGATAAGGAAAACTTAAAGAAAACATTCATATCAACATTATACGATACTGAATCTGGTAGAGCCGGTTAGACATCTGCTTATAAACTTGATGAAAAGTAAAATTAATTAACATATGATAAGCCCTTAAATGATTATCGCATCTTTAAATATTTATTGTTTTAGGCATCCGAAGATACCTTAAGAGTGAACTACTCCATGTTTTTAAAAAGATAAACGCATAAAAGATTAAAAGAAAAACTTACAAAGAGGGGGGAAAGAGAGGGGAGGGGTTGCAGAAACCTCTGATTTTATTGCACAGAATAAAGATTTACAAGAAGAAGGAGAGAGGAGAAGTCTAGAGAGAAGGAGGAGAGTATTTGGAGGCAAAAGAGAGGAGTGTTTTCGGACCTGCTCAGCATAAGAGACTTATGGTCTTTTTATACACAAAATTTGTAACCGGAAACCGGCTGAGAAGGTAACCTGTTGACTGGTGACATGCTGTGTAGGTGTCTTCATGACTGGCAACTTATCTTCAAGGTAAATTTTACCCTTCAGTCTATTACTTTGATAAAGAAGTAAAATTACTTTGTCACAGGTAAAATTTTAGCTTGCTCTTCTCACTCGAGCAAGTGTAGTCAAGTCTTGTATTTCTTCCTCTATTTGTTCTGGGAGACTTTGATCTTCGGTGTCGTCACAGTCAGATGGAAAGGAGGACAGTCCGGGAGTTTTCTGACCATAACAGGCAGTTTCTTCATATATTTCTTTATATAACCTTTCCTTTTCAAAATGCTTGACGAGAGAAAGGTTAACCTCTATTGGAAATGGGTGAAATTTATTACCCATTGTCTTTTTCCAATATAATTTTGTGTTTGACGTTTCCTTCAACAGTATAAAACTTTCGGAGTCTTGTTTGGAGAAGTTCCAGTTGGATCCTTCAGTGTATGCTTTCCAGAGATTATACTGGTAGGCTTTGTCTTTATTTAGGGATAATCCTTTGAGTGAATCATGCTCTAACAGGGTCAGAGTATGTATCTCAGGATTTACCTCAGTAAATAACTTTATAACATAAGTAGGTGAACTATCATGAGTGTGAATACTTCTAGGAGAAGTAGTGATTTGTAGAGCCATCTGCTGCATGTGTTCCGCCTGAATATCATTTATGACGGAGTTTAGTGTTGGGGACAAGGCAGAAAACCTGTCTGTGGGAGGTATCACCAAAGAATGGAGACATCCTGCTTCCAGTAGTAGCATGGGAGTTATCAAAACATCCATGTATAAGTGTGCTTTGAAAGAACTCAAATTTATCTGAGTTTTTCTTATTATGAATTTTAACTGGCACGTGCAGTCTTTGTTCATAGTTTTACAATAATCAGAAGATTCAAAACAAGGATTTCTTATTGAAGTATGTTTGTACTTTTACGAATAAACCATCATATTTTATTGTTTCAGAATGGACTTCAAACAAAAAGTCCTGTATTATCCCGAATTTACCCAGAAGGATATTGGGATTTATTTGTTGTGAGATACTGCAAGCATCAGTAGCATATGTTTGTGTTTGAGCACGAGGCTCTAATTGTAAGGCAGTTTTTATTTTTTCTTCATCAATTGTTTCTAATCGAACTGTCATTTCGACTTCTTCCAATGAGTAGAAACCTTTGTATGTGCACCAAAACTGGTCCTGTTTAGCCTTATTGAGGTCTCTGAAGGATGTATAAACACCCTTGTTTTTGCCTGTTATCAGAGCAAAATGTGTGAAACCTTTCCCAGAAGGAGAGGCCAGAGAAGTCAATGCTACTCCTTTATTTTCATGACAACAAAAATTGTATAATGCACTTATAATGCTTTGTTTCACCTTAGTGACTTGGAGTTCATTTTGTATTGTGTATTTTGGAATATTCCAAATATTGTCAATTAAAACATTTAATTTGACATTTGTGTTATCTCTTTCAGGGTACTGGAAAATATTTGTGAGGATTGACAACTCTTGTTTGCCATATTTTGTAAATTGGTCCGCCTGAAAAGGGGACTTTACTTGTTTGGGGTCACTAGCTCCCTTCTTTGTATTTTCCCATGTGGACGTTTGTCTCAATGACCTAATAGGTCTTTGTGGAAGATCAGGTCTTTACTTGATGTACCTGGAAAGTATGTCAGCACAAGTATTATCAAAACCTTTTATATGTTCAAAATAAATAGTTTTTCCTGAAAAATTTATGTAATCTTTAAAAAGCAACCATCTTTTATGTGGCTTTTTATCATTATTAATTTGGTTTTTACTATAAGAAACTATGGCTTCACAATCTGTTCTGATTGTTATTTCTTTTTTATTTATAAAAAATAATTTGAATGCATCCATTGCATGTATAATAACATTTACTTCCTAATCTGTACTACTTTTGTAAATTTTTGGTTTTGTAGTATATTTGCCGGAGACATATCTGCAAATTTGTTCATCTGCCTTGGGTATGTGTTTATTTTTCTTACGTTTAAGGATGGCTCCGCATCCAAGTTCAAATCCATCACATTCGATTATTAAGTAATCTAAATCTAATGGTAATTGTAAAATTGGTAGATTTGTTACATTTGTTTTATTTTCTGTACCAATTTTATATCTTCAGAGTTGAACTTTCTTTCTCCTTTCAATGAAGTTTTATTATACAGAGGAGATGTGTATTTTCCTAGATTAGGAATAAAACTTCTTGCGTAGTTTAAAAGTCCTAAAAAGGATCTAAGCGTTTTAATTTCTTCCATTTTATCTGGAAAATCTTGTATTTTCTTAGAAATATGAGGTTGGAGTTTTATAGTTCCATTACCTATTTCTGTTCCAAGAAATTCAATGAAATTTTTGCTAATTTCCATTTTTGATTTTGAAACTATTAATCCATAATGTTCCAATTTGTATAAAACTTGTTTTAGATGGTGAAAGTGGTCATATTTTGTTTTGGAAAATACTAGTATATCATCAATGTAGACACATGTAAAAGTTTTATCATTTTTAAAAATATTATCCATTTTTCGTTGGAAAACAGCAGGATCATTTTTAAGACCGAATGGCATGACGTTCCATTCAAATAAACCTTCAGAACAAGAGAAGGTTGTCCATTTTATTGATTCTGGATCCATTTTAACTTGATGAAATCCACTTTTTAAATCGAATTTAGAAACCATTTGGCATCTTGAATTCAGTTTATTAAAACATCTTTAGACGGAATTGAATATCCATCCTCTATTGTGTTGTCGTTTAGTCTTTTATAATTGTAAAGCATTCTTGATTTACCTCTTTTTTGTTCAGAAGATTTGTTGACTATAAAAGCTGGACTTCTGTGTGGGCTGACACTAGGTGATATTACCTTTAGTTTTAGTAAGTTTTGTATATGATTTTGACACTTTTCTTGTTCCCAATTATTAAATTGAATGTTTTTTGTTTTAATGATTAAGTCTGGATTAATAATTTCTAATTTACAGGTTACGGGATCTCTATCCTAAAATCTTGTAGGATCTCCTCCTATTATGTTTGTTTTATTCAACCTGTCAAGAATTTGTTGAATATTTTCAAATTTTATCGAGTTTGAAATTTTTATTGAGGAAAAAGCCTCAACTGTATTATCTAGTATATTATATCAAGAAGAATAGTCTTCTTTTGTTTCGTCTAATATGTATAGGAATTCAGTAGTACAGTCGCATGTACCTGGAAATGTTGAATTTTTACAATTATAATTATTAGTAATAATTTCTTGTTTTAATGAATCACCACTAACTATTGGTGTCATCTATGTTTTATCACTTATCATGACATAATCTTTGTTTATTATAACTGATATATTTTTTCCTAAAATAAAATCTAGGCCGATTATTATGTTTTGTTTTGAGGGAACTAAATTTTCTACCCTCATTCTTTTAATGAAAATTTTATGACAAAAAAAATCACAATTTGTACTAAACTAAAGAATAACATTGTTAACTTCTTTGTCATTTATCATGATTTCACCAGACATTGTTCTGGTTTTTTGGACGTGTTTACTTTTAACTATGTTTTGATGTGGAGTTATAGTTTTACATATAACTGTTTCCGAGCATCTTGTATCTAATAATGCTTGTATTGTTTTTTCTGTGGATGGTTTGTTATTTATTTTTGGAAAAGTTAGTTTAACTAATACTTTTAAAGTTATTAGTTATTGTTTGTTACAAACTAATGGGATACATTTTATTGTTCCCATCATGTTATTTTGTTCGGCTGAGTAACTGGATTCTGGGAGATCTATTTTAGTTTTCCCTTTTATTAGTTTTTCTAAAAGAATTACCTTTTCTTCTAGATGATTTATGCGAGTTTCTAATACTGAAACTCTAATATCAGTTAAATCTTTATTACACAATTTATTTATATTTTCTTTCTTTTTGAAAGAGGATATTTCTTGTTCCTGTATATTTAAATGTTTTTCGACACATTTAATACAAAAATTTTTATAACAGAGTGGGCAATGTGCCCTTTTTGATATGTAAAAATACCTTTCACAGTATGTGCAAGAAATTGATTCTGTACCTGAATAAAACTATATTTTGTGAGGACAAAGATTTGTATCTGTAGTTTTCATTAGACAATATCCTAAATCATCTAATATTTTTCCCATTTTGTTATATTCTTCCCCCATGGGGAAATTATTATCTTCGTTGGGATATAAATGACTGTATTCATTATTTGTAAATTCATTTATTAAATCATAATTTTTATGAACCTTTTCTGGGTTTACTTCATCTGTATATTCTGTTATACTAATAACAAATAATATTTCAGAGTCAGTAGAAACCTCTTCGTCAATGGGAAGAAGATTCATATGACATGATTTTATTAGGGCTGCTTCTTTTGTGTAAAGATTTGCGATATTTGGACAATCTCTCGAAAAGTGTCCTGGTTGACTACAAGCAAAACATTTTAATGTTTGTTTGTAGGTTTTGTTATCCCTAAATTTTCGAACATGTCTATTGGGATTTAAAGTGGGTTTTCTAGCATTAGAAGCCCTTACTGTATATGTTTTTCTTGGAGTTCTTGGTCCTAAGAATTTTTGTGTATTATATCTTTGTTTATTTCTAGCTATATTTTTTCTGTTTTTAAATTTATTTTGTGCATATTGTTGGGGTGTGTATATTTGTTTGCATATCCCAGCATCAGAATGCTTAAGCTGTTTTTGTATAGCTATGTGGGAACAAGTGTCTTCCATTATTTTCATAATGTGTTGTATTCGTATAGAGAGGGTATTCAGCATGGGAGTAACCTCATCATTTTTCCAACTTTCTCTAATTTTTTGTCCCAGTTTTCCTGGAAGCTTGAGCAACATTTTGTCTCCTATATTAACATCATGAAAGCAACCAGCTATAGATGCATACAAGAGATAATCTTGACAGTATTATTTTATTTTACCAAAATATTCGATAAACAGTCTTTCGAGATGTCCTAGATAAATTTGGTGTCTAATTGTGTTGCCATCATTGGTAGATTGTGAGGTAAACAATCTTTGTATAAGGGAACAAAAATTGTAAATATTTGGACCTAGTTGAATAACCAGTGTATTTAGACCATTAGGGAAATTTTTCTTAAAAGATTCCCATCCAAATCTAACGATGTTGCCTAAGTATGTTTCTCCTTTAGCTATCATTTCTTGAGAAGACAATACATCTTTCTCATGATGTATGCCATAATCTCGGATTACAGCTGCTGTCTATTGTTCTATGTATGTTGGAAGGAGTTGGGGATCTATTCCTCCTATGTTTAAAAGCAAGTTTGGAATTTGAAAGTTTGGTTCCACTGGTAATCTTTTACAATGTGATATGTATTTATTGTTACTAAGGATAATATTTTGTACAATTTCTCTGGGAAGAAATCCTTGAGAATAATTTTGTGTACCAGCAGGATCTAACCTATAACTTGTAGCTGTGGATTCTTCATATTCATTTATTAATCCTACTTTTGTGTTTTCAGAAGTTGTAGATAAATCATCATCTTCTTTATCTTGTAATTTTTCTGTAAGTTGATAAGAAAATTCTTTTTCTTCAGTTTCTTGTTCAATTTTTAATTTTTGTAAAAATGTATTAACGATATTATTTATTTCATCGTTTTCTTTATTTTCTTGAAGTCTTCCAACTTCATTATGTTCAAGGGGAAAATTATCCCATGGTTCCCAGTTAGGATTACTAAAGAATCTATCCCAGGGTTCTAAGTCTAGAGTATCTTGTCTAGACATAGTTTCTAGAGTTCCTTGCCTAAGCATGGCTATGTTTGCTTGATGATGATTCCATTCTTCTTCAGTAATATCATCATCTTCTTCATCATCACTATCTATGATGTTCATCATACCAATATGATCATTATCAGGAATAGCTAATGTACTATCCCGTCTGTTTTGTTCTAAATCTATAAGTGGAGTATTTCTATAGTCTGTGAAGCTTAAACTAAGGCCTCTAGATCTATTGTGTATAATAGTAGAGTTTGGATTTGTGATTGGATTTCGTTATCCCTTTGTAGATGAGTTTGCCATAGATGACCCTCATTTCTTCGTGTGAATGCCTGAGCTGGCAAAAATTGTGTGCCAATAGAGCTTATTGCTTCCTCTAATGGTCTAGTGTTTATTCTATACATGGAAGAAATATAATTGCTTATTCTTCCTATGAAAGTAATGTCTAGGTGTAGGTTATCTCCTATCCAATTTGTTCCAAAACCTATAATTTGTACTTCTAGACTAATATGATTAACGAAATCTGGAAGGGTGAGTGTAAAGTTTGGAGCAATGTATATTAAGGATATGGGCTGATTCAAGTCAACCTCTAAGATTCCAATAATACTTTGAGAATCATTGTTTTGGAATCTAGTATCATGGAGAACTATCAAAGCTCTCGCACCAATCATATGTCTAGCTAGGAATCTTACTCCAATAGTAATTAATCCCATATGGACATATCTTCCATGTTGGTTTAGGAGTTGTGTAGCTTTTTGTTGAGATATTTAAGGTGTTATCTCGTATATGTTGTCAGGAAGGTGAAAATCTTCTATCCTCCTATATCTGTAAAGACTAGTTTTTTCGGAACTTAACCAGCCTATATTGTATAGTTGTCTAGGATTCAAAGAATCTATTCTTGAGTTGGATCCTATTTCTGTATTTTGATGTATATCTACTAAGTCTTCTAATCTTTTGACATTAGTAGTTCTTCTTCTATTTAGAAATCTATCTAAGATTCCTGGGTGTTGTATGAGATCTTGTCTCCTAGTTTGGTGTTCTCTTATTCGGCGAGAAGTTCCTGGAAACCTCTCTGATGTTTGATTCCTATTTGATGTACTATCCATAGAAATATCTTGTAATTGTGTTTGTGAACTGTTATCTGGTCTTAAATTCATATTTTAACTAACAGTTTTGTCTTTGTTGGAGGTATTGTTCTTCTGTTTAGTCTGATTCCTATTACTTGATTCAGCTATGTCTGTTTTAGCAATTACTTTGATAAATTTGTGAGCATTTTTACATACTGTTCTAGTTTGTGTATTTGTTCCTAATGATAGTCTACAAACTTTATTAACTAGATCGTTTATGTCATCGGATATATTTTCGTTTTTGTTTAAATCTATAAGATTAGATAGTTTTCTAAAAACTTCTTCTAGTAAAGCTATTATTGTGTTATTTTGTCCTATTAATATCGTGTGAACAAAATCTGTATCATGAGTAGGTTTTATATATCCCACTGGAGGGGACTTTGTTAAAGATTCTACAGCTGCAAGAGCTGAGTTGTAGTCTTTTCCCTTAAAGGGTTGTATGTTTGCCATTTGTTTGTAAAATTTTATTTTTCTTTGTAAAATTTATAGAGTGTATGAGAGCGCGAGAAAAGGAGTACAGAAAGTAACAGAAAAACAGCAGAAAATATACAGTAGCAGAAAAACAGATATATTAGATAAGGTATCCACGGAATACACTGTAAAACAATAAATATTAAAGAATATAGAAAATCATAAGGATTATCAGAAAATAAAAAGAACTCTTTTTTTTTTTTTGCTTAAAAATATACATCTGGACTTGGTGTCGCAATCTGCACGTGTTTCTCAACCCATCTAGGTAGGAAACTAGGGACTTACAAAGGCTCTTCACTGGCCATCACTGCCCTTCAACTACCATGGGTATCCTAGCAAACACTATACACGCTTGACAGATGTCTATTTTCAAACAGAAAATTAAGATCTACATGATAAAAGAACCGTCCTTAGAAAGAACATGACTTTGATACTGAGAGAGAGATAGAGAAAAAGAGAGAAGAAGAAGAAGATGAGAAAGAAAGTGAAGAGGAAGATGAGGAAAACTTAAAGAAAACATTATGATAAATTTGTGGCTTACATTTTACAAACTTTTTAATAAATATATCAATTGTTTTCAGTGTAGTTATTGTATCAATTTGTTTAAACTTAAAAAACAATTTTTTATAAAATGTTTTTTTTTTAAATATTATTCAAGTATAGTTCAGTTGGTTATTGTAAATATTTTAACATTTGTGTTCAATTTTTATTATGGCAATAATCAGTTGATGGAAATTATTTTTAAAAATAATAGGAAATATTTTTAAATTATACAAACACACAAAAAAAAAAAAATAGAGGACTGTTTATTTGATAAACAAAATAATTTTTTAAAAAGTTTAATCTAACATACCTATTATAAAATCATAAAAGTTGAATGTAATCAATGTATAAAGTAGAAGTATAACTTTACTGAAATCATGTTAACTTTACTAATTTGTTACACATTGAAACTTCTGTTTGTGATCTTAGTCCCCAGACCAAATAATTTTAAGTTTTTAGTCTTTAATAAATTTTAATTAATATTTTATCTTCAAATTTTTAGATAACTGTTGGCTGAAAATATATTAAGAGTTTAATTGGTATACACTATAGTGTAAAAAAAATTTACAATGACGTTCAATCATAACTTTTCGTTTATGTGACTTTTAAACCAGTAATTAATAAAGTCAACAAACTTACCATGAATGAAGGGTTGTGAGTGAGAAATGAATGTCAATGTAAAAATCTTTACGCTCACAATGTATACCAATTAAACTCATGTATTAATTACACAAAGAGAATCTTTTTATTTTAAAAAAACTATTTATTAAAATAGTTTAATTAGATACATTGATAATGTAAAATTCTTTAAAGTATTAATTGATAAAATTCAAAAACTTACCATAAATGAAATATTATGATTGAATTTCAGTATAAAATTCTTTAAAAAGATTAGATCAAAGATAATATATACTGATTAAATTCTTATTAAAAAGTGAAAATTTATATAGTTTTCATATATATATATATATATATATATATATATATATAATATGATGCATACAGTATAATCCATAAAATTCCTTTGATATACAATAAACTTATATATCTCTTCAATTATTTTATTTTATACATTTAAAATTAGATTTTGCTGTATCATTTCTCTTTTCCTTTCCAATCTTAATAATTTGTGCAACAAATTATGTATTATATTATTGATCAAGTGGAAAGTTAATTAAGGAAGGCAGCATTTAGGTGTTTATTGATTAAGTTGGAAGTTAACTAAGAAGTTCTGAGTGTAATTTAGTTAGCTATCCTGTAAGGGATTTGACTTGCTTGAAATGTTGTTGTGTTTAAGAGTGAACACTTCAATGTACAAGAAATATGGTAGTTATATTTACAAAGGTTATGGATGTGGATAAAAAGGTTCTATAAAGCTTCATCTGTGACATTTTTTGAATGATCCTCTCAGCCAATACTATGTTTTGGTAGGATTTTAAAGAGTACTAGCTAATACTCTTTATTGGAGAGGTTGAGTTTGTAAGGAGGTTTTCAAGTTCTCATGTGTTCTTGCATGTTTTCTCAGCTGTGGCACCTAGCTATTATGTTCCTTTTATAGGAGAGCTTATGTGGGAGAATTTCTAGACTGTCTCCTATTTCAATTTTCTTTTATTTTTGTGCTGTTTTGATCTTTCTGTCACTTCTTGTAATTTGAGAGATCTTGCTGATTTTGAATGAATATATTTCGACTTTTTTAAATATATATATATATATATATATATATATATATATATTAAGAGAGAATTGACAAAGAAAATTGAATTTTAAATTAAATAAAGGATAAGATGTTGTCTCTTTCGTTCTTTTTTCCTTTTTGAAAAAGAAAACTTTTATTTAACAAGAACAATATATCTTCATGTCACAAGAGTAACATGAGAGTACTTGTGGATTATCGAAACAACAAATTAATAAACTCAAATCTTGCAAAACCTTTCAAAGCAAAGACAAAACCCAATGTCATAAAAACAAATTTCACTACCTAAAAAAAGAAAAATAGTGTCATGGTTGATCACACCATTGATAAAAAGAAAACTGACAAAGTTTTATAGAGTTCATGAACCACAATCATGATATTTATAAAGCATATTGTCATATCTGTTTAATATTAAAAGATACTTCTTGAAATAGGAGACTTGTTGGGCTCTTTCCGTATGTAAGAGGCATACTTGGATAAGTTTAATTTTAAAAATATGTATCATGTAGATCTTATTAAAAAACAGTTTTCTGCATATGATAATTTTAAATTTTAAACCATATGTAAACTGTTCTGTTTTTAATAATAAACAGTTTTCTGTTTATTTTAAGAAATACATTCTATCTTTTTAATGAAAAATACTTATTTTAAAAAACATTTATTTTACAATTTTTTTCTCAAATTTACTCAAATACATCCACTTTTAACATTTAATATAAACTCTCCAATTTTTGTTATGTTCCTTATCATATGCAGTAAAGAAGACGACTTCAACAGGATTCACACTTAACCTATAAATATCTCGCAGAAGCATCAAACTGCGTGCAGTACAGTGCGGAAAAGATAATTTTTTTTCTCTGCTCACTAAAATAATTAATATACGGCTTAAAAGAAACCATTTTCTAGTTTAACTATTTAATAAACATTATATTATTTAATAAGATATATAAAATATAAAAAAATTTATTAAATAATATAACGATATTGATTGATTAGAATAGACAACGAAACACCATGATTTTATTTTTAAAAGAAAATATCTAATTAATATACGAGTAAGTTATTTTCCTTTTCTTTTGTTCTTATTCTTTCTAGTTTTTAGTTTAGAACTTAAGGAAAATCAATGGAAAAGTAAGACAAGTTTCAGATGATTTTTTGTTTATAGCTTTTAAATTTATAAAAATAATAACTAATTTTAATTTTAACTTTTCATATTTATAAAAACAATGTAGTGGTTAATTTTTAAATTTAAAATATTTTTGTTAAACTTTATTCCAATAGAATTTATTTTTTTTATGGATCAAGGATCGACAATAGATTTTTGCTTTTTTTAAAAAAGCAAAATATATTCATAATAACAAACAATTCACTTGTCATAACACAACAAAATCACCAGTAACTTACAATATGACATACTAAAGCATCAATCCAAAATAAAAGCTCCCCACACAAGCCCTTAACCCATAAGAACCATTGTCAAAGAAGCACCCTCAATCACTCTTAGTATTTCATCTCCAAATCCTAGTCATACATAAAATCGGTTGGAAGGACCATTCAACGATATTGTTGATACTTTGAACAACTCTTTAATTTACAATCAAGATCTTTGTAGTGTCAAACGCCATACCTCATCTACATTAAAAGGCTCATCCTTAAAAACTGCAGCATTTCTTTCCAGCCAAATTCCCCACAGAATTGCCAACCAAATAACACTAAAGACATCCACAGTTGATTTACCAGCTAACTTAGTAGTACCCAGGAAATTCCAATAGCTTGATACACATTCATCAGGTAACACAAACACATATCCTGACCATTTATAACATTCCATCCAAACCAAATAACTAGATTTATAGGAGAAAAGTAAATGACTTACAACTTCTGGTGCGAGACTACATAAAGGGCATAATGCGTCATCAGTAGGGATAATCTACAATAGGTAGTTATTAGAGGTAGTGGTCAATGAGTGGTAGTATGAAGTAGTGATCGATAACCAATAGTTAAAGATAACGATCGATGATTGACAATTAAAGATGATGAATAATGACTTGGAGGTGATGCTCGATAATTGACAATCCGAGATGGCGATTAGTGATCAAAGGTCAAAGGTGCTGATCGATTATTAGAGGTCAAAGGTGACCAATGATTGGAGGAGACAACTAGTTACTAACGATCAACAATGGTGGTTGGTGACCAATGTTGAAGGTCACAACCAGTGATCTATCAATGAAAGTGGTAGCATATGGTGATGGATGACATCAAACAATAAATTTAAATATAAACAAAAATAAAAATCTCAAAAACAAATAAAAAATAAACACATTTCAAAATCATAAATCAAAAACTCCAAATTAACTTAGATGGTGCCTAAACTATTTAAAGTAAATTGACATTCTTACGTTTACATGACTAACAACAAGAACTTTAATGTGGCTGACATCATTACTGAAGGAATTGAAAATAAAAAATAAAAAATTGAAGTAAAAATGTAGAAAATGGATTTAATTTTGATATATTGTTTGATTTTTGTAATATCTAAATAATATAATTTGGTTTAGTTTACTATTAATAAATTAATATTTTCACAAAAAATATTTGTTTCAATTTCATTAGATACAACTTGACAAATAATATATATACTCTCTAAATTCCATTTTATTAATCGTTTTAAATTTTTTACAATTTTTAAAATTAAGTAACATTTTCTTCTTTTCAATGTTATAATTATAATTTTATTCCAATATTACTCTAAATAAATACTCATATTATTCTAAATTATTTTAATGTTGTGTGAGTCACACTGACAACTACCTGATTATAGGTTAATTATTAAATAAATTACTCATTGAAAATCATACTGAACAACTTCACATTGATAGAGGGAATTGGTGATGAGTGTAGGAACACTTTAATGAATATTTTCTATTAATCAGATGATTTATGTTTGTCGTAATATATTTAGAAAACCTTAAACAACAAATAAAATGGAAGGAATGCACAATAATAATGTTTAGAGAAAAAAAAATTTATACTTTGTGAATGTAAAAAAATTTATATTAAAATTCAATCACACTTATTCATTTATGATAAGTTTGTTAATTTTACAAATTAATATTTTAAAAATAATATAAATAAAAAGTTGTGATCAAATATTAGTGTAATAGGGATGACAAATAAACTTGTACCTGTGGATAATTTCCGAACGCGCCCCGAAGTTGACGGGGAATCCCCGATTTGATCGAGCATGAGTATAGGTATGAGGAATACTCAATTTGTAAAGTTAAGGATGAGAATATATAAACCCACCCCATACCCATACCCGTCTCCGTACCCGCTTCATCCCACTCTTATTTTAATTACTAAAAAGTTTGGCATTTAATTAATAAATAACCAACTTTGTGATTATTAGATAACTTTTGAATTAATATAATTAAATTCAAAGAAATTATTTTTTACTAAAATATTATTATAAATTTTTTTTTGTAGGTACGAGACAAGTATGGGAATACCCGATATCCAGATGAGGACGTAAATCTCATACCCGCTGAGTATGGGATGAGGATGAGGATGAGTTTTGGAAGTAGGGATCGGAATGAGAATGTGATACCCTCCCCGCCCCATCTCGTTGTCATGCCTATGTAAAACTCTTTGTTGTTTATAAATACTAATTAAACTCTAATATTTAAAAATATATTACTTAATTTTTTGTAATTTAACAAGGCTGAATTATACTAATTTGATAGTAACAAGTAAACTTTTATAGAATTTTAGAAATAATTGTTTTCAATTTATTTTTTTAATCCTTAGATAGTGTCCACCACGTGAACAACTTGCTTTAGAACCATAAAGCATGTGCCCTTACATACCACAAAGACAATTAAAATTAATTATTCAATTTCTTATATGTATTATAGTCCATATTTATAGAAAACTTACTCCAGCCATAGTGGACTGTATTCCTTATCCTATCACCCACTCATCTTCTTTAATTATGGATGCTTCTCTCTCAAACATTAAATTTAAATTTCTTTTACTTTGCCTTGCTATCTACAATCATGTTTGGATGTCATGTGCAGTTCCAAGATTCATTGCAATGAGAAGGACATCAACACTCTCCTTCACTTCAAGTTTTAAATCTTGAGGACAATGATTTTGTATCTGATCAGTTGCCCAGTTGTGACATCTCTGATATTAACCTTAGCCAGAATCAGATACATGCTCAACTTCCTAAATCATTGCTAAATCTTAAAAGTCTTAAGTTCTTGGTTATATGCCGTAATTATCTCGAAGGACCCATTCCAAGTTGGATAGGACAACTTGAACAAGTAAAAGAACTCGTTCTTGGTCATAATGTTTTATCTAGTCAAATTCCCGTAAGTTTGGGAAATCTATCATCCTTGATTGAGTTGATACTTGAGTCAAAAGAACTTGTTCTTGGTCATAATGTTTTATCAGGAGAACTAACAAATTGTTGGAATAATCGGAAATTGTTGGTTCATGTTAATTTAAGACTCAACAATTTGACAGGCAAGATTCCTCACTCAACGATGCTTACAAAGGGTTACAAAGAGAAACAAGTATAGATATCAAAATCGCGAATTAATTCGTAAAATCATACCAGTTTACAAGTTTACAAGTTCCTTAAATCATATGTAAAATCAAAAGATTAGGAAACTCAAAGTAAATTCGGTAAAATCGGACTAAACTCGTAAAATCGGAATAAATTCGATAAAATTGAAATAAACTCGTGAACAAATTTCTTAGGTGATGTTTTTGTATGTTCACTCTAATTTTAAGTGTTTTGAATATAATTTGTTTTTATGATTAAAAAAGTTTTGAAATTTTGAGTATTTTGATTTTAATTTTTATTTATGTGGAGTAATTTAGATTTATTATTTTAATATGAACTTATTATATATTGAAAATTTTCAATTTTTATATAATTTACAGTCATATTTTTTACAAGTCGAATTTATATTAAGTAAACTCTTAATTTTAATAACTTAGAAACGAGTTAGAATAACTTAGTTTAATGAGTTAGAATAACTTAGTTTAATGAATATCATTGATCTATCAGGTAACAACTTGTTTGGAAGTGTGCCTTTGGAGATATATATGCTCACTGGATTACAATCCTTCAATTTGTCCCATAACCAATTGATGGGAACTATATACCACAAGAGATTGGCAATTCGGAAGAATTGGAGTCCATTGATCTATCAAGCAATAATTTTTCGGGAGAAATTCCTAAGGCCTTGTCTAAGTTACATTTTCTTGCAGTGTTGAACCTGTCATTCAACAATTTTATGGGCAAAATTCCATTAGGGACGCAACTTGGTTCTACAAACCTTAGCTATATTGGCAATCCTAACCTCTCTGGAGCCCCACTTACAAAGATTTGTCCAGAGGATGAAAAATCGCATGATACAAAGTAACAAAACTCATGGCAGAAGAAGATGATGATAAATCTGAGGTATATTCAGGGTTCTTCATCGGCATGGGAATTGGATTTGCCATAGGATTCTAGGGAGATCTGGGCACTATTTTGTTCAACAGGAGATGGACATGCAAGTATGGCAATGGGCAGAGACAAATATGACATCCTCGTTCTCATTCCTATTTTCAAAACTCATCCCCATTTCTATCCGCATACCTTAGTGAGTATGAAATTTATGTTACATTAGTTCCTAAAGTAACGGAATGCTACAAAAATTAGAAGTGATTGTCTTTTGAATTCATATTATTCCTTCCTTTTTTTTTGAAAAGATTCATCTTCGAATCTAAGACCTTATATTCCTACAATTTTTATTCATATAATGAACAAAACCAACCTCAGGATCACATGCAACTTGTAAAAATTCATGCATTAAAAAAGTTCTCATTTTTTGTATCCAAACTCAGACTTGAAAATTTTTCTCATGAGTTTGAACTACAACAGTGGACTGGATGTACAATGACGCTCTAAGAGTGATATCAACATTTTTCTTTCTCATACATGACAATTTGTGGGTTAAAATATCAAGAGAAGAAGAAAAATTATGAGTAGTTAAAATTTTAGCGTTCTTTTTCTGTCTTTCTCTTTTATTTTCTCTCTCTTCCTCTTCACTTTTTTCTTTTTTTATTTTCTCTTTTCTTCTCTCTCTTTTTCTATTTTCTCCTTCAACTTATGTTGATAATCAATCACAAACTTGAATTGGTGCTAGAAATTTCAAATTAAACTTGTGTCTTTCATACACCAAAGAAATTGAAAGTTTTTTTGGATTAATCTTTTTATTCTTCAGCCAAGATCTTCTAAAAGAAAGTGACATGAGTCCATGGAAACAATATCGCATGTCACTTCATTCACATATTTTCTAACAATGAATCTAAACTTAGTTTGTCTAGGACGAAGACTTATTGGGAAGTTGAGTTTATTCACCAATCTTTCGCTCACCATGTTGCTATAACTTGCTCCATCGACTGTAAATAAACACAAATGATCTTGTATTAAACACCTTATATAAAAAATATTCACCATAGTTCCAAACCTATCTAGGTTGGAAGATAATAAGTTAACAAAAAAGATGAGAATTGAGTAAACAAGAAAATGGAAAGGATGAAAATAGTCTAACAAAGGGATAGATGATGCCATTTTCAAGGATGAAAGATGCTACAAAGATGGTGATTTATCCTTGATAAATCTAGCAGAACACCACATGGACGAATTCCTTGATAAGTTCTAAATATAAATTCATCTCTTGCAAAAGGGTAAAAACCCAATTATAATTTTCACTAATTCAATGGTTGTTTTTTAGTACAATTCATCCTCTATTCATACAACTAGGTGGCTGTTCAAAATCATAACCCCTGAAAGAAAAATTAAATACTCCGTTATCATGCAAATTATCACATGATTAATTGCATGTTACACTAATTCCTAAATTAATGGAACGTTACAAGAAATTAAAAGTAGTTATCTTCTGGATTCATATAAGTATGTATATCATCATCCCCGTATCTATTCCCGAATTAACAAATTATATATTCTCCATATCCATACTTATGCCTATACTCGATTAAATCGAGGATTCGTATCAGTCAACTTCAGAACGAGTTTGAAGATTACTAACAGGTATGAGTTTATTTGTCTTTTCCCTAATTATTTTAGATTTCTTCAATGAATTTATGACACAATAATTCTAAGATGAACTCCATCTATCAAAATCTAAGAAATTGCAATTGTGGTATGTATATGATAATTTTTTTCCCAAAAAATTATAAATTGAGTTGTTTTATATCGAGTAAATTATTATTTTTATCTAAAAATTAGAGATACTAGTGTTTAGATTCTACAATTGAAATTTTAAACAAATTAGTACTATAATAATTATGTCGGTACGAAAATTTGGTCAAATAATTTAAATTAATCTATCAATTGTTCATTGGATTAAATTCTCATGTATTTTTACCATGTTTATGGTCCTTGTTGATTCAACCACTAGTTGGGTAAGCTTTATATATAGTTTTCATGTACACGATTTAATAGTTTTAGGTCTAAATAAATTAATCCAGAGTTTAATTTATGCACATACAAAAGACTATTTATATTGATGTTAAATCTCAACTAAAGTATTAATTGTTAAATTTAACAAATTTATTATAAATTATTGTAATTGAATACACATTTTTTTATTAGTTAAATAATTTTAAAATAGTAAATCGTGTAACAAATATTGAAAATAATCAATGTTGCGAAAGGATAATTTTGATTCACGCATTTTCAAAATTTTTATAACCAAAATCAATGATAAAATGTTTTTGAAAAATTAAAATCACGTAATATACATTTTAAATAACTAAAAACATATCTACATCCAAATATTAAGATTAAATTGAAGTTTTTAACAGATAATATATCAAAGTGAATATATGATCCATAAACTGTTTTAAACTTATTTAAATAAATTATTTAGAATAACTTTTTGAAAAAAAGATGTTTTAAACTTATTGAAAATTCGCACTTCCTTCGATTCTCAACACTCAATTTTTTGTTTTTCTCATGATCACAACTTGTTATGGAGTCCCTCTCTATCTCTTTTCATCTCTCCCTCCCTCTCTCCTTGTCTCTCCCTATCTCTCTCTCTTTCTCACTCTCCCCTTCTTATCCCTCTCTCACTCTCCCTCCTTCTCCATCTCCCTCTCACTCTCTCTTTCCATCTCCTTCCCTATCCCTCTCCCTCTCTCTCACTCTCTCTCCCTCCCTCTCTCACTATCTCTCTCTCTCCTTCCCTCTCTCCATTTCAATCTCCATCTCTCTCCCTCTCCATCTCTGTCTCTCCCTTTCTTTCTCTCTCTCTCTCTTTATTTATATATATATATATATATATATATATATATATATATATATTCATTTAAGAGCTTTCAAATTTGTATATCCAAACAAAAATAACTTATTTAGTTTAAGAGCTTATACTATAAGCTCTTATGTAAGAAACTCTTATTAAATAAGCTCTTATACTATAACTCTTCTAAACGGGGCAACAATCCAAAACCTAAAAAACTGAAAATATATTTTAGTGTTCTAATTATTTGACTAGAATTGCTATAATTCTTTTCTTTCCATGATTGAAATGACTGAATTTTGGATAATAAGTTTATTAAACTTATTCTTAGAGTAAATGATTTTTTCTTTTATATATATATAAAATGAACCCCAATTTATTTATTTTTTAGGTTATATTAGATTGAATTTTATGTCTTTTATTGTGTTTTAATGTTAGAATGATCGAATTTTGTGTTTTATTGTATGTTAAACTCTTTATATGTAAATTATGTGAAAAATGACTAAAAGGAGCAAACTTTTATGCTTATGAGAAATGAGAATGGATATGCTTATTTTAGCATAATCATATTTAGTCCATATTGCAAGGTCAATAGACTTGAAGAAGTGTACTAGAATTATATATAAAACAAAAATTAGGTTTTCTAGAGTAACTTTTCCTTTTGATTAAGGGTTTATTTCTTTTCAATTTTAAGTTTTGTCTTTGTGTTAGTCTTTGGGGGTATAACCAATGTGGAGAAAATTGACCTGGTTATTAACCTAGTAAAGGTAGCGAATCGATGTGTTAGTGGTCGGACCGGTTAGCCCAGTTTAACCAGTCTATATATATATATATATATATATATATATATATATATATATATATATATATATATATATATATATAAAAGATAATATAAAAACATAACATCAGTATTCTCACTTTATACATCATAAGTTGTATAAAAGATAAAAAGAAAATTAAAAAGTAAGAAAATACGTCATTCCAAATTTTAAAAAAAAAAATTGTCCAAGCTTAACTCGATCCAGGTTAATCCAATACAAGTCACTATTTTTTGCTTGAACTGGACAATTCTAACCGATGCAAACTAGGTCAATTGCATGTCCAATTTGTTAGGGAAACCGACCCAATTATGTAATCGGGTCTTGGTTCGACCAGCCGGTCTAAAGCAGTTTTCACAACTATGGGTATAATCCTCAACTTAGTCATACAGGAGCTTGTATGTGAGATTCTTTTTTTTTTCTTATAGTACCTCTGTATGAAAACTCTATTTGATTTTTAATTAACTATTGCATATTATATCTTTTTAGATTATATTATTTTATTATTTTAATAGTGTATTAGATGCGTGATTAAACATATGATGTGTTAGTTAGTGTGAATTGATTAAGGTGTGACATCTATCCCTAATTAGTTTATAGGCACTCTATAACTCATTAGGCTATGACCACCTATCCCTAATTGGTTAATAATTAATCTTGTTTGATCATGAGAGATTGATTATTTTAGAGGAGATAGTTGGTAGTTGGGAGCACCCAAAGTTTTATCCAACCTTCTTAATTAAAAAATAAAATAAAAAAAACTCACAATTTTGATAATGAATCCTCACAGTCACAAATCAAACTAGACTTGGGAGAAGAAACATATCACCATTAAGAGAAAAAACAAACTTATTGATTATTACATGTCATATAAGAATAAAACAAAATAAATGAAGAAAAAAGAAGAGTAAGAGGCTGCTCAGAGACCACGCGAACAACAACTTTTCCACATTCTCCTGTAGATTCTGCTGATGCCTTAGTTATTTTCATCCTTCTGCTTCAGTTGCTTTTTACAAGCTGTTCTCGAAGGTGAACTTGTCATTAAATGCTCTCAGATAATTCCAAACTAGAATCCTATAAATAAACACAATCAACAGAATAAAAAGTGAAGAAGACGAAGAAAATTCATTACCCTTGTTCAAAACCGCCGAAAGCAATTTCTAGCGGTGAAAACAGCAACGAAGCTCCCTTCTTGCGACATTGCGGACAACTTCTTTCTTCTTGCCTCTGTAAGTCGTCACACTCCCTTTTGCAATTAGGGATTCTAGTGATTGCTTTCCCTTTTTTATTCTATTTATAGATTAACGATACATGTTGCCTGATAAAAGATGATCATTGATTAATTTGTGTACTTGGATTTTTCCCTTAATTAATTTAAATCATAATTATTGAAAATTTTCTTCTTCTAAAAAGTATATAAATTGAAATTTTATTTAATTTATCATAAGATATATAGTAATTATAAAATATTAGATTTTTAAATCTTTACTAGAAAAAAAATTAATTATATGTTACATAGTTTTAATTCTAAGGTTTTATAATATTGACCGTGATAGTTTAATATTTTAAAACTTTCTCTCTAAAGGTATTTTTTAAAATCTAAATGAAATTAATATATAAATCAAGGCATCAAATTAAAAATATATTAGTAAAAAGTAAAATAATTTGCAAGTGTTCATACTTAAAGAAAATATCAAGTAGCAAAATATATGATTATTAGAGAATGGATTATTTAGAGTGATATTTTTTTAATCTTAAATTTTAAAACTTAAGTCGTGATGACTTGATGTTTTAAAATTTCTTTCTAATTAAAATTAAATTATTATAAAATAATATCTTAAATAAAAAAAAATTATCATTATAAAACTCAATAGTTTGATATTTTAAAACCTCTTTCTAAATGACACGTAAAAGTAAATTTATTTTTTATAAAGATAAAATATGTTATATCAATATTATAATATCTTAACGTTAAAAAAATATAAAAATAAAAAACTTAATATGCAAATATTTTTAACAAAGAATTATGTAAACTCTTATTCTCCGTTATACTAAGAGATATGTAGAAGAAGACAACCATTCATGTCGAGCCCAAAAAGATAAAAAATATATATTTAAAACGGTAAAATACAATGATAACATTTCTTTTTAAATAATGATTTAGTTCATTCTCAAAATAATTAAAAAATAGTATGTATATCTTAAGGGGTGAAATAAATATTTTTAAAAGTTATCCAATCTTAGGACAGACATTGTAGGGTGCTGATACCTTCCTTACACGTAATTGACTACCAAACTCAAAATTTGGTTTCTTGGACCACTTTCTTTAAAGTTTTTTTTTCAATATTTTCCTAAATAAATATTGGTGGTGACTCTTCTAGTTTTTAAATTATTTTTTGTCGTTCCATCAAGACGCACGTGCCGACAGATGGCGACTCCACTAAGGACAACTCGAGAGTCAAGCCTAAAATAATTAAATGTGCAAAAAATTGATATCTTTTTCTTTTGTTTATGTTACTCTGATTTTATTTGTGTTATTTTATTTGCTTTTGTTTATGTGATTCTCTTTGTCATAATTTTTAATTGTTTGTTTTGAACCATAGTTTAAAAGACATATTCGATTATCTATATTTGTGTTTTCCTTTCTTTCATTTTTTTTATCTTGGGCTTGTTCTAATTTTTTGCTCTTTTCGCACACTTCACATGCATTTTTTCACACACTTATGAGTGAAGTCTTATGCCCAGACTTAAGTGTAACTTAGGATAAGTAAGTGGTTGAGTAGTGGTAACCTTCAAGATATACATCTGTCTTGGTTATCATGAAGGCCTCACCTGAAGTCTTGATGCAACCTCTATGGTGGTTGCTCCATTGGATCCTCTTTTAAGATGTTGTAGTCGTGAGAAATGGTGGTGGAGAGGCTAGAAGGTGATCAATGGTGGAACCACTATAAGTAGAAAAGCTAAGGATTGAAAAGCTTGCCACAAAGAAGGGAGCCTTTGATAGAAGCTTAGGAAGAACCCTTCCTCTAGAAAGAATTCTAACCCTCAAATGAAGAAGCTCTCAAGGAGATTTGTATTCAAAATCAAGTGTAACCTTAGAATAAAGAAGGAGGTATGAATTTATAGAACTAGGTAGCTTGTAGGAGAAGTTGGACGTCCCATGCTTAATCAAGGCCCAAGGAGACTTAATCATGTGTTAATTATGCTAAGCAAAAATAACACATGATTAAGGGGAAGTAAAGATCCAAACAAGGCCCTAACTAAGTGGATCTATGTTCCTTAATTTGAATTTAAATTTTGCAGGGAAACCACACGACACTCCAAGATTCAAATTCAAATTTGATTGGTCATAAAACAGCCAAGTAGGCACCTAGGGGGAAGAGAGAGGATTTAGGTTACTCTTTGAGGGAACAAAGGGGACCCACACGTCTCATAGTTGGTTACAAGGGTGTTAAAATGATTTTTTGGGTGTTGTTAGCCAAACTACAGGTCCAAAAATCAACCTTAAAGCCCAACTAATCAACTCACACCCTTAAAGCACTAAATGAACCTCCAATTTACAATTTAAAAGGAAATAAGGCCAAAATACATGGCCTCGAAGAATAAAACCCTAAACTAGTAAGACTATGCCCTAAACAATTAGGCCTACCCTAAAACTAGCTACCTAGGAGGACTGTGGTCAATTTTTACTTAAAAAAGGAGTTGAGGTTTTCCTTTTTCCTTCCTAACTAAGTCCTCATCTATCCTCCTAGCCATTTACTTTATGATAAGACCATTGTTAGGAAGATTGCATCAACCTCTCCCTCTTGAGAAGGAATTGACCTCAAATCTGGAGTGTCCTCATCTTCATCATCATCAGCACCTACAAAAGGAATGAGATCACAAATGTTAAAGGTAGAGTTGAGTTCATAATCCTTAAAAAGGTCTAGTTTATATGCATTATCTCCAACCTTCTCAAGGATTTGGAAGGGACTATCTCCTCAAGGACTTAGCTTTGACTTCCTTTTAGCAGGAAAACGATCCTTTCTAATGTGAAGCCAAACTCAATCCCCCTTTTCAAAGATCAGTTTCTTCCTTCTCTTGTTCATGTGTTTAGCATAACCTTTTAACTGTTGTTCTATGTTAGCTTTGACCATGTCATGAAGCTTTTTAATAAACTTAGCCCTAGATTCACCATCCCCTTGAGAATGAGAAGTAGGGAATGGGACAAGGTCCAAAGGTGTGAGAGGGTTAAAGGCATAAACAACTTTAAAAGGTAAATGTTTGGTGGTTATATGAACCACCCTATTATATGCAAACTCTATATGGGGGAGGTACTCATCCCAAGACTTGTGGTTGCCTCTTAAGGGTGCCTTCAACATTGTAGATAGAGATCTATTCACCACTTTAATTTGGCCATCAGTTTGAGGATGACAGGTGGTGGAAAAGAAAAGCTTAGTTCCTAGCCTAGCCCATAAGGTTCTCCAAAAGTGGCTAAGGAACTTAGTGTCTCTATCTGAAGCAATGGTTGAGGGTATTCCATGCAATCTCGCAACCTCTTTGAAGAAAAGTCTTGAGATGTGGCTCGCATCATCCACTTTGTGGCAGGATATGAAATGGGCCATTTTACTAAAATGATCCACTACCATAAAGATGAAATCTACACCTCTTCGGGTTCTAGGGAGCCCAAAGACAAAGTCATGCTAATATTCACCCAAGGTGTAGAAAGAGCAGGTAAGGGTGTGAAAACCCCATGAGACCTTATTTTAGACTTAGCTTGTAGACAAGCTATGCATCTAGAATAGTGTCTCTAGACATCTTTTTCATATGGGGCCAAAAAAATTTCTCCTTTTAGATAAGAAAAGTTTTAAGAATTCCAAAATGCACAATGAGCCCACCTTCATGGCTCTCTTTGGTGAGCAGTTTTCTGATAGATCCTTGGGGTACACAAAGTATGCGATCTTTGTAGAGGTACCCCTTGCTGATAAAATACCCATAAATGGGTTTAGAGGCAGAGGCAGCAAAAATTGGGCCAAAAACCTTATCAAAGGTATATTAGGCCCTAATATCATAAAAGCCCAAGACTTGGGAACTCAAGGTGGTCAAAAGAGAATATCTCCTGGATAAAGCATTTGCTATAACATTGTGTTTCCCTTTCTTGTACTTAATGATATAGGCGAAGGATTCAAGGAATTCTACCCACTTGGCGTGCCTTTTGTTGAGTTTACCTTGTCCCTTCAGATATTTAAGTGAGTCATGGTCACTGTGAATGATAAACTCCTTGGAAACAAGATAATGTTCCCGAGTCTGAAGGGCTCTTATTAGAGAGTAGAACTCTTTATCATAGGTGGGGTAGTTGAGGGAAACATCATTTAGTTTTCACTTAAATAGGCAATAGAGTGTCCACCCTGCAACAAAACAACTCCCACACCTACTCCAGATGCATCACATTCTAGCTCAAAGGTTTTAGAAAAGTCAGGCAGAGTAAGAACAAGAGCATTGGTGAGTTTTTCTTTAATAAAAGAGAAGGGTTGCTCTTTTTTCTCACCCCAAAAGAAGGGAACTTGTTTCTTTACCATGAAAGCTCTTGATCTTTGTCACACTTTTTGGGGTGGACCATTCTTGGATGGATTTGATTTTTTCAGGGTCAACTTGGACCCCTTGTGCACTAATTAAAAATCCTAAAAAACCACACTATCAACACAGAAGGTCCATTTTTCAAGATTAGCAAAAAGGTGATTTCAACTAAGAATGCAAAAAACATGCCTAAGATGTCCTAAGTGATCATCTAGGCTCCTACTGTAAACTAGAATGTCATCAAAATATACTACACAAAATTTTCCTAAGCAATCACTAAGAACATGATTCATTAATCTCATGAAGGTGCTATGAGCATTTGGGAGCCCAAATGGCATCACTAACCATTCATATAAACCAAACTTGGCCTTAAAAATGGTTTTCCCTTCATCTCCCTCTTTAATCCTAATTTGATGATAACTACTTCAAAGATCAATCTTTGAAAACATTTTTGCTCAATGCAACTCATCCAACATGTCATCAAGTCTAGGGATTAGGTGTCTGTATTTGATGATGATGTTTTTGATTGCTCTATAATCCACACACATCCTCCATTGGCCATTCTTCTTAGACTGGCATAGCACAAGGGCTGAGGTTTTTCTGAACCCAACCCTTCTCCAATAGATTTTGAGCTTGAGATTCAATCTCTTTGGTCTCTATGGGGTTGGTCCCATAGACAAGCCTATTGGGTAGGCTAGCCCCAAGAACCAAATCTATTTGGGGTTCTATACCCCTAACAGGAGGAAGTCCTTTTGGAACCCCAGTAGAGAATATATCACCAAATTCCTTTAAAATTATTTTGACCCCATAAGGAAGATTCTAATTTTCAAGATATATGACAGTTCTCATAGCAGATGCCTCTTTGCAAAGGAGAAGATTTGTTAGTTAAAGGATTTTCCTTTAAGTCCTATTTGGTAGCAAAATAGCTTCCTTTACTAACAACTTCCTTGGAAGGGGCATCTCCTTCGAACTCTTTTTCTTTACCCCTTTCAAGCTTTAGGGGTGATTTTTTTTTTTATGCTCCTGTTCTCTCTTATGTTTCATGTAAAGATGATCCTCTACCACCTGGGTAGGTGTAAGAGGATACAACTTAATGCGTTTATCCATAAGAGTGAGATGATATGGTTGGAATGACCATGGTGTATGACTTTCTTATCAAATTGCCATGGTCTTCCTGGTAAGATATGACCAACTTTCATATGAACTATGTCACAAAGGATTTCATCATTATAAGTTCCAATGGAAATTGGTACTCTTATTTGCTCATTGACCACCATTTCCCTTTGCTCATTAAGCCATTGAAGTTTTGGTGCAATCCTCCCTAGCAAGGGCCCCATCACAAGGGCCATGGCTAGGAGGATAGCAGAGGACATGACTAGAGGAGAAAAAGAGAGACCTCACCTTTTTTTGGTCATCAAGATTGAGCCTAGTTCATGTATATAACTTGTATAGAACATAATTTTATTTTTAGGTTTAATTTTTGTTGTTGGCCGAATTTAATTTGGCTTGTAATTTCTTTTATTTTGTTAATGGAGGTGTAATTAGTAGATTTAGGGAGTAAGTTGTTTAGGTGGGCTTTTTAGAAGGTTTGTGCATGCAGTTTGCTAAACAACACCTCAAATTCCTTCTTAAACACTATCCTAACCAACTAGGAGGCATGTGAGACCCTCTTGTCCCCTTATTTCACTCCACTTGGCTCATTAATCCTAGGTGGCTTCTAGTTGTCTCCTAAGTCCAACTTAGATCTATAAATTTAGGATCTAGTTGGCACGTGAGGGAACTTGATCCACTTTTTTAGGATCTAAGTGACACATGGGGAACAAGATCCACTTATTTAGGGATTTTTTTGGATGTTTAACTCTTCTCGAGATGTTCTAATAATGCTTAGCATAATTAACACATGTTTAAACTTCTAAACTCCTTAATTAAGCTTCTAGATGCCTAATCCCTTCCTTAATCACTCCCTAACTCTATAAATATAACCTCACCCCTCATGTAACATTTCACAGTTGAAGTTGAATACAAAATCATTTTGTGAGTTGATTCTTGATGACTCATATTTTGTGCTCCCATTTGTAGTCTTGTTGCATCTTATAAAATCTTATTTCTTCCTTAATTCTTTCATTTAGCATGTATTTATATTTTTTTTAATAAATAAGAGTTTTGTAAATACTTACTATATATTGTATTTTTACATTGTATTTTGCATTTTTCTGTTCTAACACTATCGAATGTTCTGACCATAACCTTTGCTGTAGATATCACTTCTGGATGATTCTTTTTGCGTTGGATTCTTGACTTTCAGGGATTCAATTTGGACATCTGGATTATGGTGTTTGGAGTCTGAATCTATTTTTAATTATTTTTAGTATATTGTTAGTATAAGATTTATTCTTTTAGGCCCATTTTTGGCCCATCCTTGGCCCACTTAGTTTGAAGTATAATTGAGGGGGCTGAGTGAGTGGAGACACTTAGACATTTTCAAATTCATTTGTAACAATTTTTTTAGAGACATTTTAGAGTAGAGAGGGAGAAGATTTTCTCTCTAGCGATTTGCAATTTCCAATTTTATTTTTCAATTTCAGTTTCCCTTTTCATTCAAACTTTTCGTTTCCATCATTCATCCTTTTCCTCACACCTTGAGCTTGATTCTTAGTCCTCCTTATCTTTTAATTACAATTCTTGATCAAGAACTGTATGTGATTTATATGATTCGATTGAATGTAATCACCCGTAATTACAAGAGTTCCAGTTGATTAATTGAATTCTTGTAATGCAAGGTTAGGTTAGAACCAAATCCATTTAATTTAATTTTGCAATTTTGTTTTCGCCATTTTCTTTTCTTGTAATTTTCAATTTTTTCAAATTTGTTTTTTTTGCAATTTTGTTTTTTTCTTCTGTAATTTCCAATTTTGCATTTCTTTTCCTGGGAATTTGCTTTTCTTTTCCTGCAAATTCTTTTTTCTATAATTTCCAATTCTACATTTCTTTTCCTGCGAATTCTTTGTTTCCTGCATTTTTTTCTGTTTCTACATTTTCTTGTTCTTGATATTTTGTTGTTTAATTTTATTTTTGTATAATTCTGTTGTTTTTAATTTTGTATTCAAGATTAATCAAAGAAAACCCCTATTGTTAATTTGTTTTTTTTAAAAAAAGGTATAATGAAGCTAGAGAATCGGTTTGTGTAATGTGTTTCCTTGAGAGTCGATCTTGGTTATACCTATATTGCATTGGGGGAACTTTATTGTTTTTTATAAGCTTATGCGACTAAAGCTTTTTTCAAACTAGCTCTGTTGCCGGGGAGACAGATTGCATTGATTGGTTCTCATTGCTAGTACTTTTGCTTTAATCTGTTTCTTTAATTGTAATAGGTGTGATAAGTGAGTTTTTGTATTTTTTTAATTTGTTCTTTAAATGTTTCTATTCATCTTTCTGTTCTTTAGAGTGATATTGCTGATTTTGTGTGACTCAATTCTCAATACTTGTCTTTCTGTTTTGTGCATCTTTACATTGACGTTTGGCTACATTGCATTTGGTTGTTAAGTTTGTTTTATGCATGCATGCTTGATATTGGATGCATGTTACCTTTAATTTCATGTTTTCACTAAAACAAAACCAATCAGATAAAAATAAGGCCGAAAATAGAGCACTAGTAGGATTAGAATCACAAAAATTTTAGCATTAGTAGTCTCTAGTGTGAATAGTGAATGAATAGTAAAGTGAATAATAATAAATTTTAGGAAAATCAAATAAAATAGTTAGAGGTTGAATTTTGAGTCGAATTTTTTTTTGTGCATGCTTCTTTTAGTGTCTAATAGTTAGAAGATTCATTAGATTGTTGAAAATAGTTATAGCAAAAATAGATAAATGTGTGGTAAAGAAAAAATTTGAGAAACTTAAAACTAATATAACTTGGCTTCAAAACTCAGAATTTGACAAATTTTATATGTTTTTGGGGTAGAAAATAATTTCCAATCCATTTTAACTTGCTACACCAATTGGGGCTTTTCTATCATTTTCAATTTTTTTTTCATTTTTATATATTTTTTAGTTTTTAGGCCTTTAGTATAAATACCTATACAAGTAAGAAAATTCTAAAAATTTTTGTGGTGTCTTTTTATACTTATAAGAGATTTATCATAGCCCATATCTTACATCTTCATGGTACTTGCTTTGTAAACTGACATTGTTCACTCATTAGTGCATATTGCCCTGTTGGTTTGGAATTTGGTTATTCTAATGCATAACTAGGTCTAATCCAAGCATATTGTATTCCTTGGATCCTAAGATTGAGAGGACAAGAAAAAGGTTACTAAGAGAGCATAGTTCCATTCAAGAGGACACTACAAGTCACTTTGCTTCTTATCCAAGTAACATGGGAACAACAAACAAAGAGAGGACCTTGAAGGAGATAGTTTCCCCAAATGTTGGCTATCAGCTACTTTGCTTTCAAGTACCACCATACAAAAGGGTACAACCTGCTATGAATTGAAATCTAGTTTGATACACTTACTGCCAAAGTTCCACGGACTTGTAGGTGAAGATCCACATAAACATTTCATGGAGTTCCATGTAGTTTGCTTCACCATGAGGCCAGTGGATGTGCCTGAAGACTTTGTGAAAATGAAGGCATTTCCCTTTTCCTTGTGTGACACAGCCAAGGATTGGCTTTACTTGCAGCCAACACCCATCACCACTTAGAATAACATGAAGAAGAGATTCTTAGAAAATTTGTTTCCTGCATCCAGAATAGCAACAATCAAGAAGGAGATTAGTGGGATAGACAATTGCAAGGAGAGAACTTATATGAGTATTGGGAGAGATTTAACAAGCTCTGTGCAACCTGTCCAAATCACCAAATTAATTAGCAACTTTTAATCCAATATTTCTATGAAAGGTTGCTTCCTATGGAGAGAAGCATGATTGATGCACCAAGTGGAGGAGCTTTGATGGATAAGACTTCAACAACTGCAAGGTATCTGATCTCCAACATGGCAGAGAACTCACAGCAGTTCAGCTCTAGGAATATGACTAGGTCTATTCATGAAGCAACAACCAATAATGCTGTTGTAGTTGACAATCAAATGTCGGAGAACAAGCTGACTGAGTTAGCATCATTAGTGAGGTAGTTAGCCATGGGCCAAGCAGTGCAGCACACTCAAACATATGGCATATGTGCAACTGACCACTGCACTGATACATGCCTCCAATTACAAAAACCATGCAGTGCACCTTTTCAGGTTATTGCAGGAATTCATCCTCCATTTCAGGAGCAACAACAACAATATAATCCATTTTCAGCTACATACAATCTAGGTTGGAGGGATCACTTTAATATGAGATATGGACTAGGCCTAAACAACAACAAAGATTTAATTACCAGCCACAACAAAACATTCATAACCCTTTCCAACAATAGCAACAGAAATATCTTCATCCCCTTCTTAGACAACAAGCACCACATCAACAACCTTTGTAGTCCAATGTAGTACCTTCTCTAGAGGATATGATGAAGAAAATGGCCACATAGAATATGCAATTCTAGCAGAATGTTTCAGCAACCATGCAAGACTTGCAAACTCAAATTGGACAACTAGCTACTTCAGTGAACAAATTGCAGCAACAAGGGTTTGAAAAATTACCATCTCAACTTGTGGTGAATCTTATAAATAATATGAGTGCTATTATCTTGAGAAGTGGTAAGGAGCTGAATGGTAGTTTAGAGAAATCAAAGCCAATACCACAACAATTCAGTGCAGAGCAAGAGGTAGCCTCAAGAAAACCTGCACAATAGAAGCATCAAATCCCTCTTCCATTCCTTTACAGGAGTTCTTCATCAAAGAGATTGGAGATTGATAACGACTTATTGGACACCTGTAAAAAGGTTGAAATAAATATACCATTGTTGGATGCCATTAAACAAATTCCAAAATATGCAAAATTTTTAAAAGAGTTGTGTACTTATATGAGGAATTTGAGAAAGAGGCAAGTCCAAATAGTTTCATTCTTATCCTAGTCTAGCCTTCCACAAAAATGGAGAATCTAGGCACCTTCTCCATACCTTGCACAATTGGAGAATCCACATTTGTAATGCCTTGTTGGACTTGGGACCTTCCATTAATGTCATGTCATTTGCTGTGTACAAAATGCTGCATTTGGGAGACTTGAAACCAACCAATGTTATCACTCAATAGGCAAACTGAAGCACAGTTCAATCTTTGGGAGTGCCTGAAGATGTGTTGGTAAAGGTCAACAAATTAATTTTCCAGCTGACTTTTATATTCTTGATATGCAGGATGAAAACTCTACACATAGGTCCACCTTGATTATTGGGAGACCATTTTTAATGATTGCAAGGACTAAGATTGATGCTCATATCGACACATTCTCTATGGAATTTGGAGATGACACAGTTTAGTTCAATATCTTTAAAGCCATGAAACACCTAGTTGAAGACCATTCCATTCTCTATGATCATTCTGTTTTTCTGCTTGATATTGTAAGAGATGGAAATATTGATAATGTGTGTATAGATCTAGGTGTAAGAGTAAATGCAGACACGGAATTGGACATTATTTTTTTGGAACTTTCATATTTGGATTTGGATTTTGATTATGCTTTGCCATG
The DNA here is from genome assembly GCA_037954015.1 of Psophocarpus tetragonolobus. Classification (NCBI taxonomy): domain Eukaryota; kingdom Viridiplantae; phylum Streptophyta; class Magnoliopsida; order Fabales; family Fabaceae; genus Psophocarpus; species Psophocarpus tetragonolobus. The sequence goes on from CM075691.1 coordinate 27,671,818, forward strand.
TTCTGTATCTTCTGTTTCATCTTCTATTGCAGGTGCAGATTCTGATTTATCCATAGCTGCTGCTGAAGCTTCACAACCGCCATTACCTTCTCTTCAGTAGCCACCTTCATTAGAGTTGAAGCCTTTGCCAAATCACCTGAAATATGCCTATTTGGATGCAGATTAGAGGCTTCCAGTAATAATTTCCAGCAGTATTCTTGAGGACTAGGAGGAGAAACTGCTACATGTTTTGAGAGAGCACGAGAAAACCATTGGTTGGACATTGATATACCTGGTATCAGCCAACCATATATATGCACAAAATTTTGTTAGAGGATGAGTCTAAACCAGTGAGGCAGCCCCAAAGAAGACTCAATCCTATCATACTTGGTGTAGTAAAGAAGGAGGTGACCAAGCTACTGATAGTTGGAATCATCTACCCAATTTCAGATAGCACATGGGTTTCACTTTTTCATGTGGTTCCTAAGAAGTCTAGGACTACTGTTGTGTAGAACTAGGAAAATGAGTTGGCTCCTACAAGAGTTGCCAACAATGGAGAGTATGTATGGATTATAGGCGACTCAACTAAGCTACTAGGAAGGACTATTTCCCTCTCCTATTCATTGATCAGGTTATTAAGAGGTTGACAAGTAAATCACATTATTGTTTTCTTCATGGATTTTCTAGTTACATGCAAATACACATTGCACCTGAGGACCAACATAAGACCACTTTCACTTGTCCTTTTGGCATTTTTGCCTATACAAGGATGCCATTTAGCCTAAGAAATGCACTTGCCACATTTCAGAGGTACATGCTGAGCATTTTTTCTAATTTAATTAAAGAATGCATGGAAGTGTTTATGGATGATTTCACAGTATACAATTCCTCATTTGATTCATGCATGCATAGTTTAATCAGAGTATTAGATTGATGCATTGAGACTAACCTTGTATTGAATTATGAAAAATGTCATTTTATGGTAACTAAGGGAATAGTTTTAGGACATCTTGTATCTGAGAAAGGAATATAGGTAGATAAAACAAAAATTGATGTTATTACCTCTCTATCTTACCCTGTGTCTATGCGGGAGATGCTTTCTTTTCGTGGACATGCAGGTTTTTATAGAAGATTTATTAAAGATTTAAGAAAAATTACCCTGCCACTGTCCAGGATTATGCAGAAGGATGTGCCATTTTTATTTGATGACCCATGTAAGGAGGGCTTTGAAGAGTTGAAGAGGAGACTCACCACATCACCTATCATGCAACCACTTAATTGGGAGCTCCCCTTTGAACTAATGTGTGATGCCTCCGACTATGCACTTGGAGTTGTATTGACACAAAAAGTTGGTAAAATTCCACATGTTATAGCCTATGCTTCTAGGAATCTTAATTCATCCCAAGTAAATTATACCACCACTGAAAAGGAGTTATTAGCTATTGTGTTTGCATAGGATAAATTTTATCCCTATTTGCTTGGCTTCAAAAAACTGTCTTTACAGATCATGCTACATTGAAATTCCTGCTGAAGAAGCCAGATGCTAAACCCAGATTAATCAAATGGGTGTTTCTCTTATAGGAGTTTGATATTGACATAAAAGACAAGGGTGGTGTGTTGAATCATGTTGCTGATCACTTGAGTTGTATTGAAGGGACTATTAATCCCTTACCTATTCGTGATGATTTTCCTGATGATTGTTTATTTTCTTTGTCTTTTATGGACTACGCACCTTGGTTTGCAGACATTGTTAATTCTTTGGTTACTTCTATTGTACCTCCTAATGCATCTAGATCCCAGGTTGATAAGCTTAAAAGTGATGTCAAATACTATGTTTGGGATGATCCATATATATGGAAATTTTGTAATGATCAGGTTATTCATAGATGTATCCCTGACCATGAGTTTCATGATACTTTGCATTTTTGTCATGATACATCTGTAGGAGGCCATTTTGAAGCACAGAGGACATCTAGGAAGGTACTAGACAACAAATTTTATTGGTCCACCATCTTTAGGGATGCTCACAGGTTTTGCACTAACTGTGAGATCTGTCAAAAAGCAGGAGGAACCATCACTAGGAGAAATGAGAGGCCTCAACAACCTATCATTTTTTGTGAAATATTTGATGTTTGGGGTATTGACTTCATGGGTCCCTTTCCTATTTCTTCTATATATTCTTGCAATTTACTTGCTATTGTTTATGTGTCCATATGGGTGGAGGCAAAAGCCACTAGAACTAATGATTCTAAGGTAGTTTTAGATTTTATCTAAACTAACATATTTTGCAGGTTCAGTGTGCCTAAAGCTGTCATAAGTGATCAAGGAAGCCACTTCTGTAACAGGACAACAACAACTCTATTTCAAAAGTATGGGGTGACAAACAGAATTGCTACACCATATCATCCCCAAACTAATGATAAGTTGAGGTATTTAACAGAGAATCAAACACCTATTACAAAAGCTAGTTCACCCTCACAGAAAAGATTGGAGTAAGTTCTTGGATGATGCTCTTTGGACGCAAAGAACAGCTTACCAAACACCACTAAGCATGTCTTCATTTTGTGTGGTGTTCGGTAAATCATGCCACCTTCCAATGGAGATTGAGCATAAGTCGTATTAGGCAGTTAGGAATTGCAATTTAGCACGTAATTAGGCTGGAAAAGCAAGGAGGCTTCAACTTCAAGAGCTTGATGAAATACGCTTGCAGGCCTATGACAATTCCATAATACATAAAGAGAAAGTCAGAAAATGGTATAATATAAAGTAACAAACAATTATTTAAAAAAATGTTATAATTAAGAACTAAGGAGTGTTATATATTAATTACGAATGTGCTTTACAAAAAAAATAAAAATAAAAATGTGATTGGAATACATAGAAATGTTAGATTATTTATAATTGATTATATGTACAATAGTATATAAAAACTGGTACTAAAATAATTATTTTTGTTTGGATGAGAAAAAATCATTTTTTACATAATAAAATACTACAAAAACAAATGAAAAAGAAAAAAAAAGTAGTTGAAAAATAATAACAAATATAAACCCTTCATATTATATAAAAAAATATTTTTTTCAAGAATAAAAGTTATTTTTTAGATTTTAGTTGTTTTGTCAAATTTATTGATATTTTGCAAAATAATTTTTTGTAACCAAAATAAAACTATAATTTAAAATTTTAATCTAGATGATTTTCTTTTCATTAAAAAATGTTTCATGCATTTTAACCGTGTCCATTCATCAAATTCTCTTTAAACCAAAAACTCTAATAAATTTCTTCGTTATTCCAATTTAATCTTAAAGAGGAAACATAACTAAAAGCATAGAGAGTATACTCACTCCTTGCACCAATGGTTGTAGAGTTTTTGGTGTGACCTTAACATCTACTATTTGACTCAAAATGGACAAGGTACCTTTACTTATTTTGATGTGATGAAGGGTTTTAAGTTGCAATCAATTGGCAATATCAAAATTCAAAAATGACATCAAAAGCTTCTACTCTCATATTGGAGTTTGTTTTATTTTCTAAATGTGTCTTTGATGGGTTTTCTCATAGGTTCTTTTTTGAAGTTATTGGCTTAGGTGTGGGTGTTTTTAGGGCAGAAAATGAAGCACCTCTTTTTCTTTGTACATGTGACTTCTTATTTCTAATTTTGGTAGATCTTGTGTTAAGTTTAGGCACAGGTCATTTAATATAATTATTTGCTCTATGAGAAAAACTGTGGTCCTCAAAATAATAAGACTATTTAAATAGATTTGGAAGCATTAACTATCTTGGTTTAGTTCTTAATTAGTGTATTTCACAACAATTTGGAGACTAATTTAAAGAATCTTTTAATATTTGAAAATGAATAATTTCTATATTTTTTTTTAACTTTAAAAACTACCTCGAGAAGAGATAGTAATCCTTCAAGAATAAACTATACAGCTTAATCCATTGACTTTGGGATTAGATCTCATGTTTAATTAAGGATAAGCACTTAGTTAGAGGGAAAGTGAGAAATGTTAATAAAAAAAGTTAATTATCCATGTAACATCTTTATAATAGTAGGCGAGGGTAATAATAACCTAATTTCTAATACATGACACACTGGTTGAAAATTATTAAAAAATTATAAAATTAAAAGAAGTATTAAATGAGGTGTGAAATTCACTAAAATTTATAATTTTTAATAAATTTTAATTAATAATAAAAATGTGTGAATTGAGGGAAAAATTCATGTGAAATCTTAAATAATATGTCAACATATAATAAGTGTCATGTTGCTTTGTGAATCTGGTCTCGAAACGTGTAATTTTTCCGTTGAGAAAAAGCTGGTCCAAAAAGATGTTGTAATTAGTAGGACTCCAAAGTAAAATAGCATATTTAAATGAGTTTAATGTTCGATGTATATTTTTATTCAATCATAATTTATTACTTATATGGTTTTTAAAATATTAATTAATAAAATTAATAAACTTATCATATATCACATTTTTACACTGATATTCAATTACAACATTTCAATCATAATACGTTTATTAACTTTATTAATTAATACTTTAAAAGACACATAAATAAAAAATTATGATTAAACATTAGTGTATAAGTCTTTTACCTTGAGAGTGTATACCAATTAAATTTTATAAAAAATGTTAATAAATTACCATATAAAACTCTTTTTACACTTTCAGTGTGAGTTTTTTTTCTATTTAAATATTACTTGATTTTCTTTATATATTTGTCACATTTTCTTTCTCTCTCTTTTCATATTTTTAAGAAAATAAATTACAAAAACAATGTACAATCATAATTTGTCATAAAAAACTTTAACATTAGTAATAAAAAAAACAACATCCTAAACTCTTGCATTATTTCATATATTTTTGTTTCATAAATAGCAAACACAATTACAAATCTTGGTCGAAAGTGATTCAATAATTTAGGTCAAAGACCATATGCGTTCCCTAATTCCCTAGATCAGAGACTCAACAATGGTCTAAGATAAAAAGCAAAACGTAAAAAAATAAAATAAATTGAATTATGATTAAACACTTTGCATTAGATTAGCAAAATGAGTTATTAATTTGTTAAGCATGGCACGATTGTGCAATGGAAAGTGGTGGATCTGAAAAGGAACCATTAACTATTCTATTTGCAATCCAATAATTTGCAGCTTCTGTGTAGTGCACTCCATCCCAACTAATGTACTTGGAAGGATCATCACACGAGCCAGGGACAATTTCTTTGCCATTAATAATTGCTCTGTTGGAACAGTACACATGGTGGCCATTCTCATGATACCCACAGCAGATTTTAGAAGGGTCCACAAATCCTGCAATTCAATGTCAAGGTTGATTAAGAGAGTGACTAATTGCACTTACTCATTCATCAATTAATGAATGAATTCATCATTTTATGTCAACAGTATTGGGATTGTGTTTTGGGTTTTAGAGTTTAGTTTTTTATATTAAAAATTATGCTTAAATTAAGAGTTTAATAGTTATACATAATTTTTTTAATCGTAATTTTTATTTATGTTAAGTTTGTTAATTTTATTAATCAATATTTTAAAAATTTAAAAATTATATAAATAAGTAAATTATGATCGAATTGATAATGTAAAAAGTCACGTAAAAACAAAAAAAAATTATGAATTCAAATCATGACTAACAAAATGTTGTTTCTTTTTTTTTTAGAAAAATTGCGTCCCTTACAAATAGTTAATTTAGATAATCATATTAAATATATAAATTATTAATATTATTTTTTAAATTTATCTTTATTATCTCTTTTTATTTAATTAGTGTGTAGAGAGAGAAAATTGTTTTATTATATTATTGATACCCTCCAAGTTGAACAAGAGAGAGATAAAAAATATGTTAATTGATTAAGGATAGTTTAAAAAATAATTAATGCATATAAAAACTAAGGAATGATCTCATAAAATGATAAAAAAATGTTTAAAACTCATCTTATAGTTCATATAAAACAAATGAGTAATTTCCAAATAATAATTGAAAAAATAAGGCGTTTGATAGTAAGAAAAACAAAATCAAGTGAAAAGTTAATTTAAATTTAGACAAAAAATAGTATACTTCAAATTTAAGGCTCAAAATATATTATTAAAATTTTAAGATAAATCTTATATAATTATAAAATGATTTATAAGTAAGAATTTAACGTCTATACACCGTAAGTATAAAAGAGTTTTATACTGAAAATTAATTACAATTATTCGTTTACATGACTTTTAAAGTATTAATTCATAAAATTAACAAACTTATTATATATAAAGAATTGTAATAACTGCCAATATAAAATTTTTACACCGTGTATAAGTTTTTTTCTTAATAAATAATTAATAATAAGTGCATTAATTTGACTTGTGATGGTGTCAGAGGATTACCTTCTTTATTAGCATTACTGATTAGTTCATACTTAGCAGAGAACATGTCAACATAGATTAAAGAAGCATCTGGGTAGTGTGACCTTAGTTTAACCACAGTATTCTTGAGCTTTTTATTAAACTCTCTTGCCATGTCGTTTTGATAATTAACACAGCCGTTTAGATCAAGATAACCAGCCACCAGAGATTGGTTCTTGGCATTGTGCACTGGCATAGCCACTGGTAAGCAACCAATGGGGCCTGTGTTATGTATCCAAAATGTCCTTGCTCCTAGTTCATGTAAATACTGGAAAAAAAAATTGTTAATTAAAAAAATTTTACAATTAGAAAAGTAATTTATACAAAGAAGTATGAGATGCAATAAATGGTGAGATAGAGAAAATGTCAATTGTATAATAATTTTATAAGAAAGGGGAGGTTTATGAAATGTAATAAATAATGTGATGTTGAAAGATAGAAACAGAGAGAGAAAAACAAATGGTGCACTAGAATACAAATATTTGTTGACTTTTATAATAATAATTAAAAAAACATATAAACAGTAATCTGTTATTAGATAATAATATAAAACTGATTTATACTATGAGTTTAATTAGTATATACTGTTAGTGTAAAAATTTTTACATTGACATTCAATCACAATTCTTTGTTCATTATAAATTTGTTGATGTTACTCGTTAGTATGTTAATAGTAATCAAATAAATGAAAAATAATTTATATAAAAATCTTTTATACTAACCGTGTGTACTAATTAAACTCTAATACTGTTACATCACTATTTATTAGTGTACTGTACTCAATAAACACGTAGTACCCATTTCTGTATTTTTTATAGTCAAAAGAAGTATATCTATTTATAATCAAAGTTGAAAAAGGTATAATATTTACTAATCTTTATATACAAGATTCTTTTGGTTAAGTCACATTTATAAAGTTAATTGTATAAATGAAGTATAACTAAGAAATGTTACTAAAACATATTAAAAAACAGGCCCACCCTTCCAATGATTTACATTTATATTCCTCACGCCTAACAATTTAACATAAGTATTTGTATTTATTTCCCCCTATTTTGTGTGATTCAAGCCCACATCCCTGTGACCGAATCCACACCCACCCATATAAACAAAAGGACCTTACACATTTTTTTGTATAAGTGTTCTTAAATTATTAATTGATACTTGCTATATTAAATTATAAAAATAAACACTACTCTTGAAGCTTCTTCCATCACTTACTTGAACTTGGCTTGTAAAATTATCCACAATCTCTGAGATCACAGCATGAGAATATTCCATGCCACTTTGGCTAATAACAGCAGCAATATCATTTTGCCCAATATCAAAAGTGTAGATAGCCTTGGCATAGTCCTCTGGCCTTGGAATATCTTTTGTGAATGAGTTTTCCTTTTCTGCATATAATCACAGACACACATTTAAATTTAAGTTACTATAATATAAAATCACTATATTAAAGTTAAGTATATATTCATAAAAGTGAAGTATCATTTTAGTTTTAAAAGTTATAAGCACTAGAACTTAGGTTTTTAAAAGAGATTTTAAGATAAATTAGTCCTTAATCTTTCTATCTTTGTATAAATTGATGACTAAACCGTTATTTAAACCACTAATATGCACATCGAAATAATCATGAGGAACTGATTTACATGAAAAAATCTTTCAGAGATCTAACTATTAAGGCCTATAATATATAATGACTAAAATGATACACCACTTTATATATTTATAATATGGGAAATTAAGACCTTGGTTGAAGAACTTTGCAGTGCGGTTCTTAAACTGGTTGAACTGTGCAACCTGGATTTCAAAAGTGAAAGGAGTGCCACCCTGAAACACTGTTCTGTTTTGCCTCATAATGGTTGATGATCCTGCAGCAAAGTTTGCACCATGCCTATAACTTGTTCCAATTGAGTCTATGTATGCACTCAAGAATGGGAAACCAAGATGCTGTGCTGCAAACAAAATGCCACCAAATCATTAAATTATTGAGTTTTTTTGGCAATTAAACTATATAATCTCCAATTGAGTCTATGTATGCACTCAAGAATGGGAAACCAAGGTGTTGTGCTGAAAACATTTTCACAAGCCAATGTCACTTGCGTGATTCTTATAGTCACCATTTTAATTGTATCGTTAAGTATGACTATTATAGTGTTTTACAACTACTAATTACAGAAGATCATATTAGTATAATCATAAATAGAGATATTTACAAAATCTTCACAATTTTCATTCTTATTAAATTCCATCTTTATTCATGTGGGTAGGTAGAAATGTTAGCATTGATCAATGAAAACACAAACTAGAATCCAATTCAGAAAGAGAAGAAATAACATGAGCCTGTATTGTGTGACACCACATAAAACACAATGATAAAAGAAAAAGAAAACAAGAGTAAATAGAAAATGTGGAGCATGCCAATGAATAAAAAACCAAGAAAAATTATGAAAATTAAAAACCATACCAATGAAATCTATGATAAGGCGTCCATCAGAGGCTCTACCAACAGGTTCATGGAAGAAAGTTTCACCATATGGTAAAATCTCAGGGTAAAATGCTGAAGCCATGCAGCCAGTATCAGAATTGGAGTCACCAAAATTGAATAAGGCTTTAAAATCACAGGGCTGTGGTGATTTAATTTCCTCAGCTCTCACACTCACAAACCAACAAGGAAATAATATAAGAGCAACAAAGTGTGCAAGGAACCTCATTTTCATTGCTCAAACCAGAACCTCGGTTTTGTGCAATAGGGTAGTTTACTTGTTTATATAGTGCTTGTGTTTTGGATTAGCTTTAACAATTGGGAGAGAGTCAATGTATGTGTACCCAACGGCTAGAAGTCACGTGCTTTACAAGCATTGCGGCATTGGTATCAATTATCAAACATAGGATGATGGTGAAATCCACTGTTTTGGCCAATCATTCTAGTTTTGATCACATAAATTATTAAGCTTGATTTGATTTGGATGAATTTTATTACTCTAGCCTCTAGAAAGTAATGAATGATGATCCAAACTGTGTTTGTTTAGAGGTGCTTATTCTCTTTCTTTTAGTAGAAATGGAAATACTAGAAATCCTAGAAACTGTTGCTACAACTTGCTATTTTTTTATTGGTCTTTGATACTAGTTTGATGATTCTCTGTCTTTGGCTTTGTAGCTTATAAAAAGGTTTATTGAAATTTTGTCCTGGAAATACTATATTTTGTATTTTAAAGGTTTTTTTACTTTGTTTTAGTATCTAATTTCAAGAAAAATATAATTGAAAAATAATAGTAGCAGCGGAATGATCACTAGAGATAAATACATGAGTACCTCAATCCACAAAACTCACAACTTACAAAAACTTGGTCCACGAAGCTCACATTTTAAACAAACTTATTATATTTGAGTTTGTATCCGTCCGCAAAGCCTAAGGGCTAACCTGCATAAAAACATGAAAATTTTTCCTTTTAATTCAAATTTGTCTTCATTCAAATTATTATAAAAACTTTAAATATATATCTAAAGTCACCACATAATGGGTTATAAAGTAATAGTTAAACAAAATAAAATTATTTATTATTTAATAGTTAAACTTTAAAATCATTATAAACATAATTTCAATTCTTAAATATAAAATAAAATAGTTCAAATTAAAAATACACAAAAAAATATAAATTCACTCAAATATAAAATCTAAAATCTAAATTCTTAAATGTTAAATCATAAATTTTATTACAAAAGTATTGAGCTTGTTTTTTCTTTGTACTTATTACACTCCATTTATATAGAGAAGTTTTGTTTTGACATAAAAAAAGTTTTGTATAGTCTACCATAATTTAAGGGGAGGGAGGTCTTATCATAGAAAAATTATTGTATAGTTATGACTACCACATAAATAAATATGCAATATATAATTAAGTAATTTAATTTATTTTACAAATTATATTAATCAAATAATTATAAATTACATGTTTATATGAATAACAATGTGTTCCAGAATCATTTAAAATTTTCTTAGCATGGTTATTTGTACGTCGATGTCTCTTAACAACTAATTACAAGTTTAAAGCAATCATATTCATGAATGTCGATTGTATTCCATGTTGATGATTTTGTAAGCAATTACAGAGAACAAACACTTTGCTGGTACAATATATTCTAATCTATTAATTTAAAATATTTCGATAACGTCTACCTCAAAGTCATTAAATCCAAATCCATTAAATTTTTTGTTTAATTATAATTTACTATATTTTTGTCAAATATTTAATTTTCATCAAATATATATTAATGTATATGTTAGAATTCTAAATTTTTATCTATTTTGGTCAATATTTAATTATAATTTATTAATCAAATCCTTATTTTTATCTAAATCATTTCTTAATGTTATATTAACTGTGTATGTTAGACTTCTAAAACAAAAATGTGTATGTTAGTTAGATTTGAGGTTTATTTTGACGTATCACAAAAGATGTATACTTTGTAATTCATTATGTTTTGTTAGACTCAAAGTATCATAAGGTTAATGTTTATTTATAAATACTTGATTTCTTAACACATTGATGATTAACGACAAAAATATTAAACTTCAAAATGAATAATAAACCTAAATATTTTTAAAATAAAAAAAAAATCTATTTTATAAAGGACCAAAATTATATTTAATCCTAAAATTTTTAATCTAGATGTGCGATTGGTGTGCTTGCTACAATTGATGAGTTAACGTTGATTAAGTATAAGATGGATGACAACTCTTTGCAACTATGTGATCATGAAGTTGGACAATCTACAATAAGCACCTTTTTTTTATGTTTCTTTTCTTACTTTTAGTTAGCATTTCTATTTCATGTTTCATTGAGGAAAAGAAAAGAGGTGCACATTAATGTGAAGAATACAAGTTAATTTTTGGGATTTATTGTTTAAAGTATAGAGGTTTCAATAAGTTTGATTTTGTAATTGAATAAAACAAAGCTTTTCAAGGAAAGTTTTTGTTTTTTTATATTATACTTGGTATTTACATTTTTTTCAACTTATTGATTATTCTATTTTACATATTGAAATTCATAATGTCTTAAAAATTTTAGGTAAGCTGAATAAAATAAAACCCACCTTATTAACTCCAAATTGAATGTCGACATCGCTAACATGAATCAATTCTTTCGGCATTATTATACTATCCATTTTAGTTTTTTTAAGTATTTTATTGTATAATATTATTGTTCGATCCTATTCATTTCCTTTCGATTTCTGGTTTCACTCTATTATTAATAGAAATGGAATTGAATTTTCAATTTCATTGAAGCCTGGACTAGATCTTGAATTTCACTTCGAATTGCAATTAGGCAAAATTTATCTTTATTTTTTTATCTTTCCTAACTTATTATAACATGTTCTCCGTTACTTGTATGGATAAGGCCTATGTTATTAACTTCGATAATAGAAATCAATTTCCAATCGCATAGCCTCATAATAATTCTGTAAAGCTTCTGCATAATTTTCTTAAGATTGAGCTCACATCAATTACTGTCATAATTCAGTTCAAAGAATTTCCACTCTAGATTGTATGAGATATTAAACTAAAAAATTTTGAATTATATTAAAATATATTCTATATTAAATATAGAATATATTAAATAAGTATATATTTAAATAAGTATATATATATATATATATATATATATATATATATATATACTTTTAAGAAAGGGAGTTAATTAATAAACTATTCATCTAACTAACAAATATTGATCAAATGTGGAATTGCTCATAGACTTTACAATTCTAATGTATTCAGATTTTACTCAGAAGTTTCTCTATAGAACTAATTTTACTTTTATTTTTTTGCATAAACAAGTATTATGTACTCTATTTCAAATCCCATGAGCAGTCATTAGTTTTCATTATTAGTAATATATCAGTATTTTTTTTTCATTCCATTCTGGTTCTTTTTCTCTATCAAAGTAGAGGATTTCTAAATTTTCATATGGCCCGCAGAATTCCTTCCAAAGCCTGGGTTCTATGGTCGGTCCGTGACCCTTGGATGTCGAAGGTATCCTTGGGGTGATCTCGTAGTTCCTACGAGGTAGAGCGATGGAGTCGGTTCATGGATTCTTTTTCCTTTTGCTACATTTTGCTAAAAGAGTTGAAGGAAGCTAATGCATTAAGTATAATCTTTTTTTATTATTATTATTATTATTATTATTATTATATATTACTTTTAAAGGTTTTAACTATTTTAAAATCTCACATGGAAATAATATATTTTTAAATATTTTTCTATAAATATAACAAAAACAGTACTTGTTTTTAAAGATATATTATTTCCATGTTAGATTTATTTAGAGGTTAGATTTTATGATGTAAAATAATTTTGTATTATTGATTTATTATATATTTTGATGTATTTATTAAATAACAAATTATACATAAATAATTATAAATAAATAATTTGTAAAATTTCTTATAATAAGAGTGCATTGCTTTTTCTTACTTAATTAAGTTTTTAGTCCCTAAAATTTAAAAAAATATTGTTTTTGGTCCCTGAAATTTAAAAATAATCTTCTTTAATCCTTGAATTACATTTAGTCCATGTTTTCTAAGTAATGATATTAGGAATTTTGCTGAGATGGCTAACGGAAGTTCTCGTTTGACATTAAGAATTAAACTTCAGTTCTAAATGAAGTCCACATGAAAACTCATGTTTTGGTCATATAAGCATAATATAATAGACATTTCTAAATGAACAATATTAAAACAAAAATCAATTAATTTTAAGGATTAAAAAAATTATTTTTAAATTTTAAGAACTAAAACGAGTATTTTTTTAAATTTTAGTAACTAAAAACTTAATTAAGTCATTTTTTCTATCATTATGGTTATCAATCATTTAAGTTTGAATAATGAACATATAATTGCATTAAATGTTTTTAAAAAGTTTACTAAGTATAATTATTCATACTCAAGTATTAAAAACACTAGAAGCAGATAATATGCCAACAAGAAGCGATTTATGTAAGAGAGGAATAATACAAAGTTGTTGAATGTGTGTTTTGTGGTCATGAGATGGAAACAGGTCAACATTCATTTTTTAACTGCGATTTATCAAGGCAAGTATAGAATCAATTATGTGTTTGGTAGGGAATCTCCACGACTTTCCATAATACATCACGGGGTCATTGTGATCAATTTACGGGATTAGTTAGTGGCTTTCCTGAATTGAGATGCATATGGTCTTTTAATTGGCACACAACACTGTGACACATATGGAAAGTTAGAAATGCAAATATTTTTCACAAGCATGCAATAGAGGTGGGTAGCATCATTTAGGAAATGCAACAAACAACATGGAAATGGTCACATACAATAAACTTGACAACTCATTTGTTTGCAGAATGGATTATGAAGCAAATGTTATGTGCTTCATAACGGGTGTTAGATTTTTTTCTGCTTTTAACTTTGTTGTGCAAATCTTAATGTAGATCGTTAAGCGGACATTTCTTGTGCTTTAGCTTTACGTTTTCTCTTGAATAAATTTCTTTGGCTTCCAAAAAAAAGGTATAATTATTCATATATAGTTTAGTTGTGGTGGAGTAGTCTTAGAATGTGTTTGAAAAGATTGAAAAATTATATTATTTTAATAATCGATTATATATATTCAATTATTATAAGAAATAATTTTTGTTTAGGTAAGTTTATTGAAAAATGATTTGAAAATAATTATGCAACAAAGAATAAGCTTTTATAGAGTAAAAGAATGCGAAAATAACTTAAACAAAAATAAGTTATTCAGAATTTATAAATTACAAATTTTCAACATTTTAAAAACAACTTATTTAAAAAAAAATCCAAATTTAACCTGAATTCCCAAACATTTGAAATAGCGTATAATTTAAAAGAACATATCTAGATTATAATATTTTCTAAACACACTTTTTGTAATAATGGACTTTACATGGATGATTGATCCATTAGCATATTTTTCTAAAGAGCAATGATATTTGAATATCTCATTATTTTGAACATTCCTCTTATAAATAGTAAACATGTAAAAATAAAACTAGCTAGTAGTTGAAATTAGAAGATCTTTTAGAAAAACTACTTTGAGTAATTTTTTTGAAAAAGCTAGTAACTCCTAAAAAAATTCCTAAATTTTTATTATTCAATCAAATTCAACTAGCCTTTCAACTAGCTAAAATACAAATCAAGCGCACTCTACCTATTTAAAATAGCTTAACTTTACGTAGAAATCTCTAAAAAATAATTTACTATATTACTTTTTATGTAAAAGTCACTTCTATAATCTTGATAAATGGATCCAAAATAGTTTTGTTTTGAACAGAATTTTTTTTATAAGACAATAAATTTTTTTAAATGATAAGGTAGGTATAAGAAATACTTTCCTGAAAACAGAAATAATGTGAATCATACAATAGTTTTATTTTGAAGAGAAATAAAGTTATTATTTCATTTCATTCTAAACAAGAAGAAATGCAAATTGGAATATCATAAAAAAATATTTTGTAGTCAAGGCCGGTTAGTAAGGCCACTAACACTAAAGCTTTAGATTCATTAATAAAAAATTATTTATTATTAATTTTCATCAAAAAAAGACTTTATATATTCATTGTATTATGAAATTGTAACATATATTTTTAAAAAATACTTAATATATAATTATGTTATTTAAAAATAAATATTTTCTTATAATTTATTTTAAACCTCCATTAAGGCCTGAGTTTCAACATATAATCTTATTGTCTAAAAGTGTGTTTGGTTTGTCATTTCGGCTAGTTGAAAGCTAAAAAGCTAACTGAAATGATTTCAGTTCCGTTTGGATAGAAAAAATCTAGAAGCTTTTTTTAAGCATTTTTAATGAGAGTTGCTTAATATGAGTTTCTTAATTTGAAAATTATTATTTTAATATGGGTCCACAAGTTGAGTTGCTTAAAAATGTGTCAAAGGTGCTTGGATAAACAACTTTTACCCATTTTTAAGCAACTCACCTTGTGAGATCCATATTAAAATAATAATTTTTATGTTAAAGAACTCATCTAAGTAACTCCCATCAAAGATGATCTTAGGAGTTAGGAGCTACAAGATTTAAAAAAAAACACTCTAAGTAGCTTTTTCAAAAGATTTCTTCTTTTCAATAACTAGCTAATTTTATTTTTATGTGTTTACTATTAATTAATTAATGCATTGTTCCCACTAATTCTCTCTCATCACATTATACAACATCTCTCATTCATTAATGTAATTATAAAAATTTATAATCTAAATATATAATTATAGAAAATTATAATTTAAATATGTAATCTAAAATTTATATATTTAATTATAGAAATTATAATTTAAATATTAATTATAGTAATTTATTATTTAAATATGTAATTACATAAATTTATAATTCAAAAATGTAACTATAATTTAAATATATTATTATAAAAATTTATAATTTAAATATATAATTATAATAATTTATAATTTAAATATATAATTCATATATATTATTAAAATATGTTATATTATTTTAAATACATCATTATTGATCTAATGATTAATGATGTTCTTATTTGTCATTTACAACTTTCAACTAGTTTTACTAAACAATTACAACTAGCTTTTCAATTTTCAGCTAGCTTTTAACTTTCAATTAGTTTTTCAGCTTTCAACTAGCTTTTCAGCTAATTTTATTAAATACATCCTTAATACAATGCATCCTCAATAGCAATTCATACTAATCAAACTTAACTTCAACTATCCATTTGTTGTATGCTTAATTCATAGAATTAAAAAAACCTTATTAGTCTTACGTCATTTGAGATTAATAAGTTATGAAACATAAATTATATAAAGAAGAAAAAAAGTGTGATGCTAACGTTGATAAAGTGTCTCAATTAGGAGTGATAACGGGGCAGAACAGATACAAGTAGTGCCTAATCGCTACTTAACCCGCCACAAAATATCCGCATTCGTCACCTGCTTAAAACATGTTGGGTGTCCGCTTTAAAAATACATACGAGTTTTCTTAATACTCTTAGGAATCCATGGGTACCTATATATATTTTTAATTTTTTTAAAAAAAAATAAAATATTATTGTTTTACATAAAGTTTTATTAAATAAATAATTTATTTTTTAAAAAATTTAGAAATAAAATTATACTAGTTTCTATGAGACTAGTTAAATCTAAAAATAGATTAAAATATGTACAAAATATTTAATATAAATAAAATATTCATTTTATATAACCTACATTTTTATAAAAAAAAAATAATTCTATGAATTATGTCCTTTTCATAAAAAAAATAACATTGATAACAATGAAATTTAACAATTAATATCTTAAGTAGATTTATTTCACAAAAAATATTATCTTCTTCAAACTAAATATATATAGTTTTTAATTTAGCAAGTAACATGTACATCTCGGTACTATGCCCATGGGTGGTGGTACCCATTTAAATACTCGTACGAGTATTTAAATGGGTACCATTAGATAAAAAAATTTCTTTTATCAAAATGACTTTATTTTAAATTAATTTGTAAAATATCTTCTATGATAATCATCTCAAAAAAATTAGGTGGTACTTGGTTTGAGAAAATGTTTTCTGTTTTCATTTTCTATTTTCATTTTCTGAAAACTATTTTTATTTTCAAGTTTTCAACATTTAGAAAATATGTTTGTTTTCACCTGATATTTTCTATTTTCAAAAAATAATATTGTTAAATTTAATCAATTTTAGAAAAAATATTATAAATATTTATATATATAGTTTAAAATATATTTATATATTATTTTTTATATAATTACAATGTTATTATTAAGTTTTCATATAATGTTAATTTTTGAAAATAATAAAAACATTTTTTTCTATTTTCTGTTTTCAGTTGTTTTTTGAAAATATTTTCAGAAAAAATGTTTTCTAAATTGTAACCAAATATATTTTAACTACTGTTTTCTATTTTATAATTTTTTTTACTCTTATAAATATTTGTAGAGAAATTTATCTAACTAAAATACATTTAAGAGACTCTACTTCCGTAATATCAGTTCAAGATTTTAGATTTCTTAAATTGTACTTGTAATCCCAACTGTTTTTGTTTTTATTGTACATGATATTTTTTTCAACATTTATAACAATTGTTCTCATAAAAGTTACATAACATAACTTTTTTTTAAACAATGAAGATCCAAAAATTTTAGAAACTAAACTCGTTGATAATGAATAATTTCAAGGATCATCTCGTCATTTCATTAATTTTAGGAACCAATTTAATCGGTCATTAAAATTTCAGGAACTAAATTAATCATTCACTCATTTCTAATTAATTAACTAACCTAAGAAAAAATAATTTTTTTAAAAATTTATTTAACAAAAAATTATTTTTTAATATAATAGGATTTGAAAAAATATTAATCCAAAAGTGGTAGATTTGTTTTAGAGAATAAATAAATTGGCTACTTATTAATTAGTCTCTAGAAATAGAAAGATTAGCAAACATATTAGTGTTGTTGATTAATCATGTCAATTACTAATCGATATACCACCATCTTATATCTTACTCCTTTGGGTTTATATATATATATAAAATTTAAATAACAGAAATTAAAAAAATTAGTGCACATGATTTAATTCTATTAAGTTCAATTAGAAAATAATATTATTTCTAGAATACTTTTCATTAAAACTTGATATGATAAATAAAAGAATTATTAAGATATAATTTTAAAATAATATAATTAAATGTCATAAAGATAGTTGATGTTTGTTTATATTTAAGCCCAAAATATTTTTTAGTGTTTTTATATATAAGTACAAAAGAGTATTAATCTGTGATTTTTGGCCTAGTTAAGTAACCAAAATGATTATCAAACATTTACCTATGAGTACATGTAACGATTTTGCAACCTGAGGTTTTTTATTTCCTTAACCATTGGTTAAGAATTTTTAGCTTTTTACTCCATTTTTTTTTTTTTTAACAAAAGAAGTGTGGTGCACAAATCCTGTGTTTAGTTTGATTTAAAACTTTGTAAGAACTATAAGAACATTATCAAAATGTAATCAACATCTAAAATTTTTCAATTTATTTGTTCTCTATATGATGAATGTATTTCCTTCTCCTTTTTCTTCATTAATTTCCCAAAGTAATTCTTAAACTGGAAGAATCCCAATATGCAGGCCTTTCTTGACTGCTAAGCCAATATAACCCCTTGGGGACCTCTATGCAAAGTATTCATGGTCCAATTCACATGGTTGAAAAGAAACATTCCAAATAAAATCCTCAAAGCAAAAAGGTTGCTTTTGCTTGCTTGTGTGAATATATATGGAAATCTAGCTTAGATCATCATATATATTCTTGTAGGAATGGTGCATGTGGCTTGATCTTGCGTTTAAGTTGTTGTCATCATGCACCCACCTCTTGTATATTGTCCAATCTACAAGAGAGAGTGGGCGTGCAAGTTTTGAAATCAAGATGCATAGTTTCTTCCACTCAATGTTTACAAGAAAATTAGATAGGATATGCATTGCAAAAAGTAGTAATATTACAACGGGTCATGATTAGTTTATTATTGGTTATAATTTAAGTAGGTTATACTAGTTCAATCCAATTTTGAAAAGATAACTAAAAATTCAGTTTCCTTTTATCCAGGTGGGTTAGCTGAGTTTGTCTATCAAATTTAAAATAAAAAATGAATAATACTTTGTTTTCTTTTTTCAAGTGGAATTTTTGCATAAAATATTTGCAAATGAATGAAATGGCAATATTAAAAAACATGTGAATGATATATTAAAAAATAAATTTTCTTTTCTATAAGTAAAGTTTTTTATAAAAAATATGCATATTTTTTTATTAAGAGAGTCAACTTATTTCAATCTAGCTGAACCCAATTAATCCATAGGTTAAGTGTGAGTTCGACAAAATTTTTAGTTTTGATCCGATTCGAATTCATGATGAGTTGAGCTAGTCCATTTAATTGGACCTATTTTGACATCTCTAATAAAAAAATATTAAAAGTTAAAAATGGTTAATAAAAATGATTTGACAACATTTGAATTCTTTATCTAAAATATGGGATTTAGTTGTCCACTTGAACATGAAATCGTGATTAAAGATTATAATATCACATGATTATAACAAAAAAAAAGAATGGAGGAGAATGGTTTTGGAATGTTTGGAGACAAATGTGCTTAGTGATGTGCAAATTGGAATGGTATGTTGTTTCAAAGTAGAACTTGTGTTTCCTTTGAATGTGAGATTTGCTTGTACATTACACTTTGAGTAAAGTTGTCTATGTCTTTTGGTGGATGGTACAGAAATTTCTCAAAAAAGAAATTATCTAAGGCAAGCCAATAAAATGGTAGGCCCCACTATTTTGCTGTTTCTTTCTTACGGTGAAGAAGAGACTGAAGAGTATATAAGACACATTTATCAATTATTACTAATTCACATATTTTTGTTAATTTAGTTTAACCATTAAATTTAAGTTGTTGTTTTTAAACTATCCTTTAAGTTTAGTTAGATACATCATCATTTTTATTCACATATTTTTGTTAATTTAGTTTAACCATTAAATTTAAGTTGTTGTTTTTGAACTATCCTTTAAGTTTAGTTAGATACATCATCATTTTTTTCTGGATACCTTCCATCTAATTAATTAATATATTTTAATAAAAAAAATATTATGTATTATAATATAAAAGTTTTTACACTTGTATTTAATCACAACTTTCATTTATGATAAATTTATAATTTTAATGATTAACACTTTAAAAATCTTTAACCATGATAAAGTCTTCCTTTTCTTTCACTAACAATTGGACTGATAGTTTAAAGGGAACCCTCTTTACCTTAAGAAATAGTAAAATTTCAATAACAATGGGCAACCCTTCTTTTTACCATCGATATATGCATAAAAAATTCAATGGAATTTATGACGTGTAACTTGTGATTAAATATGGACATAACTGGTCCTTGTAAAATTAGAATATTAAAAATGAAAATATTTTACTTTAAGTAATTTTTAATTTGTAAAATAGATTAGTCTCACGAGAATTATGAGGATGTGCATGTTCACAATGCGATTTGATTTAATTTTTAGAAGAAAAAACGACATTAAACTTAACATACAATAATGCGCAGTTCAATTTTATTTAGTTTTAAAATAATATCAAAACTGGATGAAATTAAATCAACTTTTACGGTTTAATTTGGATCAATTTAATAATTTTTTTTAAAATTTACTAATAAAATATAAATTTAATAAATAATTTTACACAATTATTGAACTATATTAAATTATAAAATAGAATTTCTGTAGATATTAAGGTTAGATAAATCATTGAAAATGTTAACACTTCATACAACATCCTGCTGGATCGACTCTCGTTGTACATGATTATGGCAACCCCCCACTTGGTAACGAAGTTCTCGGTTACTAAAGGAAGGGTAATCAGAGTACATGTCGATCAACGCATAACCTGGGAATTAGGGGTGGACAAAAATTGGGTTTTCAAAAAAATTGAACCGAACCAAACTGAATTGTTTGAAACAATTCGGTTTTTAAACTTGAAAAGCAAAATATTTTAGAAAATTGATTTAGAACCAAATTGTTTTTATAAAACTGGTTCAGAACTAGTTCGAAACAATTCTAGATTAAACTAGTTCTGAACTAGTTTTGAACTTATTATTTTTCTCCGTTCCTTTTTTACAGTGTTGTGGACATGACCACAATAGTGTGGACAACTAGAGGGAGTGTTTTTTAGTAAGCGTGTTTCTCACATGATTGTGGAAAGTTTCACAGAGGTGTGAGATACGAAAAAAATATTTTTTTTTATAAACTAGTAAACTAAACTATTTATAAAACCGGTTCGGTTTGAACCGAATTGGTTTTAAAAACAGTTCGGTTAATTTTTATTAAACTGGTTCAATTCAAAACTAGTTCAGTTTGCTTCGGTTCAAAACCAATTCGATTAGAATTATTTTTTTTGCACACCTCTGCCAGGAATATTACATGGCGAGTTTAGAAGTTACTCAGCTAATTGAAGATAGGGAGCCTCGGGTCAACTTAGTCGATACGAGAGGAATCCAAGTCAAGGATATGGTGGATTTGAACCCCGAGATAAACACAAACACCATGTCGAGCCAATATTGTCAATAGAACCACTACAAATTGGTCCCCAATCGACTTAAACCACAAACATCAATTCTAATCTACCAGTAGAGATAAGGAAAGCAATGATGGTGAAGGTGCAGTAGAACTCGAATCTTTTTACTTGGTCTGCAACTTATATGTCGAGGATCGACCCCCGTTTTCTATCCCAAAAACTGACAGTTAGCCTTCATACCAGGTCGGTGGCACAAAAGAAGAGAAAGATGAGAAGAGATAGGAGTAAGGGCTGTAAAGGAAGAAAATACTAAGTTGCTTAAGGTCAACTTTATCAAGGAAGTTCAATACTCAACCTGATTAGCCAACATAGTCATGGTAAAGAAAGCAAATGGCAAGGGAAGAATGTGCACCGACTTCACAGATTTAAACAAAGTTTTTCCAAAGGACGTGTACCCTCTCCGGAACATATATACACTGGTGGATGGCGTGACAGGACACCTTGTTGAACTTTTTGGATGTCTACTTGGGTTATAACCAAATCTAGATGCACCCAATAGACCAAGCTAAAATTGCCTTTATAACTAATAATGTTAACTTCAACTACTTGGTTATGTCTTTCGAATTGAAAAATGTCAAGGTTACTTACTAAAGGCTTATGGATAAGATATTTTGGCTCTTGATTGGGCGGTGTCCGGAAGTGTATGTTGATGATATGGTAGTGAAATCCAAGATACCCAAAAGTCATGCAAAAAGCTTGAGAGAGGTGTTCACTTTGATCTAGTGGTGCAATATAAGGTTAAACCCGAAAAAGTGTGCTTTCGGGGTACAAGGAGGAAAATTTTTGGGATTCATATTAACAATTAGGGGAATTAAGGATAACCCAAACAAAGGCCAAGCCATACTTTGACATGAAGTCCCCAAGCAATCCTAAGAAGGTACAAAGGCTGACAGGCTAGCTAGCTGCCCTGGCTCGATTTCTACCTTGTCTATTTGAAGCCACTAGAACTATGTCTCAGTTGTTAAAGAAGGCCACCCACTTGGACATTGAAATGTGAGCTATCTTTTAAGAAGCTAAAGAAGACACTATCCCCCCCCCGAATTCTTAACAAGCCTAAACCGACCATCAATTTACAACTATACCTGGGTAGGTGTGCAGTTCATCACGAGAATAACACCCATGGTAAAATCTTCGAAGGGTGTTTCGATGTCTAAATCCTTGAAAACACAAGTTTACATAAAAAATAATCCTGGTTATCTTGGATGGAACTATTCCTAAAGAAGAATCAGAATGTAGGGTGTCGTCGCTCCGGCATGCCCCATAGTAAAAGGTACTAACTCTAGATCAGCAAGAGGATAGAAGGGATAGACGTCATAAAAAAGGGTACAACTATCCCTACTGTTGAGCAAGGAGGAGTATTTGGCAACCTCTGCGCTAACCCACTAAAATTTGGCAATAGAGCAAGAAGGGTGTTGCAGAAAATTCCCAAAAGAAGGTTCCTCTTGAGAAAGGGGGTCCCTAGTGGTACCCCACGGGGTAGAAGCAGTAGAGCCCTCATCCACCGTTTCAGGAGTGTCAGCCCACGCTCCTATGATAGGGTCGACATTTGTGTAAAAAATTATCAAATACATTTATCCAATTATGAGAGATTTTCAAAACTTTAAACTTACATGAAGAACCATAATCTTTAAAACAAAATGAATAATTCTAACACAACAACATCTATTTCATAATTTTACAAAATAGTTTAGAGTACAATAATGAAATGTAACCACTAACCCAAATTAATCTAATTCAAAGCAATAAGTCCTTGACAATAGAAACTAGACTTTAATACACATGATATTTAATTCAAACATCATACATCAATGAAAATCTTCATAAATCTTCATCACAACTATCTGAACCGGATCATCTTTATACCCCGAACATATATGCAAATACATACATAAGAAAACAAACAAAGGAGGGACATATCTATAAACCATAAATGGTAATCTTAATAACTAGACACATAAAGGGGTCATTTAAGAAATTGTTAACTATATATCCTTTCTAATCATCATATTTCTATGCCAAGAAATAATCTAAATAGTCTCACTATCAAACAAAGTATCCTAACCCACAGTCAAATTTACAGACTTTAATTCCATATAGTCTTGACCCTCAATCAATATCAAATTCTTATATAGAATTCGTATACTGATTCACAACCATTTGGCTCACAGCTAGCTATAATATTTTTATAGAGACACATTCTAATAATCACCACTTTATCTTGTAAAGTTTCACATAATCCTAAATGATTCACATAATCATTAAGAGATTCGTTAGCTATATATTCTTTTATAACCATCATATTTCTTATACCAAGAAATAATTCCAATAGTCTTACCATCAAACATAGTATACTAACCCTCGAACAATTTCAAGACTTTAATTCCATATAGTATTCTAGATATTGCTAGAATAATTGACTCATCTTAGTCCTTACCCTCGATCAATGTTTGATTCTTTAACTAGAATCACGATACTGATCCTCAGTTAATTGACCCTTAGTTAGATATATTATTCTGTTTACAGACTAATTTAATTTAAAAGGAATATATTCTAACAATCTTACTTTACCTTGTAAAGCATACAACCACAACTCTCTCAATCCACATCATGTTTACATCATTAATATCATACTTCCATTAGGGAACCTAGAACTTTTCCACTATGTTCACCTCAAAATCTTACATACTACTAGTCCATCAATCATTGAATAAGCATAAACTAACATCATCCAATCACAATTTATCATCTTTCCTATTCTTTCAAGATAATATAAATCATATCAAACAACAATTAAAAATAATATTAATACATTAACAATATTAAATATTATTCCAAAGACAATTTTTCTAATATGTAAGATCGAGTCATAAACCGCAACTACAGAACATATTTAGTTTACCTTTGAATACATATTACAAATAAAAATAATAACATGGGAGTTTTTCAAAAATAAAAATATTATTATTAATAGTCTTAGATTAAATTTGTGTCCCTTAAAAATACTATTTTTATTTTAGTCCTTTAAAGTTTTTTTTTTAATTTTACTCCAGAATATGTTTGTGGTTTAAAATAATCAATCTTATGTGTCTAATATTAAGTGATGATGCCACTAATATTTGACCTTATCAATCGTTTTACGTCACTAAAGTATTAATATAATAATGTCTAGTGACTTTTTTCAAAATAAAAATATTACTTTTACTAAATGAAGAAAATGACATGTTGGTGTAGGCCAAATTAATTTATCAATTTTTATTTTTATCTTGCCTAACTCAAAATAAAAATAAAATAAATTTTAATAATATCATAATATATGATTCTTGGTTTCTTCCGTTCAACTTGATCTCATAGTTAACTCATTTTTGTCTGGTTTTATATATGCTTAAATTTCTTTAGCCAACTAGCCCAATTAATCTAAACAATAAAAATTTTGTATTAATGTTATGATATTTTTTTGTAATTATTATATATTATATTTATAATATAAAAAATATATAATATTTTGGATTATTATAAATATGTTTAATTTTTATATAATATATTATAATTTAATTAGTTTAAAATATATGTAAGTATGTGCACACATCCATGGATGAGGTTAAGTTCACATGTTTCATAAGCTATATACAGACTTTGAAAAAAGTCATGAATTTTTAAATTGACACTTACATTTTTAATTCCCACATACTAGTGGATAAAATACTAATATATCATCAGTTATTTTACTATGCAACAATGTATTATCAGATAAATTTTTTTACTCTCTGGTAATGCACTGTCGGAAAAAAAAATTACAATTTTTTTATTCTCCGACTTTGCACGGTAGGAGAAATAAAAAAAATTTAAAAACAACTTTATTTATTTGCACATAAATTATTTTTCAAAACAAATAAAATAAGTAACATAATAATAAAATTGTACTATACAATTCGTAATAGTTTATTTTTGTTCTTTCTTGAAGATCTTCTTTGGTATAGTACAGTGAACAAAGAAAGCATGGAAAAACAGCAAAATTGGAAACAGAATAACAAAACCATCCACCTAAAATAGTAAAAAGCTTCTATGAAGTGTGGAAATAAAGATGTATTCACCAATGAATTTTAGTATATTAAAATTATGCAGCACTTAAAATTAAATGAAGAGATGATACACCCTTTTGTCACTCCAGAAGAACCTTGACCCCCAAAATACACAGAATAGGGTTGAGTCATGATCATAAAAGATCTGTTGACTTTACCTTAAATAATATAAAAAAAAAAATTGGCTTTGACTGCATGCTTAACTTTAAGACTTACAACTTGCCAAAAAAAGCAGCTTCCTAATACAAGAGAAAAAAATCATTTGGAAAACGTAAGTTGTACCCATATCCTCATTGTATCACAATGCAAAGAACCGGTGCTGACATAATTCATGCAATGCCTGCAAAGTTCTGTCTTGCAATTCTCTTAACTAAACTAGACTTACCAACAAAGACTAAGTTTCGTGGTTCTTCTTATTTTTCTTCTTTCTTGAAGCAAAGCTGCTTGGTCCAATTTCTATTGACATTCTTTTGGTCCTGAAGAACATGGGGAAAAAGAAAATTCAACATCTATTTGTCTCAATATGAAAAGACATTATTACTACTAAAAACTCACACTATTTCATTTCATGCTGAAACAAAATACCTTGATGACAATTCTTCGGACTCCTTACAATCCTCAGCAGCAGCACCATCTATGACAAAAACATCATCTACTCAATTAATTTTTCTCATACATATAAAAAAGGAACCATATAAGAGACCAATACTCTCACTTCTATCAGCAATAAAGAATAACTAATAATATGAGCATACAATAGTCATCATTTATGCATATATCATCAGTATTGAGTTATATCTTAGCTTAGTGTCTGGTTGGGAAAAACTCATAATCAATTCATCCTTCCGAGGCACACGTTTCAAAATAAAATCTATAGTTGGGATTAGTTTCGCCTTACATCCCAATTATGTTCAACTTCAAAATTAATCCTATCAAAATCAATTCTCTCCCTACTTTAAAACAAACAGACCCTAAGTTATTGACTACATATTATTAAATTAAATCTCATTTGAGTTGAGCAAGCATGAGTTGAACAAACATACCAATTACACCTGCCTCTCCAGTTTCCTGATCTGGCTCTGACTCTGACTCTGAACCCCATCGATCTCCACCATCATCATTGTCCCAACGATCACCAACAGGAGGCATCCAGAAGTCTTCATCTTCTGTGTCACTATCATCATTTGAAGACTTCCTGACTTCAGATATGATCATCTCTTCAGTTCCCTTGTCCTTAATATTTTTCTTCTGCATTTTATCCTTTTTCTCACCATCTACACTTTTTGACTCCTGCAAACTTTCCTTATCAATTCCCTTGTCCTTATTCTTTTTCTTCTTCTTCATTTTATCCTTTTTTCCACCATCTGCACTTTTTGACTCCTGTAAGCTCTCTTCAACTTCCATTCCATGACCTAACAACTTCTCTTCTTCCTCTTGCTCTGTTTATAGAAGCCAAAATGCATCAGTAAATAAAGTTTTACAAAATCCATATGCACAAGGTCATATACTCTGCAAATACTAGCGAAAAAACTTGGTCACTTCAATATTGAAGCACCAATATGACTCCAAATTCAAAATTGAGTGAAAACTGAAAACATGACATCACTGACAGCTGACCTAATTTATTAAGAAATCTTCTACCACTCATATGCTTCCAGATATGTTCCTCCGACTTATTGACGTTATCCCCAGTCAGCTTACATATCAACTTTGAACTGAAAAAGAGGAACAGAAATAAGTATGTTATTACACACTAGGTCTGTAGGTCAAAACAGAAAATGGGAAATCTTAGAGATTAAACCCTTGAAATTTTGGCCCATTTTCATGTTCAGAGACAGCATTGCTGTTCTATACAAACAAGCTCCACACAAATTCAGTGGAAAATTCACATAACTATGTTATTACACACTAGGTCAAAACAGAAAATGGGAAATCTTAGAGATTAAACTTCAAATTTTGGCCCATTTTCATGTTCAGAGACAGCATTGCTGTTCCATACAAACAAGCTCCACACAAATTCAGTGGAAAATTCACATTTTTTAAAAACAAATTTCAATTAAAAAAGTAAAAAAAATGGCAAATACTATTTATTATGAAACAATAATTTAAAACTGCAACCACAATTTCCTGTAATGTCAAGGATTGCTGTTACATACAAACAAGTTCCACACAAATTCAGTGGAAAACTCACATTTTTATAAAAACAAATATCAATTAAAAAAGTAAAAGGAATGGAAAATACTAATTATTACGAAACAATAATTTAAAACTGCAAATACAATTTCCTGCAATGTCAAGGACTGCGAAAAACCACAACAGTGGCCACAATTTAAAACATTTTTTCAAATATTGTTTTAAGTGTATTGGTACACATTCTCAGTTCACACAATTCGTATCACTTTCTTTTATTAAGAAACGGCACTGCTGAATATAAGTATATAAAATGTAATTTGACAAAAATTACCATTGGTGTTAAACCACTACTTCTATATGAACAGCATTTTTCTTTCATGTTTGAGGCCTGTTTGTGCATAAGTTAACTTTTGTTTAAAAAGAAGCTCATTTAATTTTTCATTCTTATTTCCTTTCCTGTAAGTGCTTATGGAAAAACTTATCCACACAAACCACTCATGCACAAAGCTTTTTCAGTAACACATAACCCCTGACCTTGGTACATTAAGAAACTCTCAATTCAAGGGTTAGATTTAATGGAGAAAACCAAGTACATCTCACATTAGGAGGCTACTCATTCTCCAAAGTCAAATCTAAGAACTAAGAACTAGTTTGGATGAATTTGTTCAGAAGCACTTCTAGAAGAAAAAGAATATAAAAACAAAAGTAAAAAACTTCTCTATAAGCTAAAATTAACTTGTCGTAAACTAAAATTAGCTTATTATCATAAGCTAATACGTAAAAACCTTCATAACTTTTTTAAAAGATACTAGACTTTTACAAATTAGCCTACAGAAAAAGTTCTTTTAACTTTTTTCTTTATATTTTCTTCTCCTAGGAGTGCTTATGCAGAAACTCATCAAACAGACCTTAATTGGGAAACTGGCCAAACGATTGAGGGCCTTAAGGTGTTTGGAAAAAAGATTAGACATCTCTATTATTCATATAATAGAATATAATCAAACTCAGTTTTTGTAAATTTGATGAAAAGTGATTTTAAAATAATCTTGTTTAGTTTTGAGAAAGAATCATAAGCTACAAATCTTCGTATTACAAAAAAACTTATTTTGCAGAGAAAATCTTTTTTTCTGATTTCATCTCTGTTTTGCTTTGCCAAACATGCTAAGTATTTTGCAAAAAGCCTTTTTAATCTATTTTCTTATCAACAAAATGTTAATTTTGTTAGTGGTGGAATCTAACCGGCAACCTTTAGTATCCCTAAAATTTTAATCTATATCTCATCCCTTAACCAACCAACCGAGCTACCTAATATATCCCTAAAATTTTATTTTAATCTATATCTCAAACTCTTATTTTCGCAAGGTTTCGATGCTATAATCAAATCTTCACTATGGCTCATCGACACACGCACTCGTAATCCATTATAATCAAAATCATTTTTTGTAATTTGATGAAAAGTATAAAACAGCTACAAATCTTCACATTACACGAAAAAGCAACACTGGCCAAACGTGAGCCTTAGGGTGTGTTGGTGTTTGGTTTACATACTAAAAATAGTATGAAAATAGCTCAAAAAACTGTTTAGAAAGAATTACAAGCTACAAATGTTCTTATTATAATTTTAAAAAAACATATTTTTCCAGAAGAAAAAAAAACTTTTTTTATTTCAGCTGTTGCAACGCAACTTATTCAACAAAAAAAAAACACACACACAGAGTTTGTAAGAGTGGACCTAGGTTCTACTCCCGTAGAATACACTGGTAAGGAGTACTAAGTGTAACTAAATCCCAAACTGACCGATAATAGTTTTGTTTATAAAAGAAACAACTTTGTTAACCAAAGAAATAACATATAATCTAAAAGGTTCAAAATTCTAATAAAAAACAACCTTTTTATGCACAAGGTTTCAACTTTCGATGCTTGCAATTAAAAAAAAAACAAACTTATTTTTCCAGAAGAAAAAACACTTTTATTTTTTTTTATTTCAGCTGTTGCAAAAAAACTTTTTTAACCAAAACAATAACATATAATATAAAATTCAAAATTCTAACAAAATAACGTTTTATGCGCAAGGTTTCTACTTTCCAAACCTATCAAACTCTCCATCTAACTCACTAACTCTTATAAGTGACTTTAGAGTTTACTATTAAGTTATCTAATCAATAAATTTGATCAAGTGATTTTCGAGTTTATTATCAAATTATCTAATTTGGATGTAACATACTTTCATTTAGTTTATCGATCGCTCCCAAGAACAACATCGTAAACACTGGCTTCTCTAGGAACATCATGATGATCCCTTCATCTTCTAACAATATATCACATCAACAAAAATACTCCACTATTATTATTACCTCTGTAATTTATAGTATAATAGTGATACAATCATAATAATATTTAAATATTTGAAATTATGTTATTTATAGATATTTTTTCCGATTGATTCTATTCATTGAGTTCGAGAGGTCGAGTAAATATCAAACTTCCACGACTTCTTCTAAACTCTCGAGTTTCATATCCTTTCCAATAATCCCTAATCGAAGGAAAATATTAGCACCAGAAACACTTGATTTCTCGAGAGAGTTACGAAAACAAAAACCGAAAGCCAATTGGAAAGGAAAAGAGAGAGAGAGAGTTACCGGCAGAGAGGGTCTTGCTTGAAGATGTTGAGAGGGGCTTTGTTACGCGCCAACGCGAAATTGATGAGACCCAAACGGCACTTTTTGCTGCGCGAGTAGGACTCCATGTCCTTCGCAAGGACCTCGTGCCCTGTTTCCACGCACTTGAAACGCGCGTTTTGGAGCTCTGTGAATGTCGGCGCCCCAAGCAGGTTCCTCCCTTCCTTCTTTCGGGTGCCTTCGTTCGTCGCTTCCATTGCCTCTCTCTCTCGAGCTCAAATGGAAGAGAAAAACGAAACCCTTTGTAATGGTTCTTCTTCGGAAAGTATTAATAGTCTCCCTAAACGCTGTCGTTTTACCACGCCATGGTATTTTTCCTTATTTAGAACCAATAAAACTTTCATCAAACTAAAGTAATTTTATTCATACTGTGGGTTTAGTTTGTCATTTAACCATAGAGGTGTTAATATTTAAAAAAAAAATACTATAAAGATTTTTTAGTTTATTTTTTTACAATTTTACCCTTCACTAATAATGTATTGTTTTCAACGAATTTTCTCTCTTCCTATCATAAATTTTTTTCCTTCATTTCTCTCTCGTGATTATACTAATTTATAATTTAAATATAGAATTATAAAAAATTACAACTTAAATATTTAATTTAAATTTTATATATTTAATTATAGAAAAATATGATTTAAATATATAATTATTATAAGTTTATAATTTAAACATGTAAGATTACATAAATTTATAATTTAAATATGTAATTAATTCATATTATTAAAATATTTTATAACTATTTTAAATATCTTATTGTTGATATAATGATTAACTAAGACCTTATTTGTCATTTTACAACTTTTAATTAGTTGACAAACTAGTTTTGTCAAACAATTACAAATAATTTTTTAGCTAGTTATTCAGCTAGTTTTGTCAAACATATTTTGAAATTTAAATTATTATTATTATTTGAAATAAATTATTAGTAGTAGTAGAAGGAGAAGAATTGTTTTCATATATTTTGAATTCTTTTATATTATGAATTATAAAATAGAATTATTTAAAAAGTGGGTTCAATATAATATAATTAAAAATAGACTTAATTAAATTTTTAGTTTCTGAAAATGACTAAATTTCGTTTTTGGTCCCTCTGAAAATTGAAAATAATTTTTACATTCCTAAAATTCTAAGTTTATATTGTTTTCAAGGACTAAATTTGACCAACTTTGACTAAATTCAAGCACGAAAAAAATATTTTCAATTTTTAAGAATCAAAAGTGGAATTTAATTTAATCATAAAGACGATTATCTCTAATTAAATGTACAAAATTAAAAAACTTTAAAAACACTTATTTCACCCCTTAAAACATAAAGACTATTTTTTATTTATTTAATTTTAACATTTTAACAAGAATTTAATTATCCACATAAATTTATATTTTGTAAAATGTCATTATTTTTGTATTTTTATTTTTTAATTAAATTATTTTTTATCTTCTAAATTAATTTATTTTTTGGGCTCGTCAAAAGAGGATTTTTGCTCTTAGGTATCTCCAAGAGTATTGAAAAATTCGAGTTTACATAGTTCTTTGAGACAATTTAAGTATTGGAGATTTTTATTGATTTTTTTAATTGATTTAAGTATTGAAGACTTTTGACTAATTTTTTTAAAGTGATTTAAGCACCTAAAAATTTTGATTTATTTTTTATTTTAATATTCTTTTGTTCATTTTAGAAGATATTTTTATGATTACCAAATTATAAATGTATCCAAAGTAATCACTAACAACTTTATATGATTTAATGTATCTGTCATATCGGAGTGCATTCTATGTGACATTTACAAAATCATAAGAGTTTTTATGATGACTAAATCAAAAGTGCATTCGAAGTATATCGTCAATGTAAAAAAATTTTACACTGGTGATTAATCACAATCCTTACTAATTGGTAAAGTCAACAAACTTAGCATATATAAAAGGTTTTAATTAATTGTCAGTGTAAAATTTTTACACAGTAAGTGTATAAGTAATTTCTCTTTTTATTTATACATCTTAATTTTAGAAGAGTTTACAATAATTAAATAGAAATCAATCCAAAGTGATGATTATAAACCATTTTTATTACTTTTTATTATAGTCAAATTAAAAATACATCAAGGTGACAGTTAAATAACTTTAATTATCATTGACCATTTATAAATAATTTGAAATAATGAATTTAAATGTACATCTAAAGTGACTAAATTATTACTATTATTGTTATTATTATAAAGTTTTTATTTTTTAAATATGAGATTTAAGATAATAAACCGTCACAATTTATGTCCTAAAATCTCAAGATTAAAAAATATCACATCTAATTAAATTTTGTATGTCTATTTAAAAGATTATAAATAAAAAGGATAAAAGGAAATTTATATTTTTATTATAAATTATTTATATAGAATAATTTTATTATAACCAAAATTAACGAATGAAGAATTTAAATACACAAAATAGTCACAATTTATATCTTCAAAATTTTAAGAGGTAAAAAATGTCACATTACACTATAAGTAAAAAAATCTAAATATTTTCATGAGACAAAATTTATGAATTTTCCTTTTTGTGAAATAGATGAAATATTATTATTATTATTTCAAAGAGCGTACATCTAGCAAGATTAATAATGTAAATAACAAGAATCTAGAAATAAAATATTTTGGTGCTTAAAGCAAAAATGGTTGTACGTAAAACACTAAACACACAACCCATTAAGATTTGGGAAGGGGGTATATCTAGCAAAAAAATAAGTTCAAACAATAAACACACTACTCATAAGATTTGAGTCAAGGGTGTGTTTAACATATTATTGGGATGTAAATAGAAAAATGCAAGAAAATGAAAAAAAAAGGAAATTAAAGACACGTGTATGGTGCCTCCCCTAAAAAAAGGGAAAGGGATTGAAATCCCTAAAAAATAAAACTAAAACTAAGACTAAAGGATGAAGAAGGAGAAAAGGATCCAATGCGTAAATGGTGAGAAGGTAGGGCCTCCTGCATCGCTTCCATATTTGGTGATCACTTTCAGCACCACCTTAGCAACCGGAAATAACTTCCAGTGGTTGTCAATAGTATAAGTAATGTTTTTTGGCTAAATTTTAATTTGTATCCCTTAATTTATTCACTTGTTGATATTTTATCCTTTTATTTTTAATTGTTCATATTTTGTTCTGTTGTTTATAATTTGATAACATTTAAATCATTCGTGAAAAGATAGTTGTTTATAATTAAATTGTTAATGTTAACTTTTCATGTGATTTGATTAAATAATTTCTCACGTTGACATATGGGTAAAAAATCTGAAAATTTAATTTTAAAGAGAAAAGTAGACTCAAAAGTATAATTCTAGAAAAAAAACTTTTTGCCAAATTTTTATGCAAAAATAAGTTTTTTACTTATGTGTTAATGTGGGAAGTCGTTTAATCACGTCATGTGGAAAGTCAACATTATTAGTTCAATAGTCAACGACTATCATTTAACAGATAGTTGAAAGATCATCAAATTATAAAATAAAGAGATAAATATTAGCAATTAAAAATTGGAGGACAAAATATTAGTAATTGAATAAATTGAGAGATACGAATTATAATTTAACCTATTTTCTTTTACCTTCCTTTTCCTATTTTTTACTAAGTTTTGAAAGAGTGTGAGTTAAGACATGTGTGCACTTTTAAATCTCTAACTCTTGTTTGTTTTCAACCTTGTGTTCTCCTTGCAATTCTTTTTCTTCTTTCTAGAAAATTTTCTAGCCCCCTTTATCTAATTCAAATGCCTCTTTTTATAGATTTAATTTTAAAATTTTTTACTCATGACAATTTTAATTTTTTTGGAACAAATCATGCATGTCAAGATTTCATGAGACAAATGTTGGTGGTTGAAGCTTACAAATGGCAGTGACACAATAGAGGGGACCTTTTTCATTTTCTTCTTCTTCGTTTTTTCTTTGTTTTTTTTAACCCTTTTCTTTTTGTTGTTTCTATTTTTATTTTTTTTTACCCATTCTTTTGCACTGGAATTTCCCATTAAGCTTCTAATGGTTGATGTGTATTCTAAATGTTGTTTTATAAGTTGATATGGTATGAAATTAGAAAGGGTATTTTTTTGTTTTTTTTTTCAGATTTACTATTTGCACCTCATAGTATGTTAAATGTACTTTGTTTTACTTAAGGACCAAAAAGAATTTAACCGACTATAAATACCCAAAGATTTTGCTAAATACACCATTTTTTTGTCTTTTTGTCCTTTCCTTTTCTTTCATCGAATTAATAAAAAGGTTTTACTTAAGGATCTAAAAAGAATTTAACCTACTATACATACCCACAGATTTTGCTAAATACACTCTATTTTTCTTTCTTCTTGTCCTTTCCTTTTCTTTTATCGAATTGGGCTAAAAAAAACCTTATTTTATATGAAAAAATAAAGTCAAACATTAATAAAAAGGTTTTACTTAAGGATCTAAAAAGAATTTAACCTACTATACAGACCCACAGATTTTGCTAAATACACTCCATTTTTTTGTCTTTTTGTCCTTTCCTTTTCTTTTATCGAATTAAGCTAAAAAAACCTTATTTTATATGAAAAAAGAAAGTCAAACATTAATAAAAAGGTACAAAAAATTTGACAAAATTAGGTGTCTACTAATACATTAAATTTAGTGTGTGAATCCATTTTAAATCATAGATGAGATATCGAGTAGTTTAAACAAAATTAGTTCTATTATAAGAATGTTATGAATATTATGTTTGCGATAATAACTTATAAATATTAAACAAAATTTTATATCGATAAAATCAATTGGTAAGATTGGATGGATGATTGATAAATTAATTTTTTACTATAAAGTTTCCTTGTGTTTAAATAAAATCCATTTTGTTTTTTTCAAAATTTTTAAAAGATTATTTTCTTATAAGTTATATTTTTAGAAGATTAATATTTTAAAGATTTAAATATAATTATAGATTATAATGTTTTTATTTTGATTATATATATATATATATATATATTATAGATTATATTACTTCAATCTTCTTTAACAATGGTATTTAAAAAATAATTCTTAATTAATCAATGTTTTTTTTAATAAATCATTATTAAAATATATTACCAAGTTTGAGTTTTTAATTACTTAAATTAACGAAATGTTTTAATTTACCAAAGCTGCACGTAGGTTCCAATATTCCCTTTTGTGAGAAAATAACGAATCAACGAAGCTACTTTTGGATCTTTTCAACGGTGATCCAACCCCAAAATTTAGTGATTTAGTTTTATAAAGTTATTTTTAGTATTTTAGTGTTTTTTGTAATAGTTTTATAAAATTGTTTTCAGTATTTTTAGTATTTAAAAATTAAAAATTTTAGCTCGTATTAGGGATGATTCTAAGCTTCTGGATTTGGTTTTGAAATATATTTCTGTTTTTGTTTTTGTTTTTATTTAAATTCATTATTTGACGTCACTTTTTATCATTGACCATCACGGCGGTCACCGGCCTCTACTTTTGACCAGTAATA
Organism: Psophocarpus tetragonolobus; assembly: GCA_037954015.1. Classification (NCBI taxonomy): domain Eukaryota; kingdom Viridiplantae; phylum Streptophyta; class Magnoliopsida; order Fabales; family Fabaceae; genus Psophocarpus; species Psophocarpus tetragonolobus. The sequence goes on from CM075691.1 coordinate 27,707,749, forward strand.
ACTGATTGCCACCTCCGTCCGGCAGTCATTGGTTGTCACTTCCGACTGGTGGTCACCAACCCCCACCTCTGACAAGTAGTCATCGGTCATCACCTCCGATCGACGATCACTAATTGCCACCTCTAACTAGTAGTCATGACCGCCACCTCTGACTGGTAGTCACTGGCTGCCACCTCCGACCATTACCTTCGACCAGCTATCGCCGGCCGCCACCTCCAACTGACGATCATCGATCATTATCTCCAATCGGCGGTCACCAACTGCCAGCTCCAATCGACGATCACCAGCCGCCACCTCCGATCGGCAGTCACCCACCATCACCTCCAATCGACAGTCACCAACCATCACCTCCGACCGGTAATCACTGGTTGCCACCTCTAACTAATGATCATTAGCCTCCACCTTCATCCAGCGATCACCAACTGCCACCCCCGATCATCGGTCACCGAACCACTACCTCTAACCACCAATCACCAATCACCACCTCCGATCGCCAGTTAGTGACCACCACCTTCGACCACCATCTTCAATTGCTAATGACTGATCGCCACATTCAACGACTGTCTCGATCGCTACCTCAAACTAGTGTTTTAGTTAAGATTTGAAAACAATGTTTTAAGTTTGAAAACAAAAACAATATTATTTTATAAAATTTTGAAAACTTAAAACCAAAATTAGTTTTTTATTTTTATAAATTTCAAAAGTAAAAACCACAAATCACCCCGAACGGGACCTTATTTAGTTACTATTTTTTTAAAATAATGTCTTAAAATAGTTCTAGTTTTGTAGTTTTCTATTTTGGTTTTGAAAACTCAAACTACAATGAGAATATATTTTTTTTTTTATTTTCATTGATTGAATTTCAGTAAATATAATTAGGCTTTTTTCATTTTTACATCTTTAAACAATTTTCAAATAGTACTTATCAAACAATCTTTGTTTTTTTCTTTCAAAAAACAGTTTTTGAAAACCATTCTTAAAAACTCTTTTAAAAAACTTTAGGGCTTGATTGGTTTGGTTTTGTTTTTTAGTTTTTGAAAAGAGTTTTCAAAAATGATTTTCAAAAACTGTTTTTGGGAAGAAAATAAAAAAAAACTTGTTTGACAAGTGATATTTGAAAACTGTTTTGAAGATGTAAAAATGGAAAAACTTGTTTATGTTTATTAGAATTTCATTAATTGTTCATTTTTTTAGTTTTTAAAAACTAAAAACCCAGAACTGTTTTCGAAAACTGTTTTCAAAAAACACTACCTAAGCAAGTTTTTTAGTTTTTAAAAACTAAAATATTGAAAATAGTTTTATAAAACTGTTGCCAAACAAACACTAAAAAACAAAATTAAATCAATCAACCCATTAATTTTTAAAAACTGGTTTGGTTAGTATTTAAAAACTAAAAAAAACTCTTTTGATTACTCTATTCTTAAACCAATTCTTGAAAACAACTCTTAGTATAAAACAACTATGAGTAATTTTATTTTTCAGTTTTCTATTTTTGTTTTGAAAACTAAAAAATACAATAAAAATATATTGTGGTTTACTTTTCATTAATGAATTTTTCATAAATATGAATAAGTTTTTCATTTTCACATCTTTAACATAGTTTTTAAATAACGCTTCCCAAACAAGTTTTCTTTTTTTTTCTTCCCGTTATTGAAAACTATTTTTAAAATCTCTTTTCAAAAACTAAAAAACAAAATCAAATCAATAATTTTATTTTTAGTTAGTATTTTCTTAAAACAATTTTGAAAAAAAAAAAAAGAAATAACTATAGATAATCTTTTTCTTCAATTTTTTATTTTTGTTTTGAAATCTAAAAAACAGTTAGAATATCTTACTTTTCATAAATATAAGCATGTTTAAACCAGTTCACAAATAATACTTACAGAACAGGGTTTTTCTTTTTCTTCTTCTACAACAGCTTTTGAATTTATTTATTTTTTTAGAAACTAAAAAAATCAGAACCAAGTTCATAACATTCATAATTAACCCAATTTTTTAATTCCCAAATGAAGTTGTATTACCGTGTAAGTTAATAAAAACTCAACAGAAGAATCTTTCTCGTGAAGACGAAGACAGTTATCGTACGAGCATGTAACGTGAGAGCATGGCCGTTTCAACTTCCAACTCCATCACGAAACGCTAAACGCGAAACTTCCACACTACACCACCCCAAACAGAGCCTTATCCGAAAAGCCAGAAAGAAAAAAAGTCCCTCTCCTTTTCAGTTTTCAAAAGTTTCCAAATCATTCGAATCTCAATTATTGCTCGTTTTTGCGTATACACATAAACACCATTTTCAAGATTCTCTGATCTCTCTGAGTGTGTAGCTTCACGCACCAACGCAGACCGCTCCAACATCGTATCACGTTTTATTCACTCTTCATCGTCTCAATCATCAATTCATCGCCACTCTGAAGGTATCTTCAAGAATCAGAAATTCGCATCTCGAAACTCCCTCAGTCATTTTCATGTGTGCTTGGAAGACAGTTCATAAAAATCATTTTGTAGAATTGAGTAGATTAAAATTAATTTTGACATATAATTTGTAGGCTGAAATAAGTTTTTCTTTTTCGTAAAATTTTATCAAAAATTACTTTTGATTTTTAAAATTTAAAAATATTTTTTTAGTTTTTAAAATTAGTTTGTTTTATATATTAACATTTGTTTACAAGTTTCGGATATTTGTTTATAAAAATGATTCATAAATATAAAAATATGTTTTTTGTAAGTAATTTTTTAATGTGAAAAAGAAAAATTAAAAGTGCATTAGAAACTAAAATAAATACGTTTTAATTTTAAATATTTAAAGTGATTTTTTGTGAAATTTTAGAATAAAAACTTATTTAAGCCTAATTTATATTTAAATATTTTTATTACAAAAATGGTTAAAAATAAATTTAATGTAATATTTTTATATTTAATGTAAAAGTTACTAATTCAAAATTAATTTTAAATTATTTTTCGATATAAAACCAAATATAAGATAAAAAATTTATCTGAAATTCATTTTAAATGTAAAATGAATTCTAAAGATAAAGTAAAATAGACATTTCATAAAGCCAACAGGATTTTCTTTGTATCAAGATCGCAATACCAGTAGGAGTGAGTTGATCCACCTTCATTTTGGTAGGATGAGTTAGTGTTTTCAACCCATCCATCCATTTTGGCTTACCCTGCTTAGCCTACCAATTTGGTGGGCCAATGATGGGACGACCCACTAATATTTTGTTTTGTTTTTAAACTATTTTTACTTTCTATTTATTTTAAGAAATTAAGAGTGAATTTTTGATAAATTTTAAAAATTAATTATAAAATAACACTTTTTTAAATAAATATTTTTTTAATAAGAACTTGTTTGTATAATTTCTGTCCATAAGTATATCTGAAAAAACTTTTAAAAAGTCAAAGATTTTTCATAATTTTTTTTTAAATGAGGTAAAAAACTCATTTTAGAAATTCCATCATTATTTAAAAATAAGCTATAAGAAATAGTTTTTCCATATTATCTAAAATTAGCTTAATAAAAGATTCATATTTTTTTTAAAAGTTTAATAAAAAGCTTTTTCTCTCCTTAGAAGTCTTACAAAAAAAGTTACACATGCATATCCTAAATGTATAAAATTTATTTCTTAAAATAAAAAAATTGTTTATTTTAGTTTAGCCAAACATAAAAAAATAGAAAGTTATTTTTTTAAAATAAGCATTTTTAAATAAACTTATTTGCATCCAAATTTTATTTACTTATTAAAAACAATTATTTTAAAATTACTTATTTCACAAGTATTATTTTACATTTAAATAAATTAATCCATTTTTTATCATAAAACTACTTTTAAGAAAGTTCGTATGTTGAATATGAAGTTCCAGAATCCAGAGGAGGAATCATCTATGTTACTTTCATAAGAATCTTGTGTTCTTTTTTTCTAAGCAGTTTTATTCATCTTTCTATATTTTTTCTTCTCCCACTTTCTTGAAATGCCGTTTTGTCAAAAGAAACTTGCTTCCTTGTGTTTCAAGCCACTGGTTATGACTTCACAACGTTGTGTTACTTACATTGGTGGATTTAGTTATAACCAGTTGTTTTCGTTTGTGTCAAGTTTCCATTTTGCTCATTACTTATGATTATTGCATTCAACTGTTTCAGAAGTTGCTTGGAAAATGGAAACTGCAACCTCAAGGACAATACACTCTTCTCGTTTTATATAGCATTGGATTTGGTTTGTGCTCATTATTACTTCATTTTTCACTGTCGTGTTTTTTCCAGAAAAGGGTTTGTGTTGATGGGGGGTCAGAGTTCAAAGGAAGATAGTTGGAGGCAGAATTCTTCTGTAGGGTCGAGTTTTTCTGCTTCTTCTTCTTGGAATGCTTACTTTGATCCATTATCGAGTTATGGTTTTGGTGAGGCACAACCTTCTTATTCTTCTTATGGGTATGAAGCTTATGGACATGGTAGTGATGGAATGGTTCGTTATGATAGTACAAAGCTAGAGAGGAGATATTCTAGGATTGCTGATCATTACAATTCTATAGATCAGGTAATGGCAACTTACTTAATTTTGTAGGGTATGTTTGGAAACCAGCTACATTGAATGTACCTGTCTTTCAAACAGAAGTTACTTTCATGTTATGTTACTTTTGTTTTGTGTATTGGAATGCTTGTTTTTTCTGTTTAAAGGATTCAAAGGGTTAATCAAACACAGACTTCGTGTTTTATTTTGCCCTTAAGGGGTGTTTGGCATGAGAAATTATTGTAAGTTGCAAACCACCACACATTCATGATCGCAGTCAATCTTCACGTGACATCTAAAATTCTACTGTGTCATACTAAGAATCAGGCGATTTGATTTAGATTTTTGAGTTTGAGACCATGAACGCATGGTGGTCATGAACCTACTATAGTTTTCTGTTTTTAAAGGGTACAGTGTTTATTTGGATTTGAGGGAAAAATATAATTCTTCTTGTTAGTTATTATAAAGCTTCTTGTAAAATCTTATGGGCAAATTTATGGAATAGATTTTCCTGTTATAAAAGATTATTGAATAATGCTTAATTAAGCAGTTTACCCAAGTATACAATTTAAGAAAGTTACAAGATTAGTCTGGTGGTAACTTAATGAAATGGGAGAGGGAGAGGACATGGATTTGAATCTCTCCATTAATACACTAACAACTAACATTTGTCTAAAAAAAAAAGTATAAATAAGTTTAAAATAAAAACAAAAATTACTACAATTGTGCAATGTTTGTTATATTAATTGAATATGTGGAAGAATGTTTGGTTACTTCTTTCTCACATATAGATTCATTTTGAACTAGATTTCTGATCGTAGATGTAGTGTTCATCATGCTTTGATATGTGCTTGTTTAAGTATGCTAAATTGAATTCATCGAAGAGAAAGATAAATGATCTGCATCTTTAGTTATTTGCAAGGAGTTTAGAGCTATAAATTACAGTACGCATTAATGCATAATAGCCATTATGACTCTTAGTGCATTTTATTGTGATTTGGAATGGCTTAGGTTTGTAGCTTGGTGTGTTAATATAGTTCTTGTAATTTTCAAATTTCTTTCTCATTGATGGTGCTCTTTCCTATCTTTGTATTACTGGAAAAGAATCAACACTTTGTAATTGTTCAATTTCTAAACATTTCTATCGTTTGCGATACTTATTACAGGTTACTGAGGCTCTTGCACGTGCAGGCCTTGAGTCTTCTAATCTTATTGTTGGTGTTGATTTCACCAAGAGTAATGAGTGGACAGGTTAGGCCTTATTTATATTTTACTAAACTTGGAATTTATCAAGTGTGTTTTAGTGTAATATGTTGAACTTGGTGTTGATATTTTAGGCAAGAATTCATTCAATAGGAGAAGCTTGCATCACATTGGGACTGGTCTGAATCCTTATGAACAAGCAATATCAATTATTGGGAAAACCATGGCAGCATTCGATGAGGATAACTTGATCCCTTGTTTTGGATTTGGAGATGGTATCTCTCTTAATACAATTTAACAATATCGTTTTCCATTATTTTGAATTTAAAATTTGGTTAAAAATATTACTATGATATCATTTCAGCATCAACACACGATCAAGATGTCTTCAGTTTCTATCCGAATGAAAGATTTTGCAATGGATTTGAAGATGTGTTGAGTCGGTATAGGGAAATTGTTCCTCATCTTCGACTTGCAGGTTATACTTTAACTGGTTTTCTTGTTCCTAGGAATACACTATTAACTCCAGTTATAGATATTCCAATATTGAGTTTTTGACATGCATTTTAATTTCAGGTCCTACTTCATTTGCACCTATAATTGAAATGGCTATGACAATTGTTGAGCAGAGTGGAGGCCAGTACCATGTTTTGGTGATAATTGCAGATGGCCAGGTATTCTTGTCTATATTGCTTTCGTATGAAGCTGTGAGTAAAGAATTGGATATTTTATCTATTTTCCCTTGGACTTATCAAATTATTCAAATATCAGTTTTGTTGTTTTGATTTGCTGGATTTAGATTTGGAAAATAACATGGTTTTCAAGACTCACTTGATTTGTTCATTCTCATTGGTCTGTGGTTACGTACTTTTGGAGTTGAATTGAACTGAATCTGTTTATAGTAGTAATCGCATGGTTTAGGAATCTACCTAGTTTTGATGTTGGGCTACACAGATATGCCTTGTCCTAGAGACGAGGAGTTGGTAAAGATGTCCCCACTTTGGCAAAAGTCACTTGAAGGGAAGAAGAGAAAAAAAAGTTGCAAATTCAAATCTCTCACCCAACACACTAACAATTAATATTTTGTCAATACAAAAAGAAAAATAGGGATTTAAGATGTTTCCCACATTTACCAAGAGTGACTTAAGTATCTTCCTAAGCTAACATATAGGATGAACTTAGACACTGTATATTTCTAGTATACACTACCAGCTACACAGATAAAACATATTGGGATAACATTGTTTTTATTTTTTATGCAAATGTTAATTATTAATATGTTAGTTTTTATTAATGGATACTTATGACGGTTGAAGTACAAGTGTGAGTTAAAGTTGAAGTTCCACATTAATTATAAATTGAAAAATTGAGAAATATATAAATGAGAAAAATCCACAAATTTAATGCTTTAAAGTTTTTGGTTGAAAATGGTAACATATTCTTTTATATATTAGTTTATGATCTGTATTTAATTCTTCTATTCTACCCATTGTTTAATTTGACTTATTTGTTCTGACAAAGATTCAGAAAATAGATGTTATATGATTTGTTTGTGATCATTTAAAACTCTTTTATGTAATTTCATCTACGGTCTCAGTTGCCATTCAAAATATGGAGAAGCTTTTTAGATTATGAAGAAACTTTTTCTTTTTTTCCTTGTAGTTGCTTCTAGAGAAGCTCACCCCTCCAAGTCTACTGTAGTTTGCTATAGTTTTATCTTATGAAGCATACTATAAACTCTTCCACAAATGTCTGATACAGGTAACAAAAAATGTTGACACTAAGTATGGGAAACCAAGTCCACAGGAACAGAAAACTCTGGATGCCATTGTTGCTGCAAGGTGATTATGATGTAACTTTTGCTAGACAATGTTTCCTTTCCTTGAAACTTCTTGTGCCTTATATGCATGCTTTGTAGCAGTAAATTTCCCCTTTCAATCATATTGGTTGGTGTTGGAGATGGACCATGGGACATGATGAGGGACTTTGATGACAACATCCCTGCTCGTGCCTTTGATAATTTTCAGGTAAGTTATGATATAGAACTTTTATTATATTTCGGGTACATTGCTTTTACCAGTGGAAGTTGATCCAATAAATCACAGTGGATTTCTCCTTCTCCCTCTGTAGTTTGTGAATTTCACAGAGATTATGTCAAAGAACATCCCTCATTCGCCAAAAGAGGCATCATTTGCACTTTCTGCATTGATGGAAATTCCTTCTCAGTACAAAGCAGCAATAGAGCTTGACCTATTGGGGTGAGTATTTTGTTTCCTTAAGGGATGTTTGTTTCACACAATTCCCTTTCACTCTTAGGAATGCTATTCATAAGATATAATATACAAATGAGATTCCTTGATATTTTATAAAAGGATTAATTAGGCTTTATGTTTTTTATTTTTTTTTCAACTTTTAAAATTGTATCTCCCAATTTTTAAATCGTAATATTTTTTCTTTAAAAAATGTTAAATTTGTATTCGTTTAACTGTGGTTGAACTATAATTTGACAGTAGTATTTTCATTCATGACATGATAAACCCATATATAATCATTTAATATATATATATATATATATATATGAAAAGACTATTTACAAGAAAAATATATATAACTAATTAAATCATATTTAAACTACATAATTAATATTTATCGCATAATTAAATTACTAACACATTTTTTCACTTAACAATCATTAGCAGTTGATTACAAATTCAACAATTTTAAGAAATTGTTTACGATGTTAAGATTTAAAAATCGAAAAACAACGTCAAAAATTGAAAAAATAAGAGAGTAATTAAATCTTATAAAAATATATTTGGTTATTTTAGTATTCTTGAAAATATGTTAGTACTCCATGTCCATGTGAAAATATGACATTCTTAGAAATAATAGATTCTCAATGAACTTTCTAACAAACATAGAAATACATCTTCCCATCTTGACATTCTTATAAATGCTAAAACATTCCATGAAACTAACATCTTATAATTCCTATTTGTTCATTTTCTGAGGTAAGTTTTGTGATCATTTATGCTTATTACTCTTTAAGCAGAAATCGGCAGGTCCATGCTCCTCAAAGAGTGTCCCTGCCACCTCCTACATGTAGTTCTCATGCTGCAAGTTTTGAGACAATTATCCCTCCTTCTGCCCCAACATCCACTTATGATAACCAAGTATGAATTTTCCTAATGAATTGCATGAAACTGTGAATACATTATACATGCTTTGCTTCTTATTTCATTTACTGATGTAATTTAGCTTTTATTTTTAGGGCCAGCTTGCAACTTTTAAAATTGTTTAAAAAAATTAATTTTATTTTAGAGATTCTTATATAATCAAGTAAATTTTTGTTTGGTTATAATTATAAAAAATCATTTTCAAAGATGGCCTAAGTTATTTTGTTTGTCAAGAAAATAAAAGGTTCCATGTTTTTTAAAGATTTTCTCTCTCTTCTATTGCTGTTTTCTAAGTTATTTTTGAAAAAAAAAAAAAAGAAGAGAAAAACAGAAAACTGATTCTTAAAGTTAATGTATGTACATGGCCTAAGTTAAAACAATCCTTTTTCTTCCTTCTTTTGTGGAAAAGAAATATAAAGTGGTTAAATGGATTGGATCATTTAGAGGATCTTTTGATTTATGGTTTATTCTACTAGAAAGAGAAATTCAAGATATACTTGCCTGATTAAGAATAACAAGCATGCTTGATATATGCAGTGAGTGATAAAACAGAAATGAGTTAGTTAAATCTAGAGAGTCATTTGTTGCATAATTTTAGTGTTTGGTTCCCTTTATGAAGAATCTAAAATGTAGTTTAGTTGCATGATTTCATTGTAATGTATACAACACTTGACAAATTATGTTGGCCTAATGCAGCTTTGTCCAATTTGTCTCAGCAATGCAAAAGACATGGCCTTCGGATGTGGACATCAGGTAACTAGTAATTTTCTTCTCATATTTGTTCAAAAAACATCAAATAATTAGTATTTAGTTTGAGAAAATATTTATTTTTATTTTTATTTTTATTTTCATTTTCTAAAAATAAAAATAATTTTTAAAATTTCAACATTCAGAAAGTGTATTTATTTTCACTTCATATTTTTATTTTCAAAAAATAACATTGTTGAATTTAATCAATTTTAATAAAAATATTATAAAATATTAATATATATATAATTTTAAATATATCTATATATAGTTTTTGTTATAATTACAATATTATTATTAAGTTTTGGTTTAATTAGTATCTCCTATCAATGTAAAAATTTTTACAGTGACATTCAATCACAATCATTCATTTATGGTAAATTTACTGATTTTATCAATTAATACTTTAAAAGTATATAAATGAAAATTTATGATTAAATATCACTATAAAATATTTTTACTACTAATTAAACTCTTAAGTTTTTATATAGTTTTAATTTCTTAGAGTTTAACTGGTATACATTAACAGTGTAAAGAATTTTACACTAGCATCTAATCACAATTTTTAATTTATAGTAATTTTGTTGATTTTATTAATTAATATTTTAAAATTTATATAAATGAAAAAATATGATTAAATGTAAGTGTGTAAAAGTCTCTTACACTATCAGTGTATATTAATTAGAATCTTCTTTAAAACACTGAAAATATGTTGTTTTTTTCAGTTGTTTTTCAAGAATGTTTCTAAAAAAAATATTTTTTAAATTATAATAAAACATATTTTTTCTGCTATTTTATATTTTCTGTGACAATAAAAATCAAAAACACCCAAAACAAAGAAATTATATTTGACATATATTGTTTTATTATTTTCTGGCAGACATGTTGTGAATGTGGACAAGATCTTCAGTCATGCCCCATGTGCAGGAGCCCCATTACTACAAGAATTAAGCTTTACTAATCATATTCATATGTGTGGCCTGGGAAATATTACTATTATTGTTTTTTCTTGTTTGTGTTGTGCCAGTCCCAATTCTTTGGTTTTTTTGGTTAATTAAATTCATCAAATATTAGCATTAGATGTGACTGTGTACAACACTTGATTTTGACAATTTACTAGAATATTTATGAGTTTGACTTGATTCATTGAGTAGTTAGATATAAAAGATATAATAGGATACGATATAAAAGAAAGATAAAAGAATAAAACTAGGATAAGTTTTAATTTAGTATTCAATGTAAATAGATAACATTATTATTGTGTTATTTGTAATGTTCTAAATTTTAAACTCCTGGAAGAAGAACTTGTTTAATATTTTGTGCTCTGTTAAAGGAATAAGTTGCTAGCTATTACAGTTTGATGCGTAAAATTTTGAGTAATAGGAATAAATTTAAAAGTTTAATTAATATATACTGATTAATTGTATAAAATTTTTTATAATAATATTTAATTATAATTTTTTAATCATATAATTTTTAGGGTATTCATTTATAATTCAACAAATTTATCATATATAAATGATTGTAATTGAATGAAGAAGATTTTTTTTTTCTTACAATCTTTTTTCTCTAAATTTAACAGAAACGTTTAATAAGACATTGATGTTGTATTATTTATGAATATCTTAAATATTATTATTATTATTATTATTATTATTTTGATTGTGAATATTTTAAATATTACTACTGCAGTAGTAGTAATAAATGTTTAATTATTAATATTTTGAAAAATATACTCTAGAATATAAAAATCTGAGTATTGTAGAAAGTATTTTATAAAATAAAATTTGAAATATTTTAAAAATTACCTATTTAAAATACAAAAATCAAGAGTGTTCTAATTCTAAAAAGTATTTTTCAGAATACAAAAATTAACATAGGTTTTACCAAAAAAGTACTTTCTAAAATTCAAAATGAAAAACGTGCTAGAAATAGAGATTTGAAAGAAATGGATTATTTAAGTAATTTATCTTAAAAAAATATAATAAAAAATAAAGAAAATGAATATAACAAAAGTGTTTACTGAATCACCTTTATTTTAGAAATATTCATAACTTTGAATGTGCAAAAAAGATAATGTCTAACCAAATCACCTTATCCATTTGAATTTAATCAATACAAACAAATTTAAATAAACCCAACTAACTTGCACAGTCACCCCAAATTTCATAATGGATAAGGTCTGAGTAAGGTATTAACATACGCATCTCCATACCATGTTGAAAAGATGTGCTCATATCTGATCTCATACTTACGCAGGTAGCAACTTTAATTCTCATCATGATACCCTCTGAGTACCTATATACTCATACTCACACTTATGATCCGCACTTTACTTATGAATAGAGACGATAAATCAATATTTTTTACACATAAATAAACATAAAATAAAAAACAAACAAACATAACATTGAACATAGAATGAATTACAAAATATTTCCTAAAGTTCTATATGATTATAAATAAATTTATATTTTTTTATCTTAACATTATATAATGTTGTAAGTTTACTAAGAGTTATTTTATAAATAACTCATTTTTTTTGTAAATTGTATTTTTATCTTATTAAATTTACATAAAATCTTTTTATTCTATAATTCTATTTTTATCATAAATTATAATAAAAATAATATTTTCCACTCAAAATTATAATACTATAATATTATATAATAAAGTATATTAAATAATATATATATATATATATATATATATATATATAAGGTGTAAGGCGGGCGGGTTGAGTATTATAGTATCCATACCCGCTCCATACCCATAATTTTTTGTGAGTCCAGACCTGCCTCGCACCTAGACCTATTTTTACGAGTAATTATTCATCTTGCGTGAGAGTATTTTGCAAATATCCATACGATTTTAGTCTATTTATGTTGTGAATTATTATATAACAATATAATATTATATAATAAAGTATATATATATATATATATATATATATATATATATATATATCTAAGGTGTAGGGCAGGTGAGTTGGGTATTATAGTATCCATACCCGCTCCCATACCCACAATTTTTTTGCAGGTCCAAATCCGTCCAACACAGAGACCCATTTTTACGAGTAATTATTCGTCCTACGTGAAGGTATTTTGCAAGTATCCGTAGGACTTGAGTCTATTTTGTCATCCCTACTCTATATATATAATATTGAACCAAAAATTAAAAAGAAAATAAAATATTAAATCACCATATTTAATTCGTGTACCTATGTCTTGGCTTTAGTCTCTTCCCTTTGCTTGGGTTTTTAGTGGAACTTTATGTCAGTGACTTGTGCCGAATAGGTAGGGGACATGCAAAAGAAACTTCGACGCTCAAGTCAGGAAGAGTTTGTTTCAGAGTAGTAGATATGAGTTAATAGAAATTACATGTACACGTACTATTTACCTCGATACCTGTTACCTATTTATAGGGGTAGACTAGGTCTTTACCTGTTGGGTCTCATCTAATCAACCTAAATCTAGGTAATACAATCCTAATATTAGTTTTTGGTCAATAACCACAATTTTTGCTAATTAAACTCTTGACCTATTGTTAGTCATCTCCTTTATCCGAATTGGGTTATTGTTTGTTGTTATAGCCGAGTACTTATAGTCGAATATATGATCTGGCAGGAGTTGTGTGCTTAGGCTGAAGTCCTTGCTCATGGCTGAAGTATGCTTATCTTGTTCACTTGCCTTCAACTTCGGTCATGGCGAGGCAAGAACCAAAGTTTCAAAAATAGAAGAAAAAGAGTTAAGCGCAAGAGAAAGAGTAAGCAGGGAGTCTTCGGTGAGGGTGAGGAAAGGCTTTTATAACTGACATTAGAGGTGAAAGGAAGAGAAGCTGAAGGGTGGAAGATCTGGACCGTTGATCTGGGGGAGCTTGGACGATGAGGATCGTGTCGATTTGTCTGGGTTTCCTTGGCTATAAATAGGAGGTTTATTCTCAGCCATCCTTCACCATATTTTCTAACCTCTGAGTCGAGATATCTAGATTCCCTCAAACATTCTACTTCGTTTGTAAGAAAATAGGTACACTCCTCCGAAATGTCTTCTTCTTCCTTTTCTAGCTATGCTTTTTCTCCTTCTTCCTCTTCTCAGGGTGATGCCTCAAACTCAATGAAGTCACCCCTTCTAGGGAGGGGAGCAACGTGTGCTCTGCTACCTTCCCTCCTATAACCCCTCAACCGTGGCGGTTGCAACTGCAACTAAAAACACTTCTTCTGAAGGGGCAAAGAGTCCTGAGACTCCTACCTATGAGAGGGTTGGGAATCCTAAAAAGGAGTTCCCCCTATTCAAGATCCCTAGTATGAATGGGTGGATGAGGAGGTGGCTGCCTACTTTTCCCGCTATAACACGAAGAAAGTTTTAGTAAGCTTCATGAAAAGTGTGGAATTGTGCTCTTTCGAGAGGGCCGAAGACTTTCCCTTCTACATTTTCCGCTACTGATATGGTAACTTCGATGAGCCCGATTTCGTGTTTCGCCACAAGAGCGAAAGAGATAGTCGTGAGTTTTTGTATATGCACAACTGTATGTTCTGAGATCTCGAGGTCCAGCTTCCTTTTGATGACTTCACGATAGGGGTTCTTCGTATCCTTAACACCGCCCTCACATAACTACATCCGAATGTTTGGGCTTACCTCCAGGAAATTGGGGATTTGTGCTTGTATACCCATATTAAGGCTAGTTCTGGCTTGTTTTTGCGTCATTTCACCACTCGTTCCCACAAAAGATGCAAATGAGTTTCTTTGTACTAAAAGCCCAAACATCCCCTTCTTCAGCTCTTCACCACTTCTTACAAAAATTTTAAAACTGGATTTTTAAACTTTTGGTTGATCCGAATACCAGTCCTAAGTACTTCTATGACTAAAAAATGGAGAAACTATTTCCTTTCTACTGGCAACAAGCGCCGAGGAGGTATGCTTGCTATCTAGCGAAGTTGCTCACGACTGAGGAAGTAGCAGGCGCTATCTTTCTAGACTCTCTTCCTCGTTGCCTCTCGTGGGGAGATTGATACAACTGTTCTGGTCTCCCACACCCTTTGAGGATTTGGAGAGTGAGTAACCGAACATCGTATTTAACTTGTTCGCTTTTTGTACATATGTCTTAGCCTAATAGTTGTGTTATATTGTGCAGGCATCATCATGGACGGTGACGACAACATGATGCATTTTCGTAAGAGCAGACATGTTTTGGCTAAGAGTGACGAGGAAGTCATTCCTAAAGAGATTTTCGAGGTGGATCCCATGCCGAAGGATCTTCCAGCCGACGTCCTACCTTCTGTGCCCGAGCCAGCTGGGGCAAAGCCTAAGCCAAGGGTGAAGAAGGTTGAAAAAGGGAAAGACAAGGGGAAGAGGAAAAACATGGAAGGAAAGAAATGTTCTTCCAACAAATCAAAGAAGCAAAGGATCGAGGACCATTTACCCAGTTTGGTCGTCCCCCCTATTGGCATGAGTTCTTTCTTCTTTGGCGAAGACTTAGATCCTTTCGCTATCATGTACCAAGTTGGTGAGAACTTGTCTGAAGCAAGCAAGCGCACCTAGTCAATACTGACCCCACTCTCCACTAGGTCATTACTGTGAGCTCTCAGCTCGCTTGCAAGCCTTGGGTCGCCACTTATTTTCTACCGAAACCACCAAGCTGAGGCAGAAACTGAAGCGGTCTGAGGAGTCGCTGGAAGCAACCACTAAGGTCGTAGACTCACTAAATGTCAAGATTATTGAGCTGAAGGGAAAATCTAGCACTATGGTTTCTAAGGAGCATGTAACGGCCATTAAGGAAAAAAAATGAAAAGATTGAAAAGGCGTTTGAGATGTATAGGGGAGCCGATGCCGCAGATAAACAAACTGAGAAGAGTCGCAAGTCTTTAGGTCGTGACCTTGATGCCGCCAAGGTGGGCTTCTTGAGGTATAAGAAGCAGGCAAATAAAGATATATGCATCGAGCATGAGGCCAAATCTCGTCAAGCAGTGCGTCAAGCCTACCAGTTCGATTCCTTCCCCCATGATTTCAAGTTCGACTCGAATTGGAACTTTTTTGGCGGGGGGTTCAAGCACTTTGATGAGGTTCTAGATGAGCTGAATCCAGATGAACATGCCCATTGCATGCTGTCTGTCCCTTCCCGTACTGTACGCATGGAGGTGGAAGACGAAGATGCCGAAGAAGTAGATGGTGGGGGGAATGCAGACACACAGTTGAGCCCATAACTCCATCAATCTTCTAGGCTTTCTATTTTTGTGATGTATAGATCAAGGCATAGGCCTTTCAACCTTTTGGTTATGTAGAGGCCGAAGTTGGGCCGTTTAATCTTTTTGTACTTAGGCTTGCCGGTTTTAACTCTACTTTGTACTTGTTAACATTACTCTTAATGAAATTTACGTTTCTTCTTTTTTTGCTAATGACTTATGTGTATGTGATCTCAGGCCTAACTTCAAGAAATTTCCTAGTACTATCGCGAATTCCCCTGTCGTATTTCACTTGAGTCGTGATTGTTTTTTGGATTCTTCGGAAAATAGATGATGTTATTCTCGTGGGTTTTCTAACCTTTGTTGGGTTTTGCTTATGTTATGGTTAACTCTAAGGGTATTTTATTTGAATCATGCGTACTGCCTAGTCTGAACTCTCTATCGAGTCATTGGGCCATCTAGTTCGAACAGCGGGTGCTGCCTGAACCAAACTCTGTGGCGAGTTGGCAGAGCTTTTAATTTTAAGTCACGAGTGTTTCCTGAACCGAATTCTATGGCGAGTTGGTAGGACACTTAATTTTAAGTCACGGGTGTTGCCTGGACCGAGTTATGTGGCGAGTTGGTAGGGCACTTAATTTTAAATCATGAGTGCTGCCTAGACCAAACTTTATGACAAGTTGGTAGGGCACTTATCATAAGCTACTATAATGCAAGATCTTCATAAAAAAAGTTAGAGAAGAAGGCCTTTTTTTTGTTGAATTGGGTACAAGCCTCGTTAAAAGTCTTCCTAGTAAAAACCCTTATTTGAGACAAAAAACTAGGTAAAGAAAAGAATACTTGTATTACATTGCTTTAACTATAGTAATTCTTCAAGTGGGTGGAGTTCCATGTCCTTGGAACGAGCTTTACAGATAACTCCTCCAACTTGTAGGCATCGTTGTTAAGACTTTGGTAAATCCGAAATGGGCCTTCCTAATTAGGAGCCAACTTACCTTCCATCCTGTCTTTTCTAGCGTCCCTAGTTGCTCTCTATACCAAGTCACCTTTAGAAATTCTCGGGCTCTGACTTTCGTGTTGAATCTTTGGACCATCCTTTGTCTACATGTTTCGACAACTATTATAGCCTTGTCACAATCTTCATCTATGCAGTCTAACATGGCTAACATTGCCTCTTGATTATCCTCCTTGCTGAAATGAGCCCTTCGAAATGAGAGTTCTCCAATTTCTACCAGGATCATCACATCTGTTCCATACGTTAGTCTGAAGGATGTTTCTTTTGTTGATGATTGAGGAGTGCATAAGTAGGCCTAGAGGATGTTGGGGATTAGCTCGACCCATCCTCCTTTTGCCCCTGTTATCCTTTTCTTCAATTCCCCTAGGATCACCTTGTTTGCAGCCTTGGCCTATCCATTTGACTATGGGTGCTCTACCGAGGTCACCCTATGTTTGATGTGTAGGCCCAATAAAAAGGGATTAATCCTTTTGTCAGTGAATTGGAGACCATTATTCGTAACTACTTCGTGTAGGATCCCGAACCTGGTGATTATGTTTTTCCAAAGGAATTTCTAGACCTTCTATGCCGAGATGGTAGCTAAGGGTTCGACCTCGATCTACTTTGTGAAATAATCGATAACCACCAACAGGAACTTCACCTGTTCTTTTGCCACTGGAAAGGGTCTGAGAATGTTCATCCCCCACATGTAGAATAGTCATGGGGTAGCTATGGCTTTTAAGTCATCAGCTGGTTGGTGGATGAGATTGTCGTGCCTTTGGCATTGTTTGCCCTTTTTCATGAAGGCCGAAATATCCTCCTGAAGTGTAGGCCAATAACAGTCTACCCTTAGTACTTTCGTAGCCAATGTTCTTCCCCCTGTGTGCATACTACAAATACCTTGGTGAACTTCCCTAAACACATAATCAACCTCTTCTGCAGGTAAGCACTTGAGCAATGGTGTTGAGAAGCCTCTCTTATACAACTTTCCCGTAATTATAGTGAATTTGGCTACCTTGGTCCTCAATATTTTAGCCTGGGCCAGATCTGCAAGTACTCTCCCCTGTAGTATGTAATTCGTGATGTCTTTTCTGCAATCGTTACTTGCGGATGAGGTGACACATACTTCAATGCTAGGTGATGAAAGTTCTTGTTGGATGATAGTCTTCAGCTGTCTCGGCTTCTTTGTACTCGCCAGCCTAGCAAGTTGGTCTGCTCTTTCATCTTGTTCTCACAATATATGGCCCACTTCTACCTTGCCAAATTTAGACCGCATCTCCTTGTAGGCATGGTAGTATCGTAGGAATCTCAGCTCATTAACTTGGAATGAGTCATTGACTTGCTCGGCCACTATTTAGAATATGTTATGCATTTTACAGTTCTAGCCCTATCTCCTCGGCTAACTTCAAACCCGCAAGCAGGGCTTCATATTCTACTTGGTTTTTAGAGGCTTTAAAACCAAAACGTAATGATTGTTCAATAGTGAGTTCATTTAATCCGTCCACAATGATTTCGGCTCCAATCCCATTACTGCCAGAGGATCCATCTACATGTATGATCCATAAGGCTAATTGCATGTTTGGTATCCCGGTTGTCGGGTAGAGCTTGTTGAGGAAGTAAGCTAATAGCTGGAACTTTATAGGGCCTCTGGTGATAGAGGACTATGAAGGAGACGTCAAGCTTTTTTAGAAGATTATGAATATTGGACTGAAGTTAAATTAAAACTCATCTTCTATATTTTTATTTATATTTTCGTAATAATTTTATGTAATAAGTTCATATGACTCTTGGCTTGTTTTGGGTTAGTTTTATCTTTGTTTTAAAGTCATTAAGTGGTTAGTGGGTTTTTATGTAAGTGGGAATTTAATTCCTATTAATTACCAATCTGTTTCTTTTAGAAATCCTAGGCTATAAATAGGCCTAAGGAAACCTTTGTAAGAAAGACTTGGAAGAAATCAAATATCGCTTTTGCTAAAGTGAGAGTGTTTTCTCTTTGGGTTCTTGAGTAGAACCTTTCAAATTCTTATCAAAGAATTCCTATTCTTTGTGGCGAATTCTTCTTAACTTATCAATTCTTAGGGATTGTGGTGTTGTTCTTTCCATTTCTCTGCCTTAATCCATTTTTTATCTTTTGTTCTACATATATTTCCTTTTAATTTTCTTCTTGTTGATGTTGAATTTATCGATCTAAAAAATAGGTTCATATCATTTGAACTGGTATAAATCCAGAGGGGTTGGATTTTTTTTGCGGATCTATCTAGGTTGGAAGGTAATAAGTTAACAAAACAATGAGAATTGGGTAAAGTAGAAAATGGAAAGGATGAAAATGGTCTAATGAAGGGCGACGCCACTTCCAATGATGAAAGATAAGTCATATGATGCCACAATGGTGGTGATTTACCCTTGATAAGTCTAGCAGAATACCACAAGAAAAAATTCCTTGATAAAATTTATCTCTAACAAAAGGGTAAAACTCAATTATAGTTTCACTAATTCAATAGTTGTCTTTTAAGTACAATTCAGCCCCTATTTATAGAATTAGGTGCCTATTCAAAATTATAACTCCTAAAATAAAAATTAAATACTCCATTATCATGCAATTATCGCATATGATTAATTGCATGTTACCTTAATTTCTAAATTAATGGAACATTACGAAAAATGAAAAGTCATATCATTCCCTCATTCTTCGAAAAGATTTGTCCTCGAATCTATGACTTTATTTTCCTACAAATATTATTCACTATAATTTAAAATGAAAAAAATCAACCTCCAGGATCAAATGCAACTTGTTAAAATTAATCCATAAAAGAAGTTTTCCTTTTTGGTTTCCAAACCCAAACATTGGAATCAAGAGGATTTCTTCTTTTAAAATAGAACTGTGCATTTTCTTTGTGAGTTTTAACTTCAATAATGTACTGGATGTACAATGACTCTGTAAAAGTGATATCAACATTTTTCTTCCTCCACAATTTGTGGGTTGTATTCTCATGATCCTGTGCATTCAAAACATCAATAGAAGAAGAAAAATCAATAGCAGTATTCATTTTAATATTCTTTTTCTCTCTTTCTCTTTCCTTTTCTCTCTCTTTGTCTTCACTCTTTTCTTTTTCTAATTTTCTCTTTTCTTCTCTCTCTTTTTCTATTTTCTCCTTTAACTTATGTTGATTATCACAAACTTGACTTGGTGTCAGAAATTTCAAATTAAATTTGCGTCCTTCATGCACCAAAGAAACTGAAAGTCTTCCAGGATTTATCATTTTATCCTGCAACCAAGGCCTCCCTAAAAGAAAATGACATGAGTCAATGGCAGCAATATCGTATGTCACTCCTTCCACATAGTTTCCAATAGTGAATCTAAACTTAGTTTGCCTAGAATGAAGACTCATTGGTAAGTTAAGTTTATTCACCAATCTTTCGCTCACCACGTTGCTATAATTTTCTTCATCAACTGCAAATAAACACAAATGACCTTCGATTAAACACCTTGTGTAAAAAATATCCACCATAATTCCAAACCTAGAGCTGAAGCTCTGATACCAATTGGTATAAATCCAGAGGGGTTGGATTCATTTTGAGATCTATCTAGGTTGGAAGGTAATAAGTTAACAAAACAATGAGAATTGGGTAAAGTAGAAAATGGAAAGGATGAAAATGGTTTAACGAAGGGATAAATGACACCACTTCCAAGGATGGAAGATAAGTCATATGACGCCACAAGGGTGGTGATTTACCCTTGATAAGTCTAGAAGAACACTACAAGGAAAAATTCCTTGATAAGTTCTGAAGAGAAATTCATCTCTCACAAAAGGGTAAAACCCAATTATAATTTTACTAATTCAATGGTTGTCTTTTGAGTACAATTCAGCCCCTATTTATAGAATTAGGTGGCTATTCAAAATCATAACTCCTAAAATAAAAATTAAATATTCCATTACATACATTTATCACATATGATTAATTGCATGTTACATTAATTTCTAAATTAATGGAACGTTACGAAAAATGAAAAGTCATTGTCTTCTGGATTCATATCATCTGGGTTTGTAGCGGATGTCGATCTCGGAGAGCTCTATGGACCAAGCCACCATCCTTCCTGCTAATTCCAACTTCCTCAATACCCTTGCAATTGGATAACCGGTTTGAATGATCATCTAGTGACTCTGGAAATAAGGCCTTAGACGACTTGCCGCACTTACCAGAGTCAATGTCATCTTCTCTACAACCTGATACCTAACCTCGGTGTCCCGTAGGATGCAACTTGTAAAATACACTAAGTGTTGGTCTCCTTCAATCTCCTGTATTACAAAAACACTTATTGCTGGGGTGGCTAGCATTCTTTTTAGAGCCACGAAGGCTTCTTCACACTCCTCAATCCACTTAAACAGTGGTGGTTTTTTTAGCAAGGCTATGATAGGTTTTGTCCTTTTGGCCACACATGGTAAAAATCTAGACAACGCTGTCAACCTCCCCAGAAGTCGCTGTACTTCTTTCTGATTCACCGGACTTCTCATCTCTAAGATTGTCGAGCACTTGTCTGGATTAGTTTCTATTCTTCTTCTTGTGATCATAAAACCCAGGAATTTCCCTCCTTGCACGCCAAAAACACATTTTTCTGAATTTAGTCTCATTAAGTGTCTTCTAATGGTGTTGAATACTTCCTTCAAGTCTTGTGCGTGGCTCTGGGCTTCTTCAGTCTTGACGACCATGTCATCTACATATATTTCCATGTTCTTTCCTACTTGCTAGTAGAAGAATTTGTCCATAAGCCTTTGGTATGTGGTGCCGATGTTTTTTAAGCTGAAAGGCATAACCTTGTAATAGTATGTCACGTCTTCGGTTATGAATGCCATCTTTTCTTCATCCAAAGGGTGCATACTAATCTGGTTGTATCCTGAGAAGGCATTTAGAAAACTAAGGGCAACATGCCCTGCTGCTTCATCTACTAGCTTGTCAATGTTAAGCAATAGGTAAGCATTCTTGGGGCATGCCCTATTCAGATCCATGTAATCGGTACACATCTTCCACTTTCCATTATGCTTCTTGACCATCACCACATTGGCCAGCCAAGTGGTGTATTTAACTTCTTTTATGAATTCTGCCGCTTTGAGTTTTTCAACTTTTTCTTTCGTTGCTTTTGGCCCCCATTTTTTTCTTTTTTTGGGCTATTGGTTTGGCAAGAGCGCATACCGATGACTTGTGAGATAGGAATCGAGGGTCAATTCCTGGCATGTCAGCAAGCGTCCAGGGAAACAAATTTCATTTTCATGCACTATTGTCATGATCTTCGTCTGGTTTTTCTTATGGAGGGAGGAACCGAGGTAGGTGACCTAGGTTGGTTTTTTTCCAATCCGAAAAGGCTGGATGTATTTTGTGGGATTGACCTTTTTGGTTTCATCAGGCCTGGGATTGAGGTCCAAATCTGTGAGGTTAAGGTGGGCGAGCATGTTGACAGCATGGGTCCTCGACTTATGTTCCCAGGGTTGGACCTTGAGACTTGCCAAGTAGCATTCTTTAGCATCTCTCTTCTCAACGTGGACTGTGATGACTCTTCCTTCCTCAGATAGGAATTTCATTGCCAGGTGGTGTGGACACTATGGCTCCTAACTTGTTCAGGGAAGGCCTTCCTAGCAATACATTATTCTCACTTGGCATGTCTACACCACAATATATCTTATTTTTACTATTCGGTTGGGCCATTTCTCGTCCCCAAACTTGGTATGCAAGTCGATACAACCTCTCATTGCTACCCTTTCTCCAGAAAACCCAATAAGGGGTTCGTCATATGACATCAGTTGATCCTATGACATGCCGAGTTCTTGGAAAGTTTTCCAATAAAGTACACCTGTCGAACTTCCTTTGTCTATTAGAGTTTTCCTTACTATGCGGTTGGATATTTCGACACTGATGACCATAGTTATGATTGAACGTAAAACTCTTACTATGTTAATGCATATTAATTAAACTCTTTAAAGTATTTAAAACACTGTCAAATGTTTCAAGAACCAACTTACAATCATAATTATTAAACTAAGGGATATTTTAGTTTGAGAAAAATATTTTTATTTTCAAGTTTTCAATATTCAAAAAATATTAATTTACACTTAATATTTTTTATTTTAAAAAAATAAAATCATTAATTTAATCAATATTAATAAAAATATTGTAAAATATTTATATATAATTTAGAATACTTTATATATAGTTTTTGTTATAATTACAACATTATTATTAAGTTTTTATATAATTTTTATTTTTTAAAACACTAATCAACTTTTTTTATTCTTTGGTTTCAATTGATTTTTAAAAAAATTAAATTATAACTAAATATTTTTACTACTACCACAAAAAAAAAAAGAATTAAACAAATATAGAAAAGTTCTTTAAAAAATCTACGTGTCAACACTAACATCTTTCTTTACTCAATTTCTTTCTATCGGTTTGAATATAGATAGAGCTCGTCCACAAAAAAGAAAATACTCCAAAGGATAAACCTTTCAATTCTCAAATCATCTATAAGTAAATTCTCAAATCATTTATAAGTAATTAACAGGTCCTTAAAAAACTGACTCTAGCGTCAGGCCACAATATAATCCCTGCAAAAAATGCAAGGCACATTAAATCAAATTTAGAAAGAATAAAATGTGATAATTCAATAAATAACCATTCTCGAGCTAATACCCTAACAAATAGCAAGGAGAAGAAGGGTTTCTACCTTCTAAACACCAAGTGATGGTGTAGGAAAAACAATACAACAAGGATATGGAAATATTGCAACGCTGCACCAGAATCCAATGTTATCTATGACAGATGGTAAAACATAATGAAAGTCCAAAATTCTACCAAAATAACGGGTGTGGATCCTCTTAGTTATTGAAAATTTTCAATAAAAAAAAAGAAAAAAAAACTCATGAGACGTGTGAGACCCACTTATGTAAAAGGGTCTCACACACTCCATAAATAAGAAATTTCCAATAATTAAAGAGAAGTTTTTTCCCAAAATAACATGTCATGACGCCGGCATAGCGGAATTCCCTTCACAAATTGTCTATGGTAATTGACAAAATATTCATCACACCATTGAGCTGTCATAGCAGTTATTTAGCAACATTGTCCAAATCTACTGTCAATTGAGCAATACATCCACCTTAATTGAAGAGTTTGTTACTGTATCCCTTCCTATATCAGCCTTTGGATGATCACGACAACTTAATCTTATTCTTACATGTAGTGGTTTCATGAAAATAAGATCTCTCAAATCATCCTTCGATTGCAATAAAAATGCTTTCCATAAATCTCTCTGTATTTTCCCAGATCTCTTAGAGCTCAAAATATCAAGTACCCTTGCTGCCTGTTCTTCCAGGTTGCCTTCATTTGAGTTTGGAACTCTTCTAAGTTTACAATACAGTACAGCATAAATTATAACCTGTATGAAATGAAAGTAAGTATAATAAAACTCATTGACTTTTATATTAGAAAAAGCAATGTTCAACTAACAGGAGGTGCCAACTCACTGTCTTGGTCTGTTTCCGTGTCCAAGCTAGGAAAAGACATTTATATGTAGAAACTATCTCACAGCTTTTTTAAGAGATTATCCATGCAGTCGCAATACAAAAGAATTTTACATTTGCGTTCCATAACATCCCTATTTTTATATAACTAAATTATTTTAAATTCAACTTAGAAATTAAAAATAAATATTAGGAAGTTGTATTCATATCCGAATTATAGTATTTGGTAAAATAAAAATATAATATATTATTAAATTAAAAAATAGAAACTACAAAACTTAACATTGCAATTTTAAAGAATTTTTTAAAACAAATGCTTAGTTACTAATTCAATAATATCTAACTATTTTAACTTTTATTCTCTAAAGATATTATTTCTGATCCTTTATTAAATATTTTCACATATTATTTTATATTATTTATTTAATGTTCTTCAAATATTACTTATAGTCATTTATTAATATTTTTCACATATTACTTTTGGTCCTTTATTTAATGTTCTTCAAATATTACTTCCCCTCCTTTATTAATATTTTTCACATATTACTTTTAGTCCTTTATTAATATTTTTCACATATTACTTTTAGTCTTTTATTTAATATTCTCAAAATATTGCTTATAGTTCTTTATTAAATATTTTCCATATATTACTTTTAGTCCTTTATTTAATGTTCTCCAAATATTACTTCGAGTCCTTTATTAATATTTTCCACATATTAATTTTGGTCATTTATTTAATATTCTTCAAATATTACTTCTAAGTTCTTTATTAATATTTTTCACATATTACTTTTCATTCTTTATTTATTATTTTTAACTAAATTCGCTTAGCAACCATACTCTCGCTCAACCATTAAGTTCATATGTTAACTATAAATAGGGGGAAGTTATTTCTGAACTAAGAGGAAGAAATAAGGTTCTTAAGCGTTGAGATTAAGATTTAAAGATTATTCACTCTTCATCAAACTCTTACTAAGATAAGGAGAGAAGTGAGATTTATAAACCTTTGTGGTGTTAATCTTAATAGACTTATATATTTTCACTACTCTTATGATTGTTATTACTTCTAAAACTAAGTTTTAGTTGTTCATTAATAGATTAATTGTTCTGGCTTCTATTTTCAAATGCTTAGTTGATTTCCTAGTAACATCTAACTATCATAACTTTTATTTCTTCATATATTATTTCTGATCCTTTATTATTATGCTCGAGATATTGTTTCTGATCCTTTATTCAATTCTCCAGTCAAGTCCTTTATTGTTATCCTCTAGATATTGCTTCTAGTCCTTGATTATCATTCTCCAAATATTGCTTCTGGTTATTATTATTCTCCAAATATTAATGTTGGTCCTTTATTATTATTTTCAGATATTGTTTTTGGTCCTTTATTATTATTTCCATGTCTTACTTCTAGTCCTTTATTTATTATTTTCACATATTACTTTTGATCTTTTACTTATTATTTTCGGTCCTTTGTTTTTCATTTCCAAATATTTCAATTTGATTATTGCTATTATTATTTAATTTATTCTCCAAATATCATAATATGATTCAATATTA
The DNA here is from genome assembly GCA_037954015.1 of Psophocarpus tetragonolobus. NCBI lineage: Eukaryota > Viridiplantae > Streptophyta > Magnoliopsida > Fabales > Fabaceae > Psophocarpus > Psophocarpus tetragonolobus. Next base: position 27,733,623 of record CM075691.1, read on the forward strand.
TTATCTATCAATTGTTCTATCATTCAACTTACTTTTCCAGAAGTTATATTTTGATCATTTTCAATAAAATTATTTCATCATACTATTTTTCATATAATACATTCTGGTTTGTTGATATTATTTATTTCAAGTTTTGTTTTGAATCTTATTTTATCATTCTCCATTACAAATTAACTAATAATCATTTGATAAATTAAATTAATATATTTAATAATTTCATATAACTAATAATGTTTTGAATCTTATTTTATCATTTTGAATCTAATAATTTTACGTGTATATTATATTCAAAAGATTATTAGTTATATGTTGAATATTTATGATAAAATATATTTGTATCTTATAAAATATTCAAAGAATGGTGTGTAAAGTTTAGTTAAGAAAATTTCATTATAAATATAATAATTCTTAAAATCATAAAAAGTATGCGTTGTGGTTGCAGTCTAGTATGATCTTCCACATCAGAAAGATGTCTTAGTATTAAATATATTAATGTTATGATCGAATTGATTATTATCCATGAAATAGAAATTGGAAATAAGTAATTAATTTATATATCTATTATGATCTTATAATTCTTTGAGAGTGATACATAAATGATTCGGTGAATGATTATTGAAATATAAGTAATACATGATTAGTGATTGCAAAGTCTAGTGACTTTTGAGACTGGGTTAAAATGTTGTGAGATGAACTTAGCAAAGTCCTAAGTTCCCTTGTAAGAGTATCATGCACCTTGTCATGTTTTGGAAAGTCATAATTTGATCACTGCGAGATGAAAGGCAGGGATCGGGTTGGATCCTATAATGGTTTTAAATAGATGAATATTTAGGTTGGTCAATGTTGACGCTTAAACTAGAATATTCATAGATCTAAAATCTTCCATAAATGCTTAGCATATCAAGATTGGTAAGGTATATCCTTCTCGAACTAAAAAAGTGTTCGATTGGTTTGGGGCCCGAATGTTGTGATTAGCAAGATAGTCAGAATTATGTTATAGGCAAATGACTTGCTTTCTTGAGAAAATTATTTTAACAAACTTGAGAAGGATATACCGTTACCAATCATTTTCCAAACAGATCATTAATGATTGGGGTGAATCATCACAGATTGGATATGAATTCATACATAGAGTCAAGTTAGACTTAGTCAATCATTGAAATGAGTAACGTTGAGTTCATATATTAAGTCAAGTGAGATAGAATCACAAGGTCAAACTTAAGCCCCATTGTTTGTTAAGTTTATTAAGAGTGACATTTATGGTTTTGTTAAATATAAATTTGTATTTAGTATTAGTTGTTAGTTGAGCTACATTTTATGTTTCATTTATGATTGTATGTCAAAGGTAGGGTGGTTGTTGAGCTCACTCTTCTGATTTCTTATATACTCTTGTTTTATCTCTATTAATACAATGTTGTTTTATCAATTTTTATATTCAAGTTAGTATATAAAAATCTAAAATCATAGTTGGTTGTCCGCTGCCGGCCGCCAGTGACAATGTTGTCCAGCGAATCCATGGTTTGGTGCGCCTCAAACGTGTGCAATCCAACATAAGAAGTCGCTCCTCCGTAGCCCTCTCCACGCACTCTCATACACCGCTTGTTTACTCGCCTTCTAGGAGGCGTGTGAGCTCCACACACCGCCCAAATGGTGTCTGTTCGTTGCCGTTTCAGCATCGCTTGAGTCATCAAAGCGTGTTGGGTCTGTTCATGCCCTTCACTTTCCAGTTTGAGCAAGTTTTGTGCACTTTAGCCTAAATCTCTCTCTAGATCCTCTTCCTCCCCTTGTTTTAGATCTACAATGTTTTCTTCTACCTCCTCTAGTGTCAGTTCATGTTTTGTCCTTCCTATTACCGGGGCTGTTGTTATCATAATAGTGAAACTCAATGGTAAAAATTATTTATCATGGACTTTGTGGAACTCTAGTTTTTTGGACAAGGACACCATGAACATTTAGAAAAAGAAGAAAATACTAAGGGTTCAGTTGAACAGAGAGTTCAATGGAAGAAGTTGGACTTTCAACTTTATGCTCTTCTATGGCAGTCGGTGGAACCTAAAATATTAAGAAACCTTAGAACATTCAAATCCTGTTATTCTTTTTAGAAGAAAGCTCAAGATATTTATTTTAATCGCTTGTTTGATTGTGTTCAGAAACTAGCCGTCTTGAAGCAAAATGATTCAAATATGGTGTCATACGTTTCTGATGCTCAGGCAACTATAGAAGAGTTGAAGTTTATCCTAGAGGTTGATTCAATGAAAGAAATGAGGAAACGACTTAATAATCTTTACATGGTTATGGTTCTTCGTGGTATGAATCATGCATTCAATCACATCTATGATCAAGTTCTGACAAAACAAGATATTCCTACCATGCTTAACTACACGACTCCTTTGTGTTCCTACCTTAAATAACGAGGATACCTCTTTTGAAAGTAATGTAAAATCTTCTATTATGATGTCTTCTAGAAAGAGAGGAGAACATGGGCTGGTGGAAGAGATAATCGTCCTCAATATACTCATTGCAAAAGGATGGACTACACTTACAAAACTTGCTACTCACTGCATGGTTTTTTAGACAAATTTGCACATGTATTGAGGTCTGAGAAACCTGAAGAGAGGAAATTATCTGAAGAAGAGTGCTTAGGATACCAAGAGTACTTGAGGTTGAAGTCTAACAATCTTGTTGAACCCTCTTTTGAACCTAATGTCTCAACGGTCTGCATTTCTCAATCTGTGGAAAGTCAAAATCCATGGATTGTTGACTCTAGTGCTTCAGACCATATCTCTGGTAATAACTCTTTGTTTTCATCTTTGTCATCTCCCAAAATTTACCAGGAGTGGGTTCAATATCCGTTTTTTCCTTCTTAAATTTAACTTTTATTTTGTACATTCTTTCTTGTCCCAATTTACTTTCTTTGAGTCAGTTAACTAAATTCTTAAATTGTTAAGTTACATTTAATTCTTATTCATTTGTCAAACCGGAACGTAGAATCAAGGGGTCTCTATTACCTGGGATCTAGTCCTTCAGTGTCTTCCCTTGCATCCATCTCTCCTGAACTGTTGCATGATTGTTTTGGGCATCTAAGTTTTGTCAAATTAAAGATAATGACTCCTAGTATTAAGAAAATTCAAACCTTAGAATGTAAAGTTTGTCAACTAGGCAAATATGTTAGATCTTCTTTTCTCAGTCAAGATGTAATTCAACCTTCTCTATTGTTCATTCAGTTATTTGGAGACCTAGTCGAGTTACCTCTTTTGGATTTAAATATTTTGTAACTTTCATTGATAAATATTTCCATTGTACGTGACTTTATTTAATGAAAGAAAGATTTGAACTTTTGTCCATATTTGCGTCCTTCTTCCATGAAATTAAAAATTAGTTTGAAAAATTAATTAAAATATTTAGAAGTGATAATGCAAAGAAATATTAATCCTATGAACTCTTCTTTTTTGTCCTCTCAAGGAATCTTACACTCGTCAACATGTCCCCACACTCAACAAAATGGAATAGCAAAAAGAAAGAATAAGCACCTTGTTGAAATGTCTCACTCCTTAATGATTAATGCAAAGGCTGGACCTTATATCATGTATCACCATGCATATTTGGTTGTACATGTTTTATTCATGATCTATCTCTCCAAGTATTGATAAGTTGTCAGCTAAATCTATCAATTGTATCTTCCTGAGGTACTCTCTTCTTCAAAAAGGTTACAAATGTTATTCTCCTAATACCAAGTGATATTATATGCCTGCTGATGTTACCTTCTTTGAAGATACTCCCTTCTACTCATCCTCTATATCAGACTCGATTGCCATCAAAGAGGTACTTTTCACCTAGTCCTAAAATTGTCATCTTTCCTGGCATCTCTTCCCAATCTAACCATGCAAATATTCCTTCAATTCCTAACTTCACTGAAATTGATCCATCACCGTCTGTTACTAATCAAGGCATGACACCTTAAGTTAGCTCTACCATACCTGATGACTTCTTGGCTCATGTCCCTTTCCATTTGCTTTTTGTACAACAGTTCCTAATTCTTATCCTATGGTTGATGACAACTCAAGTTAGCCTATTACTCTCCGAAAAGGTATTCGCTCCTCTCAACCCGCATCCTATTTACAATTTTTTGAGTTATCATCATTTGTCTCCTTCCTATTGTTCCTTTGTCACTTTATTATCGTCTATAACCATTCCCAAAAATGTTTGTAAAACACTTGATAATCCTGGATGTCGACAAGCCATGATTGATGAAATGCAGATCCTTGATCATAATGGTACATGGGAGTTGGTTCCTCTTCTCCCTGGGAAGAAAGTTGTTGGTTGCAGATAGATCTATGCCATTAAAGTTGGTCCTAGTAGTGAAATTGATCGTCTTAAAGCTCGTTTTGTAGCCAAAGGTCTATTGGCTTGATTATGGAGATACTTTCTCACCCATGACCAAGATTACTACCATTCGTATTCTTCTTGTCATGGCGGTTATTTGTCATTGACCCCTGTATCATATGGATGTTAACAATGTATTCCTTCATGTGAGTTAGATGAAAAGATTTACATGAAGCAACCTCCTGATTCTGTTGCTTAGTTAGTGAAGGGCTTGGCTTGAAAAATTCAGCCATGTTGTCCAAAGTTTTGGAATGAAAAAGAGTAAAGTTGATCACTCTGTCTTCTACTATCATAAATCTTTTGGACAATATGTTTATTTGGTTGTTTATGTTGATGACATTATCATTACATGGAATTATGAAGCCACAATCTCTCAATTAAAGCAACAATTATGCAATTACTTTCAAACTAAAGATCTTGGTCATCTGGAATATTTTCTTGGAATAAAAGAAGCTCAATCCAAAGGAGGCATTGTAGTTTCTTAGAGAAAGTATGTCTTGGATCTTCTGAAGGAAACCAAAATGTCTAATTATAAGCTCGTTGACAATCCTATGGACCCTTACAAAAAGTTAGTGCATGATATAAAATACTTATACTCAGATGCAGAAAGGTATAGAAGGTTGTTGGGAAGCTCATATATCTTACTATTACTAGGCTAGATATTTTCTTTGCAATTGGAGTTGTGAGTCGGTTCATGTATTCACCTTATATTGACCATTGGAATGGAGGAATTCATATTCTCAAGTACATTATGAAGGCTCTAGGTCAATTATCTTTTGTATGAGGATAAAGGAAATAGTCAAACTGTTTGATGTTATGATGCTGATTGGACAAAATCCAACATAGACTGACGCTCTACTATTGGTTATCTGGTGTTCCTTGGAGGTAACTTATCTCGTGGAAGAGCAAGAAACAAAATACTATTTTTCGACCTAGTGCAAAAGTTGAATATAGATCTATGGTCTTTGTTACGTGTGAGTTAAACAACTCATACAAGAATTGAAGTTCCGCAAAAATCAAACAGCTCTCCATATTGCCTCCAATCCAGTGTTTTGTGAGAGGACTAAACACATTGAAATTTATTCTCACTTTGTAAGAGAAAAGGTGTCGTTCAAGGAAATTAGGACCAAGTTTGTTAGCTCATATGATAAGCTTGCAAATCTATTAACCAAACCCTTGAAACATCCTCGAATTCAATACTTGAGTTCCAAGCGTGGAACATATAATTTATGTACTCCAACTTGAGGGGGAGTGTTAAATATAATTTTGTATTTAGTGTTAAATGTTAGTTGAGCTACATTTTATGTTTCATTTATGATTGTATGTCAGAGATAGGGTGGCTGTTAAGCTCACTCTTCTAATTTCTAATGCAATCGTATTTTATTTCTATTAATACAATGTTCTGAGTAGAGTGTAAGTGATCACTCAAGTTTTTTCCCTATATTCAAGTGGTTTATAAAAATCTCACTCCTTATGTGTGTCTCCTTTTATGTGTTTCTTTCCATATATGTTCGTAGTACGAATAGAGGATGGATCTAGTCAACAAAAAATGTTGCAGAATTCAGAGGATTCCCTCTTAATATGTTGAACTTTTAAGCGAGTTACTCTTTTGATGTTGAATTTTAGGTTTGTAAAGAGTCTATTGCTTTAAGTTATAATTTTTAAAAAGGTAACTATAATAACTAATGTATTTACGTTTTAAATGTAGCTTGTAATAAATTATATTGTGACTCACAATGTTACAAGAAGATTATAGTTCTTTATGTAAGATCAAATTTAAAAAATCTTTCACATTTTTATAAATACTTTTAGTTAAGGATTAAGGGCATTACACGTTCAATCACAACCCTTTATTTATATGACTTTTAAAGTATTAATTGGTAAAATCAACAAACTTACCATATATAAAGACTGTGATTGAACACTAGTGTAAAACTTTTTACATCGGTAATGCATAAGTCTTTTTCCATTTAAAAATGTGGGACTTTTTTAAAATTAGCTTGCAAAAAGTCTTACATTATTTTAAAAACTTCTGAAAAAGTTGTTTTCACTTCTTTTTTTTTGTATTTTTTTCTCCTATAAATGTTTTTAGATGAAATTATCCAAACAGACCCTAACTCTAACAAGCATGACTAGAGAGGAGCACTTCGATCAAAGAACATAGTGCACATCATTCACATTCCCATTTTGTTATGGTGCTTCTAATAAGATGATCAAATGACAACTACCAGACAAGACCCAAATAGATAAGCATACCTCACTAGTTCCAGGGCTAGTACAGACTCCACAGCTAAAGTTAACCTTCCCATCTTCCACCACTGAATTTTTATCCAAGTCATCATCTTGAACATTTATTTCAGATTCAGATTCAGGAGTGGCAAGATAATCTAACTCATCATACCACTGTTGTGCAACTCCAGCCTGCACCAAGAAGACATTAAGTTACAGAAAATGTAGAATCAGACTACTTCACTAAAGAAAGTTCCCATTAGCAACCTTGTATAAAGATTCTGGAACCTCGTCCATTCCGGAAGTTTCAGTAGCTGCACCTCTTGCTTGACACCATATACAGGATTCTTGTAATGGTTCAACAAGCTCAATATCCATAGGAACATCCACCCTCAAATGTATCTTAATGTTGCCTATCACACATTGCAGAAAAGTTCTAGATCACCACAAATAATTTCCTTATGGCATTACATCGTTGTTGATGATTTATGTACAAAACATAAGAATTTAAAAGAAAAACGCACAAGTTAACACTAGATATATAGTAAGCATAATCTGATGTAAAATCTAATTCTATTGTCTATGGGCCTGGAAGCCCTCTTCTAGACTGCTTAGAAATCTAACCCTCCATAAATGGAGTGATGCCATTAGCACTATAACTGGTATCAAATAATTTACATAATCTCTAAAGAATCTTTCAAGTTTCAACTGATTCATGACATAATGTTTAAAACTTTAAAATCATAATACAAAATTTTAAAACGTAAAATAACCTGGTAGCAAATCAAAATGTTGCAGATGATCAATTGGTGCACCAGAAATTCCATTTCCACTGTCAAACCAGTATGTTAAACAAGTTTGTATTAGAATTGAGAATAGAGATTGAATGTCACTTTTGTGGTAGAGAAAAAAGTGCTCTCCAGGGTACTCACAACCTATTTTTGTCATCTCCAATGACCAATCGGTAAACATGTTCACTAAATCACACAAAGGCTCTTGTGTAGAATACATTTGTAATAAGCTTGGGGAGTGTTAAATATAGCTCTAATTATACGCAAATAGAGAAACAAACAGATTGTATTTCTATTAATTTTAATTAGGGATTTTATTTTATTTCCTTATTTATATCCTTTATTGTATCATTATTAAATTCTAAATAATGCGTAAACACACAGAATGACAAATAACTTACGCAGCATAAATTGTCTCCAGGGGGTAATTCAGCCAATATGGTAATCCAAGGATCCCTAAATTTGATAACTGGAAGTTTGAACAGAACCCAGATTCTCTATTAACCTTCAGAATCCTCTGTCCAACTAGTAAGACACAAAAATTGGTGTAAATAATCTCCAAATTGTAACCACACAATGAGAAAGGATTGAGTAGAAAGGAGAAAGAATACCTGGATCACAAATAAAAATGTGATTATGCAAGGTTGCCAATGAAGATAAAAGATCAGAATCTGGCAGGTCCCCCAACAAAAGGCTTTTCTTGGTTTGCTGTGGAAACCAATCACTGGGAATCTGATCTATAAGGGACATACTTTTCATGATTGGCTGTTCACAGATCTCAAGAATTCTAGGAGAACCTATTTTTAAGTAAGAAAATATTACAAAGAATCCATCAGTTCTAGCTAGATACAAGATTGTTTAAACAAGCGACCATACAACCAATTTTAAAACAAACCTTCAAAAACTTCATCTATCTTTCCTGAATTGATATCCATGATCCACAAAGTTTGAAATCTATAAGTAACAATAATAATATCAAGGTAAGAAAGGAATATAACTCGACCATGTACAAGCAGCAGCAGCATCTACCGTCATTACACAAATCTTAACCCAAGACAATTTAGTTACAAAATAAGAAAATTAGAAAGAATGAAGAAAGATGTTCAATAGAAGGTGAAATTTGTAATTTAAATGAACAATGAAGCAAAAGGGATATTGTAGAATTATTCTTAAAAAAAGTTAGGGTAATTTACCCTCTTAAACTTAAGGGTTCCTCCATTTCACAAACTTGCACCCTAAACTAGAAAAATCTATACTAGACCCTCACTCTTACAAAAATCTCAACTCCTCAGTTAAGTTTGACAGAGAGGTGGGTGCATTTCACATGTAAATGTTCTCTCCACTGTTTTTCACCACTTAAAAAGCAGAAAATGAAGAAATAACATTCTAAATTCCAATTCCTATCTAACATTTGATCAACTTTCAAGTCAGTAATATTGATTAAAGCTACCATGTCAAGCACAAAAAAGAAGTTTACTTTACTCAATTCTACAAGGTTCTTCTTGACAAAATTAATGCATAAATGGTTCTATGAAACAGGCGTTTATCATGTTCTGAAGTCAATAATACTTCCCACCTCAACAAACGATTCAGATTTTAGTGATTAAGTGTTGGCAACACAAATGTTATGGTCTCCATCATTACAAAAACTGTTTCCCACTGTCAATATTGGTAAAACATTTTTTTTAATGTGTCCTTAGAGCTTAATATTATGCCTATTAATGATTTTAATTACTTAAAATGGCAAGCATTTGTTGAGAATATAGAAGGGGAGGAGAGATACTATGTCATTTTTATACCCTAAAGGGTATCTGAAAGGCTAGGTGCATTTTTGAGAGAAACTGAGAATATTATTGAAATATATTATTGAGATCTCATAGAATCTTCTATTTATAGAGGATTACAATGAACAAACTAACTAGTAACCGTATACAACTGTACAACTAACTATAGCTGTCACTTACAGCTATGACAGCAATCACTTACAGTGACATAAATTTTCTACTCTAACAGCATTGGATGATTTTGTGTTTTTACCCCAATGAATGCTTTCTTTTTCAATAAAAGCTTTCTATTTTGGCCTTCTTGATTTCTTAACATTTTTCTATGGGCTCACAAATAGACACACTGTTGACAAAAAGGGTTAAGGTAGGGTAAGAACCAGTGGCTTGCATTTGTATTTTCTAGTTTCTTAAGACCCAATGGACCAATGAAAGATTCATATCTTCCTCTCATTTTGATGTTTCTTTGATTGTGCAAAGAAAGGAGTCAATGATCTTGACAAATTTGGGTTTTCTATTAACTAGCATGCCCCAATGTCAAGAGGCAGGGATAGGGGGACTGGGTGTTCGTAGCATTTTAATTAAAGGTAATAAAAGCACTTATTCACCTTCTATCTATAATGTAGAGATTGTTGTCATCAACTGATTTCAGCAAATGCCATGGGAAATATAATGATTTAGAATCAAATACTTCAGCTCTTTCCTCAACATCAGTCGTCCCACTGCTTTCTAAACCAAGCTTACTCATGATCCAATTCCATATGTAAGTACCTCCCTTGTTAGAGGTTTTTGTAGGATAGAGAGTTTTCACAGTTCGTGCTCCCATATCAGCTTTCCTGATAGCATGGTTCTTAGAAAAGAACAAGAAAAAAAGAAAAATAAGCCACAACTCTATCAACAGAAACAGATATAGAAGTATAAATCTGCTAAATCAATCAATAAAAAGAAAAGGGACTTAATTGAATTTTAAAACAAAAATTCCCCAGACTCAATACAAATGGAAGAACAGTAACTTCCATCAAGACCACTCACTCTCCCTTCACCCCCTTGTAAATTCAACCACAATAACGAAAAATACTATTTCAAAGCCCTGCACTTTTTTGGATGCAAGTTAAATCTTAATGAAAACCAATTCCAAAGTCCTACAATCTTATCAATTTTCAAATGGGGGCGAAACCAATTTCAACATGAACACAAGAGACCAGCAGAGCATCAAATGTTGCTTGTTCAAGCATCCAACCAATCAATTTCGCTAATTCTATTTGAGGCCTCACTTATTCGAACCCAAAAAGGCCTCTGCCAGATACAATTCTTTGTACCAGAAAAAGGCCTCTGCAAGAAAGTCTTATTACCAACAAATATGACCCCATAAACAACTGCTAAGTATATAAATTACTTACATCATGTGTAAATATTCTCTTATTAAATTGTTTACATACATGATACAAATCTTGGTTAAATATTTTGCTAGTTATATATCTTCTTATATTTTAAAATTGGAATTCATTTCAATACAGACTTAAGAAAATACAACTTTAAAATTCAGTACATCCTTATTAAAATTATGTCATTTGGTTATTTATGTATTTTTATAATTTAGCCTAATAAATTAAAAAATGTGTTCAAATTAATTTAATTTTTAAAAAACTATATGTAATTCTATTCTATCACAATGATAATTTCTCAAGTTGAATACAATTTCTAGAAAATAAAATAATTCTTTGGTCCATCTCAAACACATCATAGGATAATATATATATATTGAAAAATGTTAATGATACTCTCTCTGATGCTCTCTTTCTGTTCCCTCCATTATTGGTTAGAATTTATTGGAAATCAACATTTTGGTGGGTTCCACTTCTCATTTAATGACTCTCCTGAACTGGAAGCAGAACCCACCAAAATTTATGATTTCCAATAAATTCTAACCAATCATAGGGAGAGTGTCCAAAAGAGTGGGAAAATTTTGCTAGCATTTCTCTAATATATCAATATAAGCTTTGCTATCTTATCATCACCCAAAAATTCAATTGAACTACAAGTAACAACTACGAAGGAAGAAAATGTAGAAACTTTCGTATGTTTTGGTTTGGTATGTAAACTTTGAGCGCTTAATTAATGAAAAGTTGCATTAATTCTATTTGCAGAGAAGGTAGCATTTTGTTTTATACAGATCTTGAGAATTAGCTAACCAAATCATATAGCAGCCTTGACAGAGCTATAGATAATACCAAAAGGTATATTGATCTTAGATATTTAAATCAATGTAGATAAAGTTTTCACTTTTCACCAAATGTGATGATCATGATAGAAATCTTATACATTCAAATACATACCTCTGAATCCACAAAATATAAGGAATTCTCGGTAGCATGGTAATACAACCCTGCAGGACGCCTTAATTTAGCAGATTCGAAATCTCCATCCTCAAATCCTGGGGAAGAGCCAATCTGGAGAAGAGCCAATCTGGTAATATGGTAATGCGACTCATATGACATATATGCTCCAGCTTGACGGAGACTGTTACAAATATGATTTGATACTATTAAGTAGTATATTATCTTTAGAGATTTAATCATTAATCACATTTATTTTGTTTCTCTTTTATCATACCTATCACTCATTATAAATAAGAAATCTATGTGGGCTCTAAACACACAATTACAGTCATATACTCTTACATTCATCATTCCTCTTAGGGAGTTACATTTCCTTATTCATTACTCTTAAATGTAATTTATTTTGAGATGAACATAAATATAGGAGTTGCTAAGTACTTTGACAGAAGCATTTCACCAAAATCAAGGCTTCAACTATTATCAGTAGATAGCATGGATAAAATAAGCCAATAAAGGACCTGAAATGATTCATCTTGAAATGCACTTATTTTAATGATTAATGATTAGTATACATACACAGTCCAGAATCTCTCCATTCCCATCAGACACAAGTATCCTATGATGATTGCAATCAGAAAAGAATATGTGGTTATTACTTTCATCTGTGGAGACACAACCTGTAAAATAGGACAAAAGAGATTGTAATATCTAATTAGTTTCAATAGAAAACAACAAGATATGTGAAATATATATTCTTATGTCTAAACCTTTCTAGTTAGCATCTAATTATAAAGCTCCAGATTTAGGGTGAGTTTGTGTAAACCTTTTATGAGAAAAAGTAACTTATTTAAACAGAATAAGCATCTATTGTAATTTTTAGATGTTTGTTTAAAATTTAAAAAAAAAAAAACATAGAAACTAAAAAAAAAATTAAAAACAGCTTATTTTGATAAGCTACTTTGATAGGAAAGTTGTTTTATGAGAAACAAAAAGCTGATAGATTTTTTTAAAAAATAGCAAGATTTTCTATAATTGCACCAAATATAAATTTTTTGCTTTTATAAAAATCAGTTATTTATTTTAAAATCACCAATTTTTCAAAATATCCACATGGACTAATCCAAATGATATTTTAAGCCAACTAGTAATATGAATATCTCTCCTCAAGGCAATAAAAATTGTTAAACATTAGCAAGGGAGTTTAGGAAAATTGGGTGAACAATCAGTACACACACATGCAAATATTTACACAGAGCAGTATTATGTATAAGAGGAATCAACTAAATTAGGGAACTCTTAGAATTGAGAGTTTGGGCCTAACTCAACCTCAAAAGGTAGCTCAAGGGGTGAGGGTTGCCCCTCATTTATATCTTGTATTTTGGCACTATATCTGATGTGGGACTTGGGTTTCTTTCCCAATAGAAACTAATCAAATGAGTCAATAACAGCTAATGCTAATTATAATAAATTGAACAGATATTACAGCATCTAACTTTTTTTATAGCCAAGAATAAAAGTATACAAGTACAATATGAGGAGGATAAAGCAGAAACAAGATATAACAATGAACATAAAAATGTCACAATAAAGTTGGCATCCATTAGAATAACACCAAAGGAAACATAAAAATAACCATGTCCTATATAACAAGTTTACAGGCAAAGAGCAAGCTTAAAGATATGGAGCACTAAGCTTCAACCAAAAAATGCATAAAAGAATCGCCCAACAGAACAAAAAGTGTGATAAACTAAAACCCCCCAATTTTAGGAGGAAGTATATAAGAAGGAACAGAAAAAATTTCAAAGAATCACAGCCTAAAAAATAATATAATTATGTAACGGTCTAATAACTGCCCAACTAACAGCTGCAGTTAGTTAGGACTTAGAACTGTTACTTGTAATAGAAACAAAAGAGGAGTAACGGGAGAATGGAGTGGGAAATTTTCAGGAGTCAAAAGTTGGGAGAGCACTGGTATCTCTAACACCATTATCTGTATTAACCTTCCTCCAGTTCTGTAATCACATTGATTTAGAATAGAAACAACAGCCTCAAAAATAATATACTTATGTAACTGCTAATAACTTCCCAACTAACAGCTGCAGTTAGTTAGGACTTAGGACTGTTACTGGTAATAGAAACAAAGGAGGGGAAAGGGGAGAATGAAGTGGGAACTTTTCAGGAGTCAAAATTTGCGAGAGCACTGGTATCTCTAACACCATTATATGTATTAACCTTCCTCCAGTTCTGTAATCACATTGATTTAGAAAAGATAAATTGAGATTTTCTCAATAATATTCCGTTCATCTTCTTTTCTGATTTTGCTCTATCAACTGGTAGCAAAGCTCCTATTTAGGAGTTGTGACTTGTCATGAGTACCAGGAAGCACCACACATGGTTAGCAAAAGATGGAAGCTAGGCTCATTTCAATTGAAAAGATCATGGAGGCAAATCACAAAGCCTATAATGCAAGATTCAAGAAGCAGGAAGAAATGATGGAGAAATTTACAGAAGTTGATTAGGGACCAAGTGAATCAAAATGGAACACAGAAACTCGAGTGTGGCCGACTAAAGGATCAAATCAGAGGGAGAACACATCAGTTCAAACTTCAACAAGAAATGAAGCTGGAGGTTCCTGTGTTTGTAGAGGACATGGACGCATATGGATGGGTACACAAGTTAAAATGATCTTTCAGAAAGAGAGTAGCATTAGAAAAAGAACACATACAGGCAGTCGTTGTGGCTTTGAATGGTCAAGTACTGAGTTGGTGCCAATGGTGTGATTGTGTGAATATCACAATCCAACCCCTTCTTGGGAGTGATTCAAGATAGTAACAGTACTGTGGTAGAGAAGTTCCAGCCTGTTAGAATCTGTTTTATTAGAATCTGTTTTATTCCTGTCAGAATCTATATTTTATTAGTTGTATTGTTTCCTTATTTAGGAGATTACAATTATAGTGTGTGATAGGAATATCCCTGAAATCATAGGGATATGGTGGTTATTGTTATTCTTACCTATTAGCTTCAGTCTTGTATATATATGAATTGTATTCTCAGCATAATTCAATAAGAAAAATTATTCTACCCTAAATTTTGAGACAGCCTAAAACCTACTTATAGGGAAGCAAACTTGGGAGAGCCTGGCCACTCAAACAGCAGTATCTATAGAACCTTCTGTCCTATCCAGTTCTGTGAGTGATCACCAATGTTATCTATGGCGGATGGCGGTCTATGGCGGTTTGCCAAAAAAATGCCATATGGCGATAGCGGATGGCGTTGCGGGAAATGGCGGACGCTATGGCGGACTAAAAAATAGTAATACTTTTATATATAAAGTTATAAACATTAACAAAATACTAAATATAAATTAAAAAATTACAAAAAGAGAATATAAAACATGAAATATAATTAAAAAAACAATGAAAACAACACTCATAGTCTCATATAACTAAATCAATACAATGTTAAAAGTACCTAATATTCTTCAACTGAAAACATGATCTAAAATTCAAATTAAAACATGATCTAAAATTCAAATTAACCAAAGTTATGAAACTTAAAACAAACAAAAAACAATTTCTACTTTCCAAAACCTAAAACCTATTCATCTTCATTAACTCCAACATAATCCTCATCTAAATTCTTCTCATCATCATCAAGAGAAGCATATCCTTCTTCCTCATCGTCATCTGACTTGTCATTGTCAAAATGAGCTTTGATTGCTTCTTCTTCAGACTCCCCTTCCTCAAACTCCTCATCCTCAGCTTCTTGTTGAACTTTAACTTGGTTATTTTTTTCTAGTGCTTGCCTTTTAGATGTCTGGGCACCATCATTTGTTGGGTCCTTTCTTTTCTTGGTACGCCTAGTATAGATCCTAGGCTCTCCAACCCCTGAAGCTTCATACACAGTTGCCCAATTTAAACCTTCATCATTATCAAACACCAACTCATTTCCATCATCTGTAGCATCATCCATCTCTCCAATTAACCATTCGTTGCAAGCATCAATGTCATTGAGAGAAATTGGATCAATTTCATCTCTAGCATTATATCTGTGCTTAAGTTGTTGGTTGTATTTAACATATACCAAGTCATGCAACTTCTGGTGCTCAAGCCTATTCCTTTTTTTGGAGTGAATCTGAAACATTACATAAGTAAGATAAATAAAGGTCAAATGAAACTTGACCATGAAATTTAGATAAAATAAAATTAGCTTAGGGAATTACTTGCTCAAATACACTTCAGTTCCTTTTTCAACCTGAGGAACTGCAAGTCAGGCTCAAAATCTTTATAGCTAGTTTTTGCAAATTCGGAGCATTGGAGCCATACATTCACCACCAATAAGCTACATAGAAGAGCATGGCTTGTAAGTTTAGGATTTGTAAAATTAAAACTTCCATAAAATAAATTAGTAGAAGTTTCTTACTAGGAAAATGAGATTTCCTTTGATGCATAGCCTATTCATGTCCAAAAAGACCAGCTTTAGTTTTGTAAAGGTGCAACTTGGTCAGAATTGCATGTTGGACATCTACTTCCGGAACCAACTTCTTAATGCATTCATATAACCCATTCGTGACTTCAAAATCAAACTCCATTTCCATGTGGTCATAGAAGAACTCTGGATTAAGAAAGTGGGCAGCTGCATGTCATGGCCTATGAAGTTGACAATTCCATCTTTTATCAATAATAGCAAACACATCTTGGTATTTGCTTTCATTGTTGTTGAATGACCTCATGATGGTTTCTTTTGCCTTGTCCATTGCTTCATAAATATAACCCATTGATGGTTTCCTTTCCCCATCAACAAGACGAAGCACTTTTACAAGTGGTGCCATGATTTTAAGGGTATATACCACATTCTTCCAAAAAGAAGGCATGAGTGCCACTTTCATAGCTTCCTTTCCCTTAGCTTCTTTTGATAGTTTGCTTAATGTCCATGCACTGGAAACAAACATAGTTCTAATATTGATTTTCTGAACATGAAGTCTTTCCAATGTGAGATAAGAAGTAGCAAATCTAGTCACTGCAGGTCTCATCAACTCCTTCTTGTTTGTAAAACTTCTCAACATGCTCAAAGTACTAGAATGGGCATAGATAAACCCAACTAGTGCGATTGCCCTTCTAATTGTCTTCCTAACCAATGGAAGTTTCCCAATATCTTCAAGCATTAGATCAATGCAATGGGCTGCACAGGGGGTCCAAAACAAGTGTGGCCTTTTCTCCTCCAGCTTCTTACCAGCCAACACATAATTACTCTCATTATCAGTGATCACTTGCACAACATTTTGCTCTCCAACCTCCTCCACAACTGAATCAATTAACTCAAAAATCTTTTCTCCAGTTTTGACATAATCAGAAGCATCAACCGACTTCAAAAACATTGTCCCAGCTTGAGAGTTCACCAAGAAATTAATGATGCATCTTTGTTTCCTATCAGTCCATGCATCAGACATGATAGAACATCCATGCTTCACCCATAGCTCCCTATGGCCTTTCATCAACTCTTCAGTATATTCCATCTCTTTCTTCAACCGTGGAACTCTAATATCATGGTAACTAGGAATGGGCAAATTTGGTCCATATTGACCAATAGCAATTACCATATCTTCAAAACTCTTCAACTTAATAAGGTTGAATGCAATCCCAGCTTGATACCAAAAGCGAGCAATATACTGATGAACCTTTTCCACTATTTTTTTGTCACATGCCTCCTTTATGTCCATTTGTCGCACTTTCTCCCTTTGTTTTTTATTAACTCCTTGTAGTGGATTTATACAAAACATGTCCATTGGCCCTTTTCTAGCCATACTCTTTTTGGCAGCAACTACATTATTGTTAGAGTCCTCAAATTCATCTGGTTCATCTTCATCACATCCAATGGGAACAAAGTCTATTTCTCTAATGTTGATAGGCAAATCAACTGAAGTTGCTATAGACTTTTTATTAGTTAAAAGTCCCCAAAGTTCATCCTTTACATGTTGTGGGCTTTTTTTACAAGCTGCCATGTTCCCTTTCTTCCCCATGATATGTTCCTTCGCTCTTGTTATTCCCCCCTTCATAACTTTTCTACAGAAATTACAAACAACTGTGTTTGTGTCAGCTTCATTTAGTTGGTGACAATATTTCCAACCGGGGTCTGTTCTAGAGCTAACCCTTGAATTTGTTGGAGTTGGGGTTGTTGTTGGTGTTTCAGCCATTGCAAAACTTGCTCAACGGCTGTAGTGTACTAATACTAAAAAAAATTAACAAAGATAGAGTTACTCATCAATAAAACAGAGCAACTTCTCCACAAATAACACAATTAATAATTTTTACATAATGTAAAAAATATTTAAAACAAATAAAAAAGTTTAAAAAATAAAAAAAAAAAATAGTCAGACTTCAGAAGAAGAAATAAGAGAGAATCAGAGAAGCGAAAAAAAACCCGATCTCTGTAGCTCGCCGTCGCTGTCTCGTCGCGCGTCCCTATCCCTGTCACCGTCGCCGGTCTCAGTCGCGTCACCGGCCAGTGCCTGTTGCATCACGTTGCTGTTTCTCGCTTGTCTCGCTGTCGTCGTCGACCGTCGCTGTCTCGTCCCTCGTCTCGTCGTGTCGCTGTCTCGCCGCGCGTCACTGTTTCTCGCCGTCGCGTCGCTGTTTCTCGCCGTCGCATCGCTGTTTCTTGCCATCGCGTCCCCGTTGGCATCGCGTGGTCGTCGATCGCTGCCGGTCTCCTCTCTCTCAGGCTCTCTCAGGTGCGCGTGAAGGTGAGTAACGGTTGTCTTAGGGTTTAAAGAGTTAAAAACTCTTCTGGGTCGGGTCCGCGGCCCGAAAGCCTTTTTTTTTTTTTGAAAAAACGGCTGTTCCACCAGATTCCGCCATGGCCCGCGTTGCCGCCATGCACGCGATGGCCATGGCGGCCGCCATGACCCGCAATCCGGACACCGCAACGCAACCGCCATACTGTGACGTTTTGTTGAAAAACCGCCACGCTATTCCGCCATGGCCACAATTTGACAACACTGGTGATCACATTCATTCAAAATTATCAATAATATCCCCCGTTCAGTGTGTTCATTTTCTGATCCAGCTCTATTAGAGTGGCACCAATATCCAATTATTTCCATCATTTTAATGCAATCATATCAAATTTGAATACGCCAATTGTGCAAAATTTTATTTTATTATCTGGATTTCAAACCATGCCTAGAAAATATCTAACAAATGAAGTTACAACAAATGCCCATCTACGATAATGTCATATGGAGACATTTTTAAATTTCTTGAGGTACCAAGTTCAAATGCTAGAAAGAGGGGAAACCTTTTGAACATCCAGAATTTTAGTTAAGCAGCATAATTTATACATTCGTTCTTGATTTTACAACATCATTGAATTCACTCCACAAAAATTGGTGGAAATGTATTACAGAACTTTACAAAGATATACCAAAGCATCTTCTAATTCATGAATCATGATGTAATATTTTGAAAAGTAAAAATAAAGGAAAGGGACTTGATTTATCAGGCTCATTCTCTGGAAATTTGCCTGCTAGCTCAGGTTTGAGATGGAAGATATACAGATGAATCATTTATCAGCTTCTTCATTACCTGGGTGATATAGAAGTAAATTCTGAAGAGGAGAAAAACTACATTCATCCTTAATGATACTGTCTTGCTTCAAAGACGAGCATCTCACTACATTGAGTGACTTAGAATCATCATCCAGTTGCTCTTGCAACTCCTGAACAGCTACATTTAAGACTAGTGTCATAAAGTGTAAACATACAGACATAAAACATGAAAAATAGACAAAAGTCACATTGCCTTTAATGTAATTCATGAAAAATAAACACCTACCTCGGATTAGAATTTCAAGACCTGCATCTTTCTCATGATAAATTACTGGGCTTCTAAAATTTTTAAACAATATGTAGCATGCACCTTTCTCTATCTACACATATCAAAAGAATGGTAGTAAATAAATGTACATAGCAACATCAAATATGCATTTGTAAGAAAATAATACTACCTCCATCCCTAAATGTAATACAATTTTAAAGTTTCTTCGTTCCATTTTATAAAACTCCTTTCAAGTTGTCTAATACATTAATTATTTTTTGACTAAAATATCCTTAATTATTTTGCAATAAATGTGTTGTCTCACTTGTGAAGATCAGAGGATATGGTTAAAGTATATTAATTAATTAATTAAGTAGAAAGCAACAAAGTAGAAAGAGAAAGATGATGTATCCCAATAAAGTTAAGGGTGATTTTGGAAGTTAACCTTGAAATTAATGCTTTCGATTAAATTAACCAATTTTCTTAAGTGTGAATTAGGCAAATGTGTCTTACATTTACAAATGAAGGTAATAAAAGACTAGGCAGTCAGTTAGTACTACTTCATACACAATGAAAACTGCCAAAATGCAAACTGACTAACCTAGAAGCTTAAGTTATTAGATGAAAGTTAAAGCCTAGGCTATATTTTAACGTCCCTCATGAACAAAATATTCTAGTTAGCCAGTTCTTAGCACACTCACTTTGAACCCATCAGTCCATACACTAGTACCCTATGCAATGAAGCCTTGGGGGACTTATGTAAGATAGGTTCATAGGATTATAACTAACGTAAAATCAAATTGTTAATTTTCATTTCAGGCACGGGATGTTCATGTTCTCATATAAGAACAATGTTAATACTTCTTTGACAGGAAAGTTGTATCATTTGAATTAAAACACAATCAGTAACATTGGTCTTTAGTTTATGACTTCATCGGCAAAGACAAAGTATCACCATGACAAATGATAGAATCATAGTTAATAATGCAATACATGCTACACTCCTACAATTATCTAGTTATAATGAGTAGAATAGAGACAAAAATAGGAAAAACAAATCCCCCACTCCTTCAATGATGAAAACAAACACCACTTGCCTGATGTGTTGGCAGATACAATTACTAAATAAAAGTCGGGCTAGGTATATTTTAGCAAACAAATGAACAATTAAACTAACAAAACTCATTATAATAAAAGCATATGTCCATGCATACATCCAGTTTTAATTTATTTCAGAAGCTAAATAAGGGTTTTACCTCACCTTAGGAAATGTCTGCTGAGTCAACAAAATGGGGAACGCTATATTTTCTGTAATCATGGACTGAATTAGGTGCACTTGATCAGAAGAAGAGTGAATTGCTTTCAAACCCATAATATTAATATGAGGGAACCTGCCACCAAAATGCATTTAAATTATTAAGAAAAATCCATTCCTACAAAGTGAGAAGAGAAAATATAACTTCTGTATACCTTTTTTGAATAGTCTTCAATTTTTCAAGCGTAATGCCACAGTCAAAAACACTTGCAGCAAGAACTAAAAATATTCCTTCAGCTCCAAAAAGTTGATTATTTTTGTCAAATCTATTTAACCAATAATGATGGGTGCCTGCACAATTAAACACAATAATCATTTCAACACTTAGTAACAGAAGTGGCTTAGAACTCAACTTGTGAAATTGCAACACAAAAACTTGGGGCACACAATTCAAAACTAAAAAGTATAACTGAGCAAATAATCATTTCTCTCAACTGAAAAACATCAACGTTCATGTCATAGATTCAAAAGAAAGTTCTCAGATAGAACTCCCCTATCAACATCAATGATGGGAAGAATGAGGTTTAGAAATACTCAGAAAATTTTAAGGAATATGAAAGTACATAGACTAGCATAATAAATAGTAATACCTTCAAACTCATCCAAAGAAGCCTTGATGAAAGACAACAGACCAATTTTAATCGCGGGTTTATGCAACTTATCAGCCTTTGTGGAGATCCTGAATAAGAGTGCCAATCAGAAGTCAGGAAACCTAACAAATCTAAAAAATCCTAAATTATGATGCCATGCCACAAATTAATATTTATAATAATGACTAATACTGTAACTTATCTTCTCCTGCTATGCTGTCAGTAACAAAAACTTCAGAAGAAACACAAAATCACCACACTAACAGATAATCTGTAGGCCAGAGTAGAATCTTCAAAAGTAATTACCTGTGTTCACGAAACCCCCTTACTTGAGTCCAATTTGCAATTGAACTCTGAGAAGGCATGTGCATTATAGACAAAGCCACTAAATTTAAAGCTTTGCTAGATTGTTGACAGCAATCACCTAGAGAGGGAGTCCAAAATAAATAAATAATCACATTAAAATTGGTTCAGAAAATCAATAAATTGAAGCATTCTAGAAACAACACGTTGTAATCATCAAATGTCAGTACCATGAATAAACACAAGCAATAAAAAGACCCAAAGTAGAATAATCAAAAACTTACATGTCAATTTCATAATTCTAACAACAAAGAAAACAAAATATTCTCTGCCAATGGAGGAGGGGGGTGCACAGGCAAAACACAAAGGAAACCACAATTAGTGCTAATAATTATACAGCCAAATACATTTGAAATTTTGGACTGATATATTGAATCTCTAAACTTGAATTTTGTACATGATATTAATGCCCTAATATTCATTTCATAATATGCATAGTATAGACATGCAATGCATGTCTAATTGCTCGACAAACATATGGATAACCTTCGTGTCATTGATTGAAGAAAACTTATGTAGTTATGTTTTTCAAATTTCCAACTACAATTGACTGAATGAATAAATCATACAGATGAGGGGGGAAAAAATTCAATCTAGAAAATTAGAAGTTATATGCTACAATTTCTAAAGAAGTATCTATGTCAAAAACCTAATACAATATATTTATATATTAAGGTAATGCATATAATTTCTAGCACTAGATTTTACATAACAATAACAATCATTAATAAACAAAAACAATTCCTACAACTAATTTAATTTAATTCCCACAAGAAAAATAAAGGCAAAAAAATAAAGAAAAAAAAAGTTCTTAAATGGCCTTTTCTTTATAAGAAAATGATTTATTCAGATAAATTGTCAAATTTAATAGAGAACAGAGAGAGAGAAAAGTATAGAGCAGAACTGAACAGTATCTGCATAACACACAAAATACCAATTTTCATGACCCCTTCACCCCAAACAATTTGGAATCACTGAATGAATCATAGCAATCCCTTCCCAACACAATTTTGCATGACACACCAATCACAAAGTCCCCGTTTTTCACATAAATACTGCAAATAAAAAACAACCTACTACAGTAACTGTCACCTACTACTACCATGCCTGCTACGATCTTCTAAAAACAATAAAGAGTCCCTTTAATTGCTACAGAGATAAAATAAACAAAATATCACAAAGACAGAATATTTTTTCTTTTTGGATAGTTTTGACTTTCCACTTCAAAGCAAGCAAAGAAGAGTATATGTCAATTAAGTGCAAAACAAAAACAAGTGTTGGAAAAACACACCTGCTATGTGAAGAGCGGGTGCTAGAAACTTGGAGAGTTCCTTAGAAACACGATGCGTCAAAGCCATCTCTGCATGTGTGACTCAGTGAGGTGGGGTTTTAACAAGGCTTAAGAAGTTAATTAATTAATCAAATCAAGCACTATAGGGTACTGTGGGAAAGCCCTTGAAGTCTCCCACAGTGGGGAAATTATTTATAACCATTAGATGTCCTATTGTTTCAATCTTTCCCTTTTTCTTTCCAAAATTACCCTGACAAAGAAGGCTCATGTCTTTTTTTTTTTTTTTGAAATGGAATGCTCTCCTAGAATCAAATTCGAGTGGATAAAAAACCTGAGTTTGAATGTGTTTTCTCAATTTGCCCTACATTAAAAAAAAACTTTGATACAAAAAAACTTCTTAAAAAGGCTTACATAAGTTTTTTATCCTTAAAATTCACTAAAAATCACTTTTGATTCTTTAAATTCAAAATTATTTATTAGTCTCTGAAATTAATTTATTTTTTGTATTAACATTGTCCGTTTATAAGTTCCGATGTATTTGATTGTACCAAATGTAAAATTGAAGATTAAGGGGTTAAGGTTGGGAAGGAGAATATTCGTTGTGCTCTCTGAGAACAAATTTTTAACAACATTAACCAAAAGAAGGACTAAAAGTGAATCCGAGACTAAAAAATATTTTTGAATTTTAAAGAATAAAAGTGATTTTTTGTGAAACTTTAGAAATAAATAGCTTGTTTAAAGCCTTTAAAAAAAAGTTGTTTTCATAATACAAAGATTTTTAGGTGTGATTACTTTTAACATTTAACATTTTTTAAAGCTATTTTATTTTATAAAAACTTTTTTTTCCTAGCACACTATTTGCAGTACATCAGAATTCAGGAAACATAAACAATTAGGTGTAGAATTAGCACACAATCAACTCAATTTTAAGTTATTAACCTTAATAGTAAAATAAGGTCCAATGTGGAACATCAAGGTGAGATAGGACTTACCAGAGAATCAAAGAGGGGAAAAAAAAACTCTAGTGAGAGAAGGAACGGTCTCACCATGAAAATTGAAATATTAGAACAAAATCAAGAAATTACTTGCCTTACCCAAGGCGGAACTTATGGAGGCTAGGGTTTACAAATTCGCGACTGATGAAGAAATGTGTTGATCGGAGGAGAGAGTGGGAAACGGCCAGTCCAAACGCCGATGGGAGGGAGGTGTGTGAAGGAAGTGGACCAGTTGGATTTGGCCTTTTTCTTTATTTTTTGCAACACCATTTTTATTTTTGCACTTCCAAAATTTTAAATTTTAAAATTATTCTAAGTGGTCTTAAGCTAATATCATTCGTTTAAGGTTGGAGATCAATAGATCCGCAATATTGCATATGCACACATATTGCGCGAATTACGAGATTCGCAATATATGTGTGTTATGCATACACATATTGTAGATCTTTGGATTATATGTGTTTCCGTCACGTTCATATTTTAAAGTGACTTTCATTAATTAAATTCTAAATAGAATTTTAATTGGTTTAGGTGTTGAAGAATGACTCAGACAAAGAACAAAATAATTGATATTACATGAGAATATTGTGAAAATGTCTCCCCAAATATGCTTCAAGTAAAATGTAAATTTTGCTCTCATATTTGTTGGGGTGGGATAGCTAGAATGAAGCATCATCTTGCTGAAACAAGGGAAAATGTTATTCCCTGTCCAAGTGTTCCAGATAATGTACAAGAAATATTTGTGAAGTTGGTAGCAACAAGTAAAACAAAAAGGAAAGAGGAAATCATCAATTTAGAAGAATTAGCAAAATAAAAAGAAGGGCAGTCTAAAGATGGCAAACAAGTGACAATGAATGCAGTGTGTAAGGATAGAGATAAGGTTATTCAAGACATTTGTCAATGCATTTATGCCAATGCATTACCATTTAATTTGGTAAGAAGCCCTTTCTTTTGTAAAAATGTTGAAATCTATTGGAGAATATGGTAGGAGCTTGAAATCTCTAACTTATCATGAAGCAAGGGTAACTCACTTGAAGAAAGCTGTTAATAACGTCCAACAAAGTCTAGAGAAGTACAGAGATGAATGGGAGAAATGGAGATGTACATTGATGTGTGATGGTTGGACGGATGGGAAGGGAAGATCATTAACCAATTTTCTGGTTAATAGTCCTAGTGGGACTTTATTTTTAAAGTCAATTGACACAAGCAATGTCATAAAGGATGGAAGACAAATGTTTGAATTGTTGGACAACATTGTGGAAGAAATTAGAAAGGAAAACGTAGTCCAAGTAGTGACTGATGGAGCTTCCAATCCTGTGGCAGCTGGAAAATTGTTAATGGAGAAGAGGACCCAGCTATTTTGGTCCCTTGTGCAGCCCATTCTCTTGACCTTATCCTTGAGGACATTAGAGAACTTCCAGTATTTTACAATACCATTGCCAATGCAAAAAAACTTACCACTTACATCTATAGACATACATGGGTGCTTAATCTGTATAGGAATTTTTCCAAAGGTAGGGAATTGGCAAGACCAGCTGTTACACGGTTTGCAACTTCCTATCTTACCTTGAATTGTATTAAGCAACAAAAGATTGCTCTTAGGTCTATGTTTGCATCAGAAGAATGGGCCACTAGTCCACATGCTAATAAGGAAGAGGGTAAGGAACTAATGAACCTAGTATTGAGTGATAGTAGATTTTGGAAATCAATCACATATTGTCTAAAGTGTGTGATTCCACTTGTGAAAGTGCTAAGGCTTGTAGATGTTGATTGTAAGCTAGCCATGCCATACATTTACAAAGCAATGGATAGAGCTAAAGAGAAAATTGCTGAAAATTTTCAAAAGGAAGAGTCAAGGTATAGAAAAGTGTGGAAAATTATAGATACAAGGTGGAATTTGCAACTACATAGGCCTCTTCATGCAGCTGCCTATTATCTCAACCCTAGGTAAGTGACTTATGTCTAATTTTGTCATTTAAATACAATTTATATCTTCTTTGAGGCTAAGCAATTTATATAATTGGTTTATTAGGTATCATTATGACAAAAATTTCAATCCGAATAGTGAAGTGTTGATTGGGTTATATGATACCTTTCAAAGAATGGTTCTAGATACAAGAACAAGGATTAGATTGGATCAACAACTTGAAAAGTTCAAAGGAGCTAAGGGACTTTTTGGAATGAACATGGCAATAGATACCAGGGATAAGAAGCAACCAAGTATCTTTTTTTACTCTCTTCAGTTTATCTTATAAAATATGCTTTGTGAACTATAACATTTCAATTGCAACATTTTTTATTTTATAACTCTTTGGTGGGAGAGTTATGGTGGTGAAGGTAAAAAGTTGCAAGGAGTAGCTATGAGAATTTTGAGTCTCACATATAGTGTCACAGGATGTGAGAGAAATTGGAGTATTTTTTACCAAGTGCATACTAAGAGAAGAAATAGATTAAACAACAAAGATTAAATGCATTGGTGTATGTCAAATATAATCTCCAACTTGAGATGGGGCAAAAAAGTCGAGAAGAGAAGGGGGATGCCTATGATCCCATATGTTTGTTAGATATTGAATCAGATGATGAATGGATTACTAAAAAAGAAGACTCATGCTTAACTATTGATTCCTCATGGATGAATGTGCACAAGTGTTTTGGAGTTGATGAAGGAGCTCCAAGCAAGAAAAGAAAGAGAGGTAATCATTTATATTTAGAAATGAACTTAGAATAATTAGAAGTTTAAAACTAGAACTTATTCTTTCTGTTTTTATCATATAGGTCCAAGAAACTTGAATGCCAAGATTGATAAACAAGGAAAATTCATAGTAGAAAATGATGATGAGTTTGAAGATATTGGATCAAGGGAGGAAGAACTTGTGATATTAAAAGATGAAGATGACTTGAGTGATATAGATCTTGGGGATGATGAATGACATTAGAATATGGATATTGATCATAGAAATTTTTTAAATTTTATATTGCTGAATTAGTGTAGCTACTAAACCTTATTTTTTGGGTGGTTATATGGCTGATAGTAGCAAACAACCACTGTTTTAGGGATTTTATGCAACAACAATGATAGTTCTTTTTTTCTTTTGCAGGCTCTGTTGCTTAGTTGTGCAGCAGCAAACAGCCCTTCTTTTCATACTTATGGCTGTCATTTTGTATTTAAATTGAAGTTTATATATCACCATATTAGTTGTTTGAATTCAACTTATCATTAGATATGTCTATGTTTTTATTTTAAATATGTTTCTTGATGTTAAAATACTCCTATAATATTTTTATGTCTTCTATATATATATATTATAATTTTTTAGTGGTTGTGGATCTAACGATTCACAATTTGAAAATTTGACTTTTCAATACATAATGTATATCTGGATTCAACTACCATGCAATCAACATATAATCCTCTTCAAATTTCACTATCCAAAATTACCAAAGCAGAACATAAACTTTTTAGCTCAATCAACATATCTCAGGTTCCACCGTTTATCCATTGATCTATGCAAGGAGTAACAAGATTCAAAACCAAAGAACCCAAAAATAAGAAACACCCATTCAGGAATCAATTGCATAAACAAAAGAATCCTAAGATTTCAAATCAAAACCGAGAATTAAACCAGACAACAATAACAGGCACAAATAAAACCGATAAAACATCATAAATTGACATACGCTGATAAATTAACGACACTATGATCGGCACAGAAGGAACAAAACACAAAAAACATAGATGTAATCGAAGGATATACCTCGGAGAAAAGCAACGCTCAAAACCCTCAGCCGCAATGCAGAGACTGAGCGATGGCTAAAGCATCCAAGCATTAACATTTCACTTCCCAAAACACCCTCGGTTATTTCTCTTATTTCCTTATATTCCTGTCGATAACTTTTACACTCTAATAACTCATTCTGCAAAAATCTATCTATCTATAATCAACATTTAAAATATATAAGATATCCAAGTGATAAGTTGGTAAATAAACAATATGAACTTAAAATGTATAAGATGATAAGATTGTAGTAACTAATAGATAATGTAAATTAATAGATAATGTAAATTCAAATATATAATTTAATAATATTAAATTAGTTATAGATAAAAGGTATTATAAATTAATATATGATTATTATCAATCAAATGCAAGAATATTTTTCTTATTTAGTATCTTTGTTTTAGTATTATTATCATTTTCATTATTATTATTATTATTATTATCATTATTATTATCATTATTATTATTATCATTATTATTAGCTTTTTCAAGAGATTTTTTATCTTCAACAACTAGCTACAATTATTTTTATGTGTTTACTCTTCATTAATTAATGCATTATCTCTCACTTATTCTTTTTTATCACATTATACAACATATCTTTTTCATTAATCTATTTATAAAAATTTATAATATAAAGATATAATTATAGAAAATTATTTTATTTTAAATTAACTTGTAAATGATCTTCCATGATAATTATCTCAAAAAAATTAGATAACACTTGGTTTAAACAAATGTTTTCTATTTTCATTTTCTAAAACTATTTTCATTTTAAGTTTTCAATATTTTAAAAATATGTTTGTTTTCACATGATTTTTTTTAAAAAAAAATATTGTTAAATTTAATCAATTTTAACAAAACTACTATAAATTATTTATATATATAGTTTAAAATATATTTATATATTATTTTTTATATAATTATAATGTTATTATTAATTTTTTGTATGATGTTAACTTTTAAAAATACTGAAAATAATTTATTTTTTTATTTGTTTTTTTAAAATACTTTTAGAAAAATATTTTCTAAATTGTAATTAAAACATATTTTTAATACTATTTTTTATTTTTTCTGAAAATAAAAAAAGGGTAAAAACAAATGTCACCTTAACTTATAATTTTTTTTACTCTTATAAATATTTGTAGAGAAATTTATCTAACTTGAATACATTTAAGAGAGTCTGCTTTCATAATATCAGCTCAAGATTTTAGATTTCTTAGTGGGATGTATTATCTACCAATTTTGCTCATAATCAATTCCCACAACTACTTTTAGTATGTCTTCGTTGAGTCATATTTTTTCTATTCACAATAATTGAATCTAAAAATTTATTTAAGCTTTTGGTTGTTTGAATCTAAACATTAAAAAATGAATAACAATAACATTCTATAAAACCCGCATTTTTAAGTAAATTCAAAACATTTACCAACAACTTATTCATAAATATGATTCAAGATGAAACCTCGAAATCATTATAAGAACCACATTTTTTTATGATCAAAACTCAAAACCATTGTTTTTGTAGGTAGTAACTAAGAATAATACACTGAACTATGAATTTAGCATAGAGGGTGCCATGCACTTCGCCCAAGGTTGATTAATGTCAGATATATCCTGAGTCGCTAATATCGATGAATTCTTTTATTCTTACAAAATTATAAAATTTTAGATGCAACCGTTTACAATTTTTTACGTCAATTTGTCATTAGGACTGCAATATTGTCTTAATTTTGTCTAAAAGAAGAGTTATTAGAATTTAGAAAAACTCATTCACATTTTTTTAAAATTTTTAATAATTAATTAAAATTTATTAAAAGTTACCAATTTTAAAAGAGATATCAAGCTTTAGTTCGTGTGTTTTTCCAAGGATAGTCACCAAAAGATATGTCCACAGTACAGTCAAAAGTCGTAGGTTTGATTAATTTGATTTTGTTTTTTTAGTTTTTGAAAAGAATTTTTAAAAATAGTTTTTAAAAACTATTTTCTAAAAGAAAAAAAAACTATTTTGTAAGTGTTATTTAAAAATTGTTTTTAAAATATAAAAATAAAAAAACTTATTTATATTTATTGAAATATTATTAATGAAAAACAAAAAACAATATATTCTCATTGTATTTTGAGTTTTCAAAATAAAAACAGAAAACTGAAAAACAAAACAATTAAAAGTTGTTGCTGTTTTTTAGTTTTTAAAAACTAAAAAATCAAACTATTGTCGAAAATTGTTTTAAGAAAACAGTAACCAAACAAGTTTTTTAGTTTTTAAAAACTAAAATACTGAAAACAATTTTATAAAAATATTGTCAAACAAACATTTACTTACTTTTTTATCAAAAGAGAAAGGACAAACAAATGAGTGATCCTCTAGAAAAAACACAAATACTAGAATAGTCTTATCTTATTAGGATTAGTTACTGGCTTCAAGGCCACTTTTCGAGACCTCTATAACAAACCTATATTCTAACTAATGAAAATCATAATAGTTCAAGGATGTGCACCACTACACGTTAACATTATAAATAACACAAATATTCAGAGAAAGATTTTGATGTCCATGGAAGCGTAATTTGGTACTCCATGGAAGCATTTATGCATAACAATTGGAGTTAGTTCTATTGCTTTACTTTTTTTTTTATGGAAGAAGAGGAATGGTGGAATCTAGTGGGAAGAAATAGGAGGTTTAAAGGAAGAAGTAGGAAGAGAAGGGCGGGAGGGAGCAAGTATCAAGTTAGTAATAGGCTGAAAGTGAGCATGGAAGCCATTTCTTCCTTCTTTTTTACTCATTTCCCGTCAGACGTCAAGGTTAGGGATATGTGGGAGGTGTTCAAGTGTTATGGGAGGATAAAGGAGGTGGTTATTCCATCTAAGTTAGATAGAAGTGGCCATAGATTTGGTTTTTGCGGTTTGTAAGAGTTGAAGATGAGAGGTTCTTGGCTCTTAAGTTAGATAAAATTTTCATTGGAGATATGAAACTTTGGGTCAACCAGCCCCGGTTCGATGCGTCCTATGCTAAGGGTAGGTCTATTTTGAAGGAGAATTTGCTCTTCAATAAGGAGGCTTACAGTGTAACTGGGCGAAGGAAGCTTCGTGTTAATGCTGCTCTAGTTAGGGTTAACTCATATGCAGAGGCGATCAAAGTGTCAAGGGGTAGTAAAGGTGGGGAGTTAGCGAAAACTCAGGGCTCGGTGAAGATTTCATCCCAGATTCTTTGTTATAAATCGACAGTGGAAGATGTTGAATATCTGTCTAAAGCTTATGTGGGTAGGTATGAATCTAGTCTTGCTAGAATCGGAGGATGCTACAGACATCAAAGATGTTATAAATGAACGTTTCGTATGGTGAAATAGTGGTTTAGCGAGATAACGAGTTGGGGACCCTCCTTGGTAGATAATGAATGTCTCGTCTGATTGATGTGTATCGGTGTACCTCTTCAAACTTGGAACATCACCTTCTTAAAGTCTTTGGCGTCCATGTTTCGGGAGTTCGTGCAACTGAATAAGCTGATGGAGAGGAAGGTTAGGTTTGATGTGTCACGGGTAGCTATTGTCTCAAAGGAGTGTAAGATGGTTAACAAAGTAGTTCGTCCCAGGTTGATGAGATGTTTTTTTATATTTATGTGGTAGAGGAAGAGCTGGTGGATAGAAAGAACGAAGCAAATGGTCATGCATCATCAATAGGTTCCTCATGCAACCTTAGTGATGACGAGGTGGAGCTGGAGGCGGCAAAGCGACGGTAGAAGGTGGTGGCACATGGTTTTGGTCAAGAGGAAGACACTGAAGCAACTGTCCAAAAGGCTATTATCATTGGTTGCTCCTTAGATGCAAAACAAAGCAAGTAGCTTGATTCAGAAGTTTCACCAAAATGGCAAAACAAGACCAGAAAGAAGCGAAGAGAGTTTAACTTTATTAAAACTAGCATGCGACAAGGTCACATGCAGCTGAGGGGCATGAATTTAAATTCTCTGGTGGATTGTGATGAACAGGTGTGAGAAGTAATGTTGTAGTCGTGGAAGGGAGAAGGGCACGTTTGTGGGTTGTGATCGTGGCTCATCTATGGGCCATGATGAATTTGGAGGCAAAGGTTGTTGGGCTCCATCAGGTTCTCAAAGACGTGTTTTAGATGGAAAGCTTTATGCTAATTTGCATCCGAGAGGTAGTGGTGGGGAGTCTGAAACGACTAAGCCGTTTAATCATAAAAAGTGGGAGTTTTTTAGGAATGAGGATTATGGAGGAAAGAGGCAGTGTGGAAAGAAGTGAGAAGGCATGATGTTGATGGTAGTGAATTGGGGTTGATGCATTCTATAGACGTAATCATTCAATCTAATCCTCTTGTTACGTCTTACCCAATCTAGAAGGTGTTAGTCACCCAATCCATTGGCCTAGAAGATTTGGCCAGTGAAGGCCAAGTGGTGAAGAAGGTAGATTCGACAGGAATATGGAAAGCTTTACAAAACATTGGGGTGGTAGAAACCCAACCTGATGAGTGGTATGAGGAGCAAATTAACAAAATGGAAAGGCAAGATAAGGCAGATAAAGAATGGAGGGATGGTGGTTTTCTTGGTTAAGTATGAGTAAAGATTTTTTTGTTGAATGTGAGGGGTTTTCAAGATAGGGCAAAGCGTCGTCGGATAAGGAGAATTTTGTAGTCTAATAAAGTTGATATTTGTTTGTTTCAGGAGATCAAGGGCTCTATCATTGCCAGTTAGGAGGTTAAGAAGGTTTGGGGTGTGGAGGATTGTGAGTGGTGTTTTGAGTCATTGAATGGTTTAAGTGGTGGGTTTCTGACTATTTGGAGGAAAGGGTTGTTGGATGTTATGTGGCAAATTCAAGGAGAAGGTTTTTTTGGGTTTGTTTTCAATATTTCAGGGTTGAACTCTGCAATATGGTTGCTTAACATCTATTTTCCTTGTTCTATGGCTGGGAAAAGGAAAAATTGGGAAGATTTGCTCATGACTAAGAGCGGTTTCCCAAAGATGTGGTGGTGTTTGGGGGGAGATTTTAATGCAGTTTCTAATGGTTTGGAAGTGGTGGGGTCTTTGTATTCTCATTCTATAGCGGAGATGGAAGCTTTTGGTCAATTCATAGGCTAGATGGGAGTGGTGGATGTTCCAGTCTATGGGAAGTAGTTCTCTTAGATTTCTTCTGATGGTGTTACGTCTAGCAGGTTAGATAAATTCTTACTGATTTGATTGATGTGTGGAACATTGGTTAGCAATGGATATGATCTAGGGAATTCTTTTATCATTGCTGGATTTTAACAAAAGTTGATGATTTGAATTGGGGGGCTAAACCATTCAAATTTTTTTATCATTGGTTAGAGATCCCTTCTTTCTGTGAGGTGGTAAAAAATATATGGATGTATAATCATGCCCAAGGGTGGTAGGCATATAAGTTTTTTATTAAGTTGAAGGGGTTGAAGGAGGTCCTCAAAGAGTGAAGCTTTTTGGTATTGAATAAGGATGAGAAGAAGTTAGAGGCTAAGTTAAAGGAGTTGGAGGAGGCCGACTAGAAGTTATTAGAGGGGCTTGACGTTGATGATAGAGAAAGAAAAACTCTTTTAGCTGAGTATTGGGGGCAAACTAGGAACATCGAAAGAGCTATTATTCAAAAATCTAGAGTCAAGTAGGCGAGGCATGGTGATTTTAATTCTAAATTCTTCCATAAGTGTTTTAAGTAGAGGTGCTCGAAGAATAGTATTTTGGTTGTTCAAACTGAGTAGGGTTGGGTCGAGTCAGTTGACAGTGTGAAAGTGGGGTGCTAAGGCATTTCTAGGAGTTGTTTAAGGAGAAAGGCTCTAATAAGCCATCTCTTGATGGGGTCCATTTTAGCCAATTATCTATGGAGGATAATGTCTTTAGAAGCTCCTTCCGCTATTGAAGAGAGCAAGGCAGTAGTGTGGGCTTGTAAAGGAGGTAGAAACCTGGGGTCATATGACTTCGATATGAATTTCTATATATCTTGTTGGGACATAGTTGGGGAAGATTTGGTAAAGGTGTTGCAAGAATTACATGTATACGGGAAGCTTCCTAGAGGAATAACATCTTCTTTCCTTACTTTGGTCCCAAAGGTGGTTAGTCTTGACAATTTGTCTCAATATAGGCCTATTTCTCTCATCTCGAGTTTCCATAAAATCATCTCTAAAGTGCTCACGAAGAGACTTAAAAGAGTGTTGGGAGGAATAATTCAGGGGTGCCAAACAACTTTCCTTCCTAAAAGATCAATTCTGGATGGTGTTTTGGTTGCTAATGAAGTGATCGATTGGGTTCACCGGTTCAAAAAATCTTGCTTCCTGTTTAAGGTTGATTTTGAAAAGGCTTTTGACTCGATTAACTGGCAATTTCTGGATTATATGCTTGCCAGATTGGGATTTGGGGTTAGGTGGAGGAGGTGGGTTACTAATTTGGTTCGTAATAGCTATATCTCGATTCTTGTCAATGGAAGTTAAACTTGTGAATTTAAACCGGAAAGAGGGATTAAGCAAAGAGACCCTTTATCTCCTTTTTGTTCCTGGTGGTTGCAGAAAGGCTTGTATGGTTGTATAGATCAACTATTTTGAATGGAGTTTATAGAGATATTAGGGTGAGCGATGAGGCTAACTTTTCTTTGCTTCAACATGCAGATGACGCTATCCTGATGGGAGAGGCAAATTTCAAGTCAGTTTGGATGATGAAGGTCGTTCTTAGAGGCTTTGAGATGGTATTAGGTTTGAAGGTGAATTTCTTTAAAAGTTACTTCTATGGTCTTAACGTGAATCTGGGGTTTGTGCATGTTACGAGATGTATCCTTAACTGTTGGATAAGTTCTTCTCCCTTTAAGTTCTTCTCGATTCCGGTAAGGATTAACCCTAGGAAGGAGGCAATGTGGAATCCTCTGGTTGACCATTTTAAGCGAAGGTTAGTAGTTTGGAAGAGGAAGAATATGTCCTTTGGCGGTCGTCTAGTTATGTTAAACTCAATTTTATCAAGTCTTCCACTATATTACTTCTCTTTCTATAGGGCCCCAGTAAAGGTTGTCAACACTATCCAGGGTTGGGAATGCTGACAAAAGTAAAATCTCTTTGGTTAGCTGGGAGAAGGTATGTCTTCCTAAGAAGGAAAAAGGGGTTGGGGGTTAGTGCCTGAAGACTTTCAATCTTAGCCTGCCAGGGAAATGGAGATGGAGGTTCTTATCAGATTCGAACTCCTTGTGGGTTCCCTTACTTCGGAATAAATATGGAGATTATCAGAATCTTCCTTTCCAAGGTTTGTCGAGGTCAAAGTGTTTTATTTGGTGGAGGGATATTTGGTCTGTTGATGGTCTTTTGGTTCATTATCCGGGTTGGTTCCATTTAAACACTAAGAGTATGATTGGGGATGGCAGTGATACTTTGTTTTCGTTCCATAATTGGGAAGGGGGAGGGATTTTGAGAGTGTTCTTCCCTAGATTGTTTGATTTGGAAACTAATAAGAATGCAACTATCAAAGATGTGTTTTGGAGCGCCCTAGTGTCCCAGTGGTGGAATTAGGAGTGGAGGAGGAGACTTTTGTTTGGGAGGAGGAGTTGGTATCGCCCTTAGAAGGAAGGTTGCAAAATGTAGTGTTAGATCCTTGTCATCGGGATAGGTGGTTTTGACAACCGGATAGCTCTGGGGTTTTCTCCGTAGTAAGTTCTTACAGGAAGGGTGGTCTAGAGTTAATAGGCAACCTTCATACCCGTTTTTGTTTAAGAGACTGTGGAAGGACAAATTGCATTTGAAAGTTGTGGCCTTTTTCTTGGAAGCTTTTCCTAAATAGATTGTCAACTATCGATAATTTATTGAAGTGTAGTATCTTAATTCCTCCAGAATTGCAGTGTTGTCCCTGGTGTAAGGAGCATCAAGTTGAAGATAGTAAGCATCTTTTTTTTGCCTGCCCGGTGGCACAAATTATGTGGTTCAAAGTTATGAGGTAGATAGGTATTTAGTCCCTGTTACATGATGATCTCCCCCTTCTTTTTCATGTTGCAAGTTCTTGGGTGGTTGGTAAGTGTAGAAGTAAGTGCATACTTTTATTTGGGAATACAGTCTATTGGAGTATTTAGATATCTAAGAACTTCATTGTCTTTAATAATAGGACAGTTATATCTTTGGTTTCATTAAGCTAATATCTTGGAAATGGTTGTCATATAGGTTTGGTTTTAAGAGGGAATGTGTATTTTATGATTGGTGTAGTAATCCTCATTTGTATTTATTGAATATGTAGTTTTTGTGAGTGGTTTGATTTGAGATCCTCTATGGAGGTGTCCCTTAATACTTTTCTCTGTTTCATTGTTCTGGGTTTTAGAAACATTTTGTTTCGTCCGTCTCTTCTTTTAATATATATATTTTGCCTTAAAAAAATGAAAATTATAACTTTTAATAAAATTTTCTTTAACACTCTCAAACTCTCTTTTTAAAGAGCAATACTTTTTTTATACTAACTAATCAATATGGTTTTTTTATTATTTTTTTTTTGTTTTTGAAAAATCCGCCAATTTAGTTTTAACTCTTTAAAAATATTTGTGATTCTTGCTTTCAAAATTTAAAAAATAAGTAAAATTGACCCTTATTATATTATTTTTACGGTAGTAGTTTAGAGACTATCACTTTTTTATAGGAACCGGTAGAATAGTTCGGTATAAATTTTTTAGTTAATTGTGTTTTAATATCTCATTTGCTCAAATAATTGAAATATTTAATAAGTTAATAATCAATTAAAAATATAATTTATCAAAAAAATTATACAAAACTATCATGATAAGCTAATTGCTAACATTATAATTGTGTCATCGCAAATGTTAACAGATTTAGATCGAACGATCAATTTCACTTATTTTTAAATTTTCAAGAGAAAAAACACATTTTTTATGAAAGAAAAAAAAATTAACTTTTGTTAAGGTTAAACTGGATAAAAAATAAAAAATAAAAAAATTATACAAAACTATCATGATAAGCTAATTGCTAACATTATAATTGTGTCATCGCAAATGTTAACAGATTTAGATCGAACGATCAATTTCACTTATTTTTAAATTTTCAAGAGAAAAAACACATTTTTTATGAAAGAAAAAAAAAACTTTTGTTAAGGTTAAACTGGATAAAAAATAAAAAATACTAAAGGGTATTCATGAAACAACAACACTTAAAAGAAGAGAAAGAAAAATTAGGCAATATCATGCAGGTTCGTTCATTTTCAGTTCCAGATCAGAAGTTTAGTTTTTCTTTTTATCAATAAAAATAATTATCAGAAGAGCTGAATAAATAAATTGTACTTGTAACCCCAAGTGTTTTTGTTTTTGTTATACATGATTTTTTTTAACATTTATAACAATTGTTCTCATAAAAATTGCATAATATAATTTTTTTTAAACAATTAAGATCCAAAAATTTTAGAAACTAAATTCGTTGATAATGAATAATTTCAAGATCATCTCGTCATTTCATTAATTTTAGGAACCAATTTAATCGGTCATTAGGAATTTCAGGAACTAAATTAATCATTCACTCATTTCTAATTAATTAACTAACGTAAGTTAAAAACAGTAATTTTTTGTTTAATTTATTTAACAAAACATTATTTTTTAATATAATAGGATTTGAAAAATATTAATCCAAAAATGGTAGATGTTTTTTAGATAATAAATAAATTGGCTACTTATTAATTAGTCTCTTGAAAGATTAGCAAACATATTAGTGTTGTTGATTAACCATGTCAATCACCATCTTATATCTTACTCCTTTGGGTTTATATATATAACAAATTTAAATAACAGAAATTAAAAAAAAATAGTTCACGTCATTTAATTCTATTAGGTTCAATTAAAGAATAATATTATTTCTAGAATACTTTTCATTAAAATTTGATATCATAAATAAAAAAATTATTAAAAAATATTAATTAATTAAGATATAATTTTGAAATAATATAATTAAATGAGATAAAAATATGTTTGTTTATATTTAAGCTTAAAATATTATTTTTAGTGTTTTTATATTTAAGTACAAAAGAGTTTTAATATGTGATTTGTGGCCTAGTTCAGTAACCAAAATGATTATCAAACATTTGCCTTTGAGTTCATGTAACAATTTAGCAACATGAGGTTTTTTATTTCCTTAATCATTGGTTAAGCATTTTTAGCTTTTTACTCCGTTTTTTCTTTTTTAACAAAAGAAGTGTGGTGCACAAATCCTATGTTTAGTTTGATTTAAAACTTAGTAAGAACTAAGAACATTATCAAAATGTAATCAACATCTAAAATTTTTCAATTTATTTGTTCTCTCTACATGACGAATGTATTTCCTTCTCTCTTTTTTTTCTTAATTAATTTCCCAAAGTAATTCTTAAACTGGAAGAATCCCAGTATGCAGGCCTTTCTTGACTGCTAAGTCAATATAACCATGGTCCAATTCACATGATTGAAAAGAAACATTCCAAATAAAATCTTTAAAGCAAAAAAGTTACCTTTGCTTACTTGTGTTAATATATATGGAAATCTAGCTTGGATCATCTCTTTTTAAACCCTAAATCTCTCATTTCACATTTCTCTTGTTTCTTTCTCTTACATGATTGGGTTTTTCTTTTTCATTGGATTCTTCTTCGTGTGCATTTGTGTCTTCTTCTTTATGTGTGTTTTTTTCTTCTCTGCTTTTCTTCTTCATCGTGTGTGTTTTTATTCTTCTATTTCTCCTCGGTTGAACATCTACAAACAAATGGCCAAGTCAAAGTGGCAAACAAGGTCATCTTGGGAGAATTGAGGAAAAGACTTTGGGAAGCCAAAAGAGCATGGGCAGAGGAAGTCCTAGAAGTCATATGGGCATACAAGTGCACACCTCAATCCACTACACAAGAAACACCTTACAGACTAGCGTATAAGAGTTATGCAATGTTTCCAGTGGAGGTAGGAGAGCCAACCTTCAGACAAACTAATTTTGATGAGACAACCAGCGAGGAAGTGTTAATGGCAGAGTTAGAATTTGTTGTAGAAATTTGCCTCAAAGTCACCATCACAACCGAACCATATAAACAAATGATGAAGAGAAGGCATGAAACATAGGTCAAGCCAATGCATATCGTGGAAGGAGACCTAGTATAGAGAGTAAAAGGATAGGCACAGAAAGATAGTCGACACAGGAAATTAGTAGCAAATTGGGAAGGTCTATTCTGGGTTGTTCAAAAGTTACAGAACAACGCTTACAGATTGACTGAGTTAAACAACAACACAATGTCGAGAATATGAAATGCAACATATTTGAAACACTATTTCAAACATATGTGTAATGGACAAATTGTACTCTTTTCCTGAGCTTGGTCTTTTTCCTATAAAAAAGTGAAAGGGGTTTTGGCCGAGCAAGTTTTTAATGAGATATCACTATGAATTAATAAAATTTGTCCCTATATTCCTCTATTCACAAGCATCTTATTTTATTTTGACCAACTAATCTGGCACAACATAAAAAATGCGATGACAAGGTTTTTCTCTCGGTCAACCGGCTTGGGTAAGGATGTGCCTTATACATAACTAAAGCGCAAAGACAAGGTTTCACTCTTGGTCAACTAGCCCAAGTAACAATGTACCTTAGACAAAAAACTAAACACAAAGAGAAGGTTTCCCTCCCGGTCAACCAGCCCAGGTAACGATGTACCTTAGACAAAAAACTAAATAGAAAGATAAGGTTTCCCTCTCAATCAACCAGCCCAGGTAACGATGTATCTTAGGCAAAAAAACTATATGTGAAGAGAAGTTTCCCTCCCGGTCAACCAGTAGGCGTAAGGATTACCTTAGACAAAACACTAAACACAAAGGCAAGGTTTCATTCTTGGTCAATCAGCCCGGGTAAGGATGTACCTTCAGACAAAAAATGGAATGTAAATACAAGATTTCCCCTGGTCAACTAGCCTGGTTAAAGACATCACCTTAGAAGAATAATTAAACAACAAAGGTAAAAAAGACATAAGAAAGCAAAAAAGTTCTTCATTGATGATAACAAAGATACAAAAGATTTTCAAAGAAAGGAACAAATAACATGAACAAAATATACAATATAACCCCTCGATACAACAAGTCAAGGTCCCCCAACATCACCATCATCAATCACATTGAGGTCAACATCTTTCTCATCTATCTCTTGCTCTTCATGTTGAACATCCTCACCCCTAGCCTTTACACCATCATCATCTGCCACCTCGGTAACCCCAACTGCATTACCTTGAGCATAAAAACAATGAGCATGCTCATATGATGCCTTCAACTTCAGCATTTGATGAAAGGAAAGGAACTTCCCAAAAAATAAGTCATTCCTCCCATCAAATTGAAAGCCTTCTGGGATATAGACAAACTTTTTAGCTTATTAGGAAACCTAAAGGAACCTGGCATGATGCTCATCAACAATGGCCTTATTTCCTTTCTCCATCCAATCTTTGAAGTGGGTCTTGGACTTCTCTTTATCTAGGGCAACCTTATCTCTTCATCTTGGTGCATATAAACTCGGCAGATTCTTTTCGATTTTTCATCTGACATCCGCTGTTTATGTTGGTATTATCAGCAATCAGCTTTGAGGACTATTCAATGGTGGCCTTAAAAGTGGCAAGGCGGCTAAATGATGTGGTTCCCTCTCTCAGCTTAAAGGAAACAGAGGCTTCCCTTCTCGTCATTGAAGAAATTTGTTGAACGTCTCGGCATCAGAACAATCTTTATGAACTTCTGCTTGAAGTCCTTATAGGAAGATGTAAAAACTTCAAACAACGGATGCCCGGGAACATGACTCACAAAAGACCATCTTATTAAAGTAACAGGGGAAGATCATTAGAAATGGAAGAAAAGACTAAGAGTTGCTTTGGTATAAGTGAAATGATAGAGAGCTCGAAAGGTTTGTAGGGCGGCCCACACATTAGGGTGGATTTGGGTGGGTGAACAGTTCATTACGCGAAGAACATCCATGGTAAAATTGTAGAAGGGTATTTCGACGTCTAGATCCTTGAAAATGCAAGTTTACATATAAAAATAATCCAGGTTATCCGGGATGGAACTGTTCCTAAAGACGAAATCGGAATCTAAGGTCTCGTCGCTTCGGCAAGCCCTCACAGTAAAGGTTCTACCTACAGGTCAGTAAGAGGATAAAAGGGATAGGCATAATAAAAAAAGGTACAACTATCTTGACTGGTGAGCAAGGAGGAGTATTTGGCAACCTTTACACTAACCTACTCAAATACGCCGATAGAGCATGAGGGGTGTTGTGGAGACTTTTGAGAAGAAAAATGTTCCTCTTGAGATGAGGGGTCCCTAGCAATACCCCCAGGGCAGAAACGGTAAAGCCCTCATCCATCGCTTTAGGAGTGTCAGCTCGTGCTCCTATGATAGGGTCAACTATTGAGGCAAGGGACACCTCTCTTACTGGAGAACTTGACTCGGAGGCCATGGAATGAAAGAAACAAAGGAAAATAGCAAGAGACTCAAAATACCTAAGGGGAAGCAAGAAAGGAAAACCTGGAGCTTTAAAACAAAAAGTAGAGTGAAAACAAAGAAACCACTAACTCCTTATTTATAATACAGAAGAACGCAGAGGCCAAGAGGCAGATTGAGGGGTACCATTAGCTCAACCAAGATCTATGGTCTAGAGTTGCTATCATTTTGAATCCAATCGAACCCTCTAAATAACCCTACCTTTCTTACATAAACAGTACAGTAAGAAAATGCGGGAAAAGACAATAACCCTAGGACCTGCCGAATTGCCCCGACCGGGTCATCTATACAAGCCTACAACATACCTTTCCCAATTGATCAACCCTTAGCAACACTTCTAACGTTCATGGATGAGCCTGCCCTTAACATGACTCCACAGTCTATCTAAGGTGTGACTTATACTAGAATGGGGAAAAGTCCAAACTACCCTTTTTAGGTAAATCCTTAAAACCTTAATTATACAAGCTCAAGTCCAAGAGAGGTAAACATTATAAATAGTAAAGCACAAACACAAGTTTGACAACTAAA
This sequence comes from Psophocarpus tetragonolobus, assembly GCA_037954015.1. Lineage (NCBI taxonomy): Eukaryota > Viridiplantae > Streptophyta > Magnoliopsida > Fabales > Fabaceae > Psophocarpus > Psophocarpus tetragonolobus. The sequence continues at coordinate 27,775,275 of CM075691.1, forward strand.
TTATTATATTGCTTTCTTGCTGACATATTGTACTTTTCAGTGCATTAGTTAACTCCCTTTTGACTTGAGCATCAAAGTGCTTTTGCAGGTATCTACTTGTACTTGCTTGGAGAAACTACTGGATTGGAAGTCAGGAACATCAAGGAGGAAGACTAGTTCAATGTGTGTCGGAACACCATTTTTATCTCTATTTAAAATATTTTAGGTTAAAAGGTATACTTTTTTTACTACTATGTAATAAAATTTCTTAATTATATTCACATGCTTTTTTTAGAAAAAAATTAAATTGTCTACTAATTGATATTTAGTAAAATAATATTGATACATAATTTTGTAACGTAAAAATATATTTATGCATTTTAATAACCAAATAAAGAATAATAAATTGATTTAATATTTACAATTATAGAACAATAGAATCACTGTACGCACCATTTTTTAAAATAAAAAAAAATAATAAAAATAAATCTAGAAAAAAATAAAATGTCATTTCCATACACTGTCAACATACATAACCATGTTTAGAATACACCTCAATACCAAAAAGCTCAAAATAGAAATTTTTATGGAAAAATAAAAAATAATAACACCAAAAACCATAGAAATCAGAGGATAAAAATGAGAGGAGAGTGGTCAACCTAAACCACTGTCATGCCTGAGCTCTTTGAATCAATAGAGATGCTCTTTGGCTCTGCTACATCACTAACATAATTCCATAAAATCTGGAGATAAAAATTTTAAATTTTAGTGAGTAAAACGAGTTCAAGCTGACTCTATAAAAGGGGGCACTTGAAGCAGAAACGGGGAGCTTTTTTTTTTTGGAAGAATTTTTTTTAAAAAAAGAGTTACTTTTTTGGAGGAGAAGAAAAAGGCGAGGTGGAGAGCAAAAAAGGTGAGTTTTGAAGGTTAAACAGATATTAATCTACACTACTCTTTTTCAAATCAAGTAAAAAAAAATTATTCGAAATATAAAAAAAATACTTTCCTTTTAATCCCCACCGGAAACGAGTTCCGGTGGTATCGGTGTCGCTGAAAGAACTGCTGAGACGAACCGCCAACGGAGAAGCTCTCCCTTTTTCTCTCTCTCCTCCACGCTTCCCCTTCCCCCCCGGTCTTCAACATTCTCTTTTAAAAAAGAGAAGAACAACATAGCTTAAAGGGGAGGCAGCATGCATCCCCATGATTTAACCTTCTTTTTTTTTTTAGAAAATCATACTTTACTAAGTTCACCCTCAATAAAATGGCTATTTGCATCCCTTTTGGTCAAACGGTAAAACTCTTATCTACACCTCATTTCTTGTTGTTTGCGCCTTAGACCCAATAATAAAACGGTCATAACCCATCTTGTTGTTTTCACCTCCGTTTACTGTTTGCACCACTGCTTTTGCTAAATGTATTTCTTTCATTTTTAAGCCAAAAATGCATTATTTTTAGCCTTTTGTGAGTATAAATTGTAAGTTTTTTTTTATTTTATTTATTCTATCATTTTTATTTTATTTACGTTTTTCTAGTTACGAATATTCGAAATAGAAACTAATAAAATTAAATCTAACAATATAATAATGTTAATAATATTAATTTAAAAATGAAATTTATAATAACTATTTTACATTTTTTTCAGCTTAAATGTTATAAAACCTTTAGTGGTTATAATTATTTAAGGAAAATTTAATGATGGTCACTTTAGATGCACTTCTAATTTGACCATCACGAAAACTAAAAGAACCACTTTAGATGTACTTTTAATTTGGTCTTTTATAAATTTTTTAGTTGTAATAAATATTATTATGTCATTTATATTATTTAAGAAAAATGTAATAATGGTCACTTTAGATACACCTTTAATTTGATCACTACGAAAACTAAAATAACCACTTTAGATGCACTTCTAATTTGGTTTCTTTTATAAAAACTTGGTTAGTATAATTATTATCATGATATTTAAATCATTTAAAACAAATAATTGTCACTTCGGATGCACTTCTGATTTGACGGCTATGCTAAATAATTATCCTAACCACTTCGGATGCACATTTCTAATTTGGTTGCGGTAATAATATTTTAAAATAAACCCAAAAATAAAAATTAATTACTAAAATAAAAAAAAAAACCTAATAAACAAACAGTTATCAAGAATTACGTATACTCTGATTTTCCATTATACATGGAGATACGTAGGAGCAGGAACTTACTCCTGTCGAGCCCCTGAAAAAAAAAAAAAGTCAATTAAAAATTAAAATATTAATAATATTTTATAAAAAATAAATTTTTCAATAATAATTTTCTCATTAAAACATTAAAAAATAAAATAAAAAGTATTTGTTATATTTCAACTATTTTAAGGTGAAATAAATATTTTAAAAAAATTATCTAGTTTTGCACATTTAATTAGAGGCAACCGTCCTTAAGACGGATGTCGTAGGGTGTTAATACATTCTCTACGCGTAATAGACTCCCGAACCCAAAATTTGGTTTCGTAGACCACCTCTTTTAAAAGGTTTTTTCAATGTTTTCCTAAATAAATATTAGTGGCGACTCCTCTTGTTTTCATAAATTAATTTTTCACCGTCCCGTCGAAACTCCACGTGCCAACAATCACACATCTTATAAAAATAGATGAAAAATACATACTTTTTAATTTTAGTTCAATATATAATATTTTTTTATAATATAATAATAATATGTGAGTTTTTAAAAATAAAAATATTATTATTAATAGTCTTGATTAAATTTTTTCCCTTAAAAATACTTTTTTTTATTTTAATGCTTTAAAGTTTTTAAATTTTAGTCATAGAATATTTTATGTTTTAAAATAATCTATCTTAAATATCCTATATTAAGTTATGCTGTGATTAATATTTGACCATATTAGTCGTTTCACGTCACTAAAATATTAATATAATAATATCAAGTGACTTTTTTAAAATAAAAATATTATTGCTAATAAATGAAAAAATAACATGTTGGTGTGTGCCAAACTAATTTATCAATTTTTATTTTTATCTTGACTAACTCAAAATATATTCAAAATAAAAAAGAAAAAAAATTTGAATAATATCAAATTATATGAGTCTTGGTTTCTTTAGCTCAACTTAATCCTCACAATTAACTCGATTTTGCCTGGTTTTATATGTGCTTAAATTTCTTTAGCCAACTATCTGAATTCATTAACTCACATATTGATCCATGTATAAAGTCTTATCCATTTTGACACATGTAACTAGATAGATAATAAATAAATGGAAAAAAATGTGTATGATAACTTATATTTTGTGCTCACATTTATAGTGTTGTTGCATCTTTTAATTTTTTTTTTCTTACTTATTTATTGCATTTAGCATGTATTTATATTTTTCTGAATAAATAAAAGTTTTTGTAAATACTTACTATATATGTTACCTTTTTTACATTGTATTTTGCATTTTTCTTATCTGACATTGTCTACTGTTTTGATGATAACTTTTTCTATTGATATCCTTTTTAGATGATTCTTTTTGTATTGAATTCCTGACATCATGAGCTTCAATGTGGTCATATGGAGTATGATGTTTGGAGTATAGAGCTATTTTTAATAGATTTTATAGGTTCAAGTACCATAGTTTTTTTTATAGGATTTATTCTTTTCATTTAAATTTGTTTTAAGCCCATTTTTGGCCCTCCTTGGCCCAATTCATTTGTTGTAAAATCAAGGGGAGCTGGATGAGACCTAGGAGACTTTTATAGAATTCATTTGCACATTTTTGAGATTTTTTTAAAGTAGCGAGGGAGAAGATTTTCTCTCCTACAAAAAAACAAAGAAGAAAGATAAAAAGAAAGACAAAAGAGAGGGAGAAGAAAAAAAAAAGGAAAAATAGAGCCTATGTCATTAAAGTGTAGGTAACTTTCTACTTATTTTTAATTCATTCCCCATTGCTCTTTTTTCCTCTATGGTTTTTAGCCTTGTTTACCTTCTTTTATCCCACCTTTACCCTATCCACATTACAAGCCTAATAAAAGTCCTATTAATCTTTAGATGCATGTGTTTAAATCGATGGAAATTAGAGGCTTTTCAAGCCTATGGTAATGTTTGCATTCATAATGTACTTTGAGTGATAATGCTAACCTAAACACTTGAGAGAATGAGTGATACACATATTCTTGTAAGAATTCTTACCAATTTTGATCCATGATTTAATTAGATTGAATTTTTTCTTAGATTGATGAGTTTATTTTCTTTCTTGCTCACAACATCACATACACTTTGGGATCCATTGAAAAATTTTGCTTTGCTTTTTTTTTTCTTTTCTTTTGCTTGGAAGTGCAAAAGCTTAAGTGTAGAGGTATTTAATGACTCATATTTTGTGTTCACATTTATAATGTTGTTGTATCTTCTAAAATCTTCTTTCTTCCTTATTTCTTGCATTTAGCATGTATTTGTATTTTTCTAAATAGTGGTTTTTGTAAATACTTACTATATGTTACATTTTTACATTGTATTTTGCATTTATCTTATTTGATATTGTCTATTGTTTTGGCCATAACTTTTTCTGTAGATATCCTCTTTAGTTGATTCTTTTTGCATTGGATTCCTGACTTCTCAGCGTGGTGTTTGGAGTCTGAAGCTATTTTTAATAAATTTTGGAAGTTTAGATAGAAAACCATAGTTTTTTATAGGATTTATTCTTTTCATTTAAATTTGTTTTAGGCCCATTTTTGCCCTCCTTGGTCTCAATTTGTTTGGAGTAAAATTCAGGAGAGCTGAGTGAGAACTAGGAGACTTTTATAGAATTTATTTACACATTTTTTAGATTTTTTAGAATAGAGAGTGAGAAGATTTTATCTCTTGCATTTGCAGTTTCCAAAAAAAAAAAGAAAAAGAAAAAAACACCATTGTTAATTTGTTATGAGAAAAGTATGATGCTAAAGATATATATATGATATCTGTCCTTGAGAATCGATCTTAGTCATCCCTATATTATATTTAGGGGGACTTTATTGTTTTGAAAAATTTAATGCGACTTGTGTTTTGTCAATATACAATATATCATTGTTAATTATTAATAAATAAATAATAGAAAATTAAATAAATTTGATACTATTTAGTATAATAAAAATAGTTTAAATCTCCTATACTATCGATAATTTTATACTATTAGCCAATTAAAACGATTTAAATAAATTTTAAAATAACTATTATATAAGTTTAATAATTATGTATATATTAAATAATATATTATCAATTATAAAAATCATTGTGAATATAAGTTTAACCTAATTATTACAAAAAATTATAATAATTCGCAAAATAGATAAGCACTAGGCTATTATTTTAATATAGAAATTAATAATTTTATCATGTAATTAATATAAATCATTGGTGACAATGACATTTTTTTTATAAGCAAATGATTTATTCAGATAAATTGTCAAATTTAATAGAGAACTCAGAGAGAAAAGTATAGAGCAGAACTAAACAGTCTCTGCATAACACACAGTACCAATTTTCATGACCCCTTCACCCCAAACAATTTGGAATCACCGAATGAATCATAGATTACCCTTCTCAACACAATGTTTTTGCATGACCCACCAATACCAAAGTCCCGTTTTTCAAATAAACACTGCAAATAAAAAACAACTTACTACAGTAACTGTCACTTACTATTACATATGGCAAAAAAATCTGCACTTGTGAATTTTTGTAGATAAAATCTGTAAAAATATTTGTATAGATAATATAAATGTATGCGGGTATGTGTACCCGTACCCGCTAAACTAAAATAATATATATAAGTTAAAAAACATAATATTTTTGAAAAATAAATCAATTTAAAATATTAATTATCAAAATTAATTGATATCAATCTTATTTTTTTATGAAAACTTCATAGTTAATAAAATTATTTATTATAAAAATGCCGATAATATAAAATAAAGATTTTATTTGTATTAAATATTTTCTTATAAAATTAATCTTGTAGAAACTAATATAATTTTATTTCTAGTTTTTCCAAAAAATAAATTATTTATTTGATAAAAATTGTTATAAAAAATATTTAATTTAAAAAAATTTATTTTTTTAAAAATATCCCTGAATACCTGTGGATACTAAAAAAACCTATGAGTCTTTGAATAGGAGATACCCGACGGGCTTTTAACGGGTAACGAGTTTCGGGTTGGGTGTGTTAGGACAGACCGAGGGGGTTAAATACCGGGAACATGTATAACCATGGGACACGAGCCCTCGATGAAGGGAATCCACTGTCAACCTGCCGATCACAACCATCGGCTCTGATACCAGTTGTTAGGACAGACCGAGGAGGTTAAATACCGGGGAGGTATAACCATGGGACACGAGCCCATATATAAGAGAATATGACACCACCTTCAACCCAAAACCTTAAGGCATTAGGTTATGGGTCTTTCTCACTTATATATTACTCAACTTCTCAATTTCTTACCAATGTGGGACTTCAACTCGCACTTGCATTCCAACAGGGTGATGGGTAGTCCAAACCCGTTGTCATTCCTAACTATGTCATGCCTGCTATGATCTTTTAAAAACAATAAAGAGTCCCTTTAATTGCTTCAGAGGTAAAATAAACAAAATATCACAAAGACAAAATATTTTTTCTTTTTGGATAGTTTTTTTTATAGTTTAATTGGTATACACTTTACGTTAACATTCAATCACAACCCTTCATTTATCTTAAATTTTTTGACTATCCTGGTTACTACTTTAAAAGTCACATAAATAAAAAATCATGATTGAATATCAGTGTAAAAATTTTTTACACTAATAAATATTTTTATACTGACAATATATGCTAATTAAATTTATTTTTTCTATCGCTTCAAAGCAAGCAAAGAAGAGTTTCTGTCAATTAAGTGCAAAACAAGGAAAAACACCTGCTATGTGAAGAGCGGGTGCCAGAAACTTGGAGAGTTCCTTTGAAACACGATGCATCAAAGCCATCTCTGCATTCCCAAGTGTGTGTGACTTAGTGGGGTTTTAACAAGGTTTAAGAAGTTAATTAATTAATACACTATAGGGTACTGTGGGAAAGCCTTTGAAGTTTCCCACAGTGGGGAAATTATTTATAACCGTTAGATGGATGTCCTATCGTTTTAATCTTTTCCTTTTTATTTCCAAAATTACCCTGACCAAGAAGACTCATTTTTTTTTGTTGGAAATGGAATGCTCTTCTCAAATGCCAGTGGATAAAAAACCCATGTGTTTTCTCAATTTGCCCTACATTAAAAAAAACTTTGATAAAAAAAAAATTAAAAAAATAAGTTGTTTTCATGATAGGAAGATTTGTAGGTTTGATTATTTATAACATTTAACGTTTTTTATGAGTTTAATTGGTATATATTGTCAATGTAAAACACTGACATTCAATTCAATTATAACTTTTCATTTATATGACTTGTAAAATAGTCATAAATAAAGTCAATAAATTTACTATGAATATCAATGTAAAAATTTTTACACTGACCATGTATACCAATTAAATTCTTTTTTTATTTTATAAAAACTTCTTTTTTCTTTTGCTAACAAACACACGTGACACAGCTGCAAGTTTCTAATTTGCGGTAATCATAATTCAGGAAACATAATCACAATCACGTATAGAATTGGCACACAAACAACTTCAATTTTAAGTTATTAATCTTAATAGTAAAATAAGGTCTAATGTGGAAGATTAGGGTGAGATGGGAATTACCAGTTACCATACAATGGAAGAGATTTAGATTTTTTGCTGTTGGATTTAATTAACGGATGGATTAATTAATAGATTAAAAATTATTGAGTTTTTATATAATATAATAATTTAGGTTATTTGTAATAAATAGTTTTTTTTAATTTAAATTTAAATTAAACTATAACTTTGCTCATGAATATTTTTTATTCACAATTTTGATTTCTTTTTATTTTTCATGATTTTAATTCATGGTTTAAAAAACTTTTGGGTTTTTTATTTTAATTCTTAATTTTTATATTTTATTTTAGGCTAAACTATATTTTAGATATTATAAAATATGCAAGATATTAATTTTGTCCTCCAAAATTTTTTGTGTTAATTTGATCCTCTAAAATTTAAACTTGTTATTTCAGGTTCTTATTTATAATTCTCTTAAAAAAAATAGTAATTTGAAGTGGTAAACAAACATTAATATGTATGCTATTTACTTGAAGAGTTTAATTAGTATACATTGTCAATTTAAAAAATTTTTACTCTTTAAGTACATACTAATTAAATTAATGTCATAAAGAATTGTTATTGAATATGTAAAAAAAATGTACATACTAATTAAACTCTTAATTAAAACATTAGAACATTCATTTATTGTGAACTTTAAAACATTAGGACATTAGTCAGTAAAACACGTTCAGCATTTATAATATAGTTTAAATGTTTAAATATATTTATTTATTGTAAAATTTAATTTTATATATAATTTATTCGCTCATTAAATTTGATAGCTAAATATTTGATTAGAAAAAATGTTTTACTGCTATAGGGCATCCGAACTCAGAATGGAAGAGGCATTGGGTCGCATTATCAGCAGAGTTAATCACCTATAAGAAAGAAAAAAAAAAAAAAAGACTCTGGTGAGAGAAGGAATGGTCTCACAATGAAAATTGAAAAAATTAGAAGAAAATCAAGAAATTACTTGCCTTACCGAAGGTGGAACTTGTGAAGGTTAGGGTTTGCGATTTCGTGACTATGAAGAAATGAGTTGATCGAAGGATGTGTGTGAGCTTGTGAGGGAAGTGACAGGGTTGGATTTTGCCTTTTTCTTTTTGCAGCATCATTTTTATTTTTGCACTTTCAAAATTTTAAATTTTAAAATTATTTTAAGTTGTTTTAAGCTAATATCATTTAACATTGTATATGCACACCTATTGCGAACTATTGCGAATTATGAGATTTACAATGTATACATGTTATGCATACACATATTCTACGTAACATTCCATAATTTAAAATATAAATATTTAAATAATTATTTAATTAATTATATATATATATATATATATATATATTTATTAAAAGATTAAACTGTTAGAATTTTTCAATAGATTAAGATAATATTTTCTTTAAAATATAAATAAGATAAAATAAATAAGGATTTGATATTGTTTTGAATAAAAAGATTAAAATAATATTTCCTTTAAAATAAAAATAAGATAAAGTAAATAAAAATGAATATAATTTTAAATTTAAATCACAAAAACTAATCTTTTATAAAAAAAGAAATATAGAGAAAAATTAACCTTCAGTTATTATATATAAGATTAAGTAGTTTTCTAAGATAATTATAGATTAATTTATTATTCTGGATTGAGAAAAAAGAACATAGGAGTAATATAAAACAACCTTTTTAAATCTTTTATGGTATAATTCTTAAAAAGTATAGTTTTAATATTGTTGATAAGAAAATTAATAACCAGTGCATTATGTACTACAATTAAATTGTATTTAGGTGATAGTATGAATAATGTGCTAAAGCTTATTAACTTTCTTTGCAATGTTGCAAAATATTTACGTGTCCAATGTGGCATAAAAGTAAGATTTGTGGATGATCTTTCCTTAAACGAATTGACATTATTACGCTGAATTATGACTAAGTATTCTCCTAGAGTATGTTATTGCTGCATATATGACTAATTTAAAAATAGGGGTGTACATGATCCTTCCTTAAACTGATTTAATGTTTGGTTATCATTATGTTCGTATATGTTATCATTTAATGTTATTGTTCCGTGTGGACATATGACTAATTATTCTAGTGGAGTATATTATTGTTTCGTGGAGTTGAATGAATATGAATGTGAAATTTATAATATTTTGATTGTATTAGATATCTTTGTTTGGAATGAAGTTGAAATTTAAGATATATCTATTTAGATGAATATATGCAATATTTCTATTTAATACGAGGAAGAGATTTTAAATACCTCCATCCAGGATAAGGTAGTTTAATAAGAAGGGGTAAGATTAGTTTTTGGGCCTTTATTTAGGAAATAAGGGGGTAGTTTGATAACTACACCCTATTTTCCTAAATAAAACCCAAAACTAATAAAGGAGTCATCTTGGCCCTTGGATAAGGTAGCTTGGGCACCAATTCTCATCTAAAGGAGGGTATTGATTGGACTTTGGGCTTCAATCCTCCTCCCTTGGATGACTCCTTTTAATCCTAGCCTTTCATTTCCTTCATGACTTGTCCAAGTCCCTCTATAAAAAGGTGCTCCTTCACACTCTTGTATTTTTTACACTTTATTGAATGGAAAAACCTTGAGTTGGCCAAAATTTTCTTAGTGTCCACCCTTCTCTCTTTGAGAATTCCTTAGGTTTTTATCAAGGGTTCCATCCCTTGTGGCAAAATTTCCCTCTTAGGCTTATCTTACCTTAAGTGGTGCCTAAAACCACCTCACTTCTTACCTCTCCACAAATCATTTCACCAAAGAAGAAAACCTTTAGAAAAAGATCAAGGGAGGCATGCATCACAGTATAAATCACGGTGCAAATTCTCTCTTCCCTATACTCTTTAAATTCAGTCTTTATCAAGCTTGGGGTTAGGACTTGACCATTTTTGTTGTTGTACATTCTTGCATTATTTGTTAATTAATAGTCATGTAAGATTATATGCTTTAGTAAAAAGTGTATACCTTGTATATGGAACATAAAACAATTATTTATTTTAGGAAAGATGGCTAAAGGATCTCAAACTCCTGATCCTGTTACTCAACATCTTTTTGGAAAGAATGACTACTGTTTTAGAATAACTACAACAAGATCGTTAAAGATAAGCTGAACCTGCTGGATATAGGGGATTCCCTGCATTAAAAAAGAATAATCCACCACAATTCAAGGGAGGTTTTGATCTTGATGGAGCTCAAAATTGGATAAGTGAAATTGAGAAAATATTTGTAGCCATGGCATGTATGGATGTTCATAAAGTAACTTTTGCTACATTCATGTTAACAGGAGAAGCTGAAAATGGCGGCATTATACTAGACAATTGCTGATAGTTGAAGGAAGACAAATTACATGGGAAGTATTCAAAAGAAAATTTCTTTAGAAATATTTTCCAGAAGATATTAAAAGGTGAAAAGAGGTAGAAGTTTTTAATTTCAAGAAAAAAGGAATGACTATTGGTGAATATGCTGCTAAGTTTTAAGAATTGTCTAAATATAGTCCCTAATTCAACGAGGGAGTGGATGACTATTCTCAGTGTTCTAAGTTTGAAAATGGATTAAGGCTAGAAATAAAACAAGTTATGGGGTATTTGCAAATTACACATTTTCCTACTTTGGTGAATTGTTATAGAATCTATGAAGAAGACACTAAGGAAAAACAAGCACAATGGAAGCATTTTGGCAGACAAAGAAATCAAAGAAGGGATTTTCGTAACAAAAAGAAACCTTATCAACACCCGTTCCACTCTCCTGGTAGTTCATTTGGACAAAGAAATGGAAATTTTCCTACTTGATGCATTCTTGTTGATGTTTCTCCCAAGATCATCTTCTAGCTTGGTTCCTTTGAAGAAGTGAGTGATGGAAGAGGTGGTGATGGTGCCACTTAAGGACAGATAAGCCATTGTAGGAGCTTTCCACAAGGGAAGGAGCTTTTAATAAAAGCCATAGAAACTCTCAAGGAAGAAGAGAAAGTAGACACTCAAATTTACTCACAAATATTTTGTATTTAACTAAGTGTAAAATGAACAATGAGGGGGAGGTGCTTATTTATAAGCCAAAAGATAGGTCTAAGGGGTTAGGAGGTGGATGTCCACCATTAGGGAAGGATAAGAGAGATTAATCAAGTGTTAATTGAGTTAGAGCCAATTAATACTTGATTAATTTATAGGAAGATCCAAACATGCCCCTAATTTTAAGATCTTTGGTGCAACCCCTCCCCAACACATGTTTGACCAATTGTTGGAGGAGGTGATGCTGCCTAGGATCATCTCTTTAGAGGTCCTCTTAGAGCTTTGAAATAGAGGTGGAAGATTAAAAGGTGGTGGTGGTAGTAGGCCTCATTTCTTGTTGTAGAAGATAAGCCAAATACAAGAAAAGGAACCCTTGATAATAGCATGAAGGACTCTCACTCAAGGAGAAGTCATGAACATTTTCTCTAAAAGAAGAAGAGACTCTCAAGTGTAGAGAATGAATATATCTTTCAATTAAGAATGAGTGTTAAAAGATTACATAAGGTCTAGAGCTCTATTTATAGAGCAAGCATGGATCATGGCCTAATACCATAATGTGAACGTATAAGTAGCTAATCAAGGGGTTAGTTGGGTTAATTTAGTATTAATTTAACATGTGCTCAATTAACACTAAGTTAATGTAACTAAAGATCCAAACATGACCCTAGTTTTAAGGATCTATGTTCGCTCTTAATTTGAAATTGAATTTTGGAGGGAGATGACATGGCACCTCCAAAATTCAAATTTAAACAAGAAGCAACCAACTAATGCCATGTCAGAAAGAGAAGCTTAGGTGGCGCCTAACAAGAGGGGATAATGGGGCCCACATGTCTCCTACATGTTTCATGTGTTGGTTAGGAGGGTGTTAGAATGAATTAGGGGTGTGGTTAATAGATCCGCACGTCCAAACTCAAGCTACACAAGCCCAACTAATTAACACACTCCACAAAGAGAGTAATTACACTTCATTAAGGGAAAAGATCCTAAAGGCCAAAATACAAGGCCGAAAATAAAACTAATTACACCCCTAAAATCCTAATGACTTAAGGGTGCTTATACAAGCCTAGAAATGGTCAAATTAATACAATTAAATGGGAGATGTCCTAAACTAAGCTCCTTGAAGCTTCATCCAAGTCATGCTCCTTTCTTATTAGTCCTAGCTCAAGCCTGTGCTAGGGAGGATTACATCAATCTTGGTCCCCTCTCAATTTGAATTTGAATTTTGGAGGGAAGCCATATGGCAACTCAAAATTCAAATTAAAAAATGATAGCAACATGAATGACATGTGGATACCACCTTAGAGGAGACAAAAGGTGGCGTAACAAGAAGGGGGAACCAAGGGGACCCACATGTCTCTCATGCTTCATGTGTGAGTTGGAGGGGTGTGTAACTAACTTAGGGAGTGTGGTTCACAAAAATCACACTCATAAGCTTCTCCAAAAAGTCCCAAACTACTCAACACACTCCACAAAAGAGACTAATTACACCTCCTAATTTAAAATAGAAATAAATGCCAAAATACAAGGCCAAAAAAGAAACTAAAAACACCTCTAAGTCCCAAATTCAAAAACGTATATTACAAAGACTAAAAAGAAGACTATGACATAATTTCTAACATATTGATCTCCATGAGAAGATGTGATGTGATATTTGATGATCACGTGCCCAAAGAATCCTTTCTAAGTTCACTTGGAAGGGAAATGGATTTATGGAGAGGAAAGGAATGGGGTGAGGCGCCACAAATACTAGGTTTGATAAGCCAAAGGGGAGAGGCCACAAGGGAGGGGTCCCTTGATAACTCTTAGAAGCTCTCACAAAGGAGAAAGGGGGACACTCAAAGGTAAGAACCTCAACCAATATGGTCTCTAGGATTAAATTCAAGTGTAAAAAATACAAGTGAAGGAGAATCTCCTATTTATAGAGGTAGCTAACCTCTTGAACAAGATAACCTAAAAAAGAAGGGCTAGGATTAAAAGGAGAGATCTAAAGGAGGAGAATTGAGAAACAATTCCCTCCTTAGATCATCAAACTTAGTGCCCAAGTTTCTCAAACCAAGGGCCAAGATTCCTTCTTATTAGCTTAGGGGGTTTATGTAGGAAAAGAGGGGTGTAGATATCAAGGCTACCCCTTATTTCCTTCATAAAGACCCAAAAAGCTAAATCCACCCTCTAAATTCCTAAGACACCTCCTAAAATTAAAAAATGGACTAAATACATGTCCCAAATTAAATTCTTAATGCTCCTCAAAATTAAAATAAAGGAAAATTACATTTTATTAACTAAAGTCCCTAGCCTAATATCTTCACTCTCCATAGGAGGTGAAGTCTTCCTTTGTCTGCAAGGGCTAGGTCTTCTTCAATCCTTCTAGCCATGACCCTAGTGATAGGTCCTTGGCTAGGCATGGTCACATCAAGATGAGGTATTCTTCCTTCCTCTCTTGTCATATCTTCCTCAATCCTCCTAGTTATGGCCCTTGTCATAGGACCCCTGCTAGGGAGGAATATATCATCCCTTCCCCCTCGGGAAGGATTTGACCTCAAATTTGTAGGGTCCTCTTCATCATCAGTACCTACAAAAGGAGATAGATCACATACATTAAAGGTGGTACTGACTCCATAATCTTGAGAGAGATCTAACTTATATGCATTATCTTTGACTCTCTCTAGGATTTGGAAGGGCTCATCTCCTCTAGGGCTAAGTTTGGACTTCCTTTAAGTAAGAAAGTGATCCTTCCTTAAATGAACCCAAACCCATTGAATATTACTTCCTTCCTTCCCCTATTAGCAGAAGAAGCATACCCTTTTGAATGATGTTCTATGTTAGCTTTGACCTTTTTATGTAAATTTTTAACAAATTTAGCTCTTGCCTCTCCATCTTTGTGAAAAGAGTGAGAAAGAGAAAGAGGTAAGAGGTCTAAAGGTGTGAGAGGGTTGAAACTATACACCACTTCAAAAAAGGAATGCTTGGTGGTTCTTTGGACCATCCTATTGTATGCAAACTCAACATGTGGAAGATATTCATCCCAAGACTTATGGTTGTCTCTAAGGAGTTCCCTTAACATAGTGGATAAGGACATGTTCACCACCTCAGTTTGCCCATCAGTTTGAGGGTGACAAGTGGTGGAGAACAAGAGTTTAGTTCCCAGCTTAGCCTATAAAGTTTTCTAGAAATGGCTAAGGAACATCACATCCTTATTAGACACTATAGTAGAGGGTATGTCGTGCAAGCGGACAACCTCTCTAAAGAAAAATTATGCGATGTTGCTTGCATCATCCACATTATGACAAGATATAAAGTGGGTCATTTTAGAAAATCTGTCCACTACCACAAAAATGGAGTCTGCACCTCATTGGGTATGAGGAAAGCCTTGGATAAAGTCCATACTAATGTCCAGCCAAGGTGCAGAAGGAGCAGGCAAAGGTGTATAGAGTCTATGGGGCATTGCCTTAGACTTAGCCTGAAGACAAGCTAGATATCTAGAATAATGCCTATGGACATCTCTCTTCATATAGGGCCAAAAGAATTTTTCTTTCAAAAGCATAAGGGTTTTATTCATTCCAAAATGTCCTATGAGCCCACCTTCATGGCTCTCTTTTGTCAGCAGATTTCTCATAGATCCTTGGGGTATACAAAGTTTTCCATCTTTGAAAAGATACCCTTCACTAGTGAAGAACCCATCTTGGGTTTTAGATGTAGATGCAGAGGCAGCATAAATGGATCCAAAATCCTTATCAGAGGGATACATGATCTTTATGTCATCAAACCCTATAATTTTAACACTCAAAGTGGTATAAAGAGTGTGCCTCCTAGACAGGGCATCAACTACCATATTATGTTTACCTTTCTTGTATTTGATGATATATGAGAATGATTCAAGGAATTCAACCCATTTAGCATGCCTTTTGTTCAATTTACCTTGTTCTCTTAGATACTTAAGTCACGATCACTATGAATGACAAACTCCTTAGTAGCAAGATAATGCTCCCAAGTCTAAAGGGTCCTAATCAAAACATAAAACTCTTTGCCATGGATGGATTAGTTAAGAGGGGCACCATTGAGTTTTTCATTGAAATAAGCAATAGGGTGCCCACCCTGCAACAATACAACTTCTATATTACACCAGAGGCATCACACTCAAGTTCAAAAGTTTTAGAAAAAATTGGTAATCCATAGACTGATGCATGAGTAAGGTTATGCTTGATAAGAGAAAAGGTTTTTTCTTGTTTTTCACCCCAAAGGAAAGGAGTATAATTCTTGACCAACTCATTTATTGGTGAGAAAAGTGTGGAGAAGTTAGGCACAAAACACTACAAAAAATAGCGAGACCATGGAAGCTCTTGATTTCTGTCACACTTTTTTGTGGTGGGCAATTCTTGGATGACTTTGATTTTTTGAAGATCCACACGAATCCTTTGGGAATTAACTACAAATCCTAAAAATACCACACTCTCAGCACAAAAAGTACATTTTTCAAGATCCCCAAAGAGGTGGTTGGCCCTAAGTATGCAAAAAACGTGCCTAAGATGTCCTAAGTGATCATCTAAGCTCCTCCTCCCCCCTCCACTGAGCTTCGCCTCCACTACCACCGTCGACATCAAGCAAAGCACCAACTTTAGCTCCAAAAGCATTACCCTTACGGGGTCTTCCTCCACCCATCTCCTCGCCAAGCACGACCCATAGTCACCTTTAGCACTGACAATTTAGATCTTAGGGTTTCTTTCTTTTCTTTAGAGCGGCCTATCGCAGCCACCCATCCTTTTCTTCTTTCTTTTGTAACATTTTTTTTCCAATTTTATGATAATAATTTTTTTTCCTTCAATTATTTATAAAAAAATAAAATAAAATCGTAAACAAAATGATATTTATATATATATATTCACATATCATATTTACAATATTATATATATTTCTACTATATACATATTTATATATATATATATATATAGGGAAAATTTTATTTATGTATGGTTTTCCCTTTTACTTATAATTTTTTTTTCTATAATATTTAGATGACCGGTGGAAAAATATTCAATAAGAGATTTGTATAGTTAGTCGGTGGAAGATAAAACATAACCACGACTGGTCCCTCAATCACTATGGGTCCATCTAACTCGTAGTGAAACATCAAGGTGGACACACTAGTTCCTCTTAATGTAACTGAATTCTTAATTATGTTAGTGACCCCATTGTTACCGGAAAAGGTAGCCGAAATAACTACAGCAAAAGGGGTTAGGGCATTTGGTGCATTCATCCTTTAAATTTGCAAATTCCATTTTTTATAAGAGACAAGAAAATAAAGGAGTGAGAACAATTATTATATAAATACTTTACATAATGACAATTTAAATAACAATAATTTAAATAAAAGAAATATAAATATCTATATATATACTTGTTTATAATAATTACACATATATATAAATTTATTTTTAATAATCATATATATATATATATATATATTCTAAAGTTTTGAATTATTTTTGTAGTGACTAGGGTTGGTAAAGCTTTGAAATCTCAAAAACTTTCTCCAAAATTTATTGGTTCATATAAAATCCTTAAAAGAGTTGGTCATGCGACTTATCAAATTTCTTTACCCCCAATTCTTTCAAATCTTCACAATGTGTTTCGTGTATCTCAGCTTAAACAATATACTATTGATCCTTCTCATATAATTGAACCTAATGAGGTTCAATTAAGAGATAACCTTACTTTTCATGCAATACCTATGAGAATTACTAATTATGGGATTAAGCAATTTCGTGGGAAGGACATTTCACCTGTGAAAGTAGTTTGGAGTAAATCTGATGACGAAAATGCAATGTTAGAACTAGAAGATAGTATAAAGAATTTATATCTCAACTCTTTTAAAGGTTAGTAAATATCGGGGATGAAATTTCTAAAAGGAAGAGGGAATTGTAACATCCTCAAATTTATATTATTTAACTTTACATAAAATTTAAAAATTTATATTTTTATTAAAAGCCAAAAATATATGTTTGTTTTGAAAAAAAAGGGAAGAGTTTCAACAATTTCAATTTTTTAAAAAAAAGTGTAATAAAATATAAAATACAATTAAAATCAGTATATACATATTAAATAAAAGTTAAAAAAATATCTATAAATTTAATTTAAATATAATAAAAATAATTAGTGCAAATAATCAATTAGAAAAACTATATGTTAAAAAAAGAAACCAATAAAAATAAAATAGGAATTGATTATAAAATATTAATATGCATAAAAAAGAGAGAGAGAGAAAGAATTGAGAAAGGCATCAGATTAGAGAGAAAAGAAACTTAAGTGGATAATGAGAGAGAGAAAGAGTAAGCGTGAGGATAGGGATTTATTAAAAAAAAATAAAATAGAATAGTGCTCACGAAACCAGGAGAGAAACTGAAAAATCAATTATGCTTGTTACATAGAGATAAGAACACTTACTTATGGATGAGAAAGACCAATAAAAAATGTGCATAAACCTTCTCTCCTAATTGTTTGCAAGCAATAACCACTTCAATTATATAATACACATTCATTCTTGTCAAATACACATTACACACAACATTCTCTCTTTTCTACATGTCTCTCTCTTTTACACACCCATATTTAATTTCTTCACTCTTTCAGAGTATTCTCTTTCTTTATTAAATGCTCATCATTCACTTTAGTATTTTCTTTTTCACCCGGTTTTCAATTTACTCATCACAAATTAATTTAAAATGTAAAGATCACTTATTCTTAAGTGAAACTAGGGGAGCGAAAGAGTTCCAACTTTATTATTCCTTAGTGGATTTCAGGTAAGGTGGAGGAGATTGATTTTTAACTAGTAAGTTATCAGAGTGGGTTAAGAGTAGAGAAAGACTCCTTAATCTCTCTTTTCTGATAACTAAAATTTTAATTGATAGGTGTTTGATTTTAACATGGTAATTATTCTTGCATAGTAATAGGAATTTGTTTTACATATTGTTAGAACTAAATTATTTTAATTTATTAAAGTTAATTATATAAAAAAAACTTATTACATTTTGTTTCTTAGAAATTGTTATGAGTTTTGTATAATGTCTATTTTTGAGATGTAGTGTGTTTTTTTTTAATTATTATATATTGCATAAATGTTTACATATGATATATTGTTAGGTGAATGAACCTTAAAAAAAACTAAACCTTATAAAAAAATAATTAAATATATATGATAAATTAATAAATTAAATAATAATTTATTTTTTTATGTCAATGAACATTATGAATATAGTTTCTATTATAAATATAGTTTAATTAGTTGAAAGTGTTAAATACGTTGATAAATAATAATAATAATAATAATAATAATAATAATAATAATAATAATAATAATAATAATAATAATAATAATAATGAAACAATTGAAAATATGAATGAATAAATCTTTTGTAGAATTGAGATATAAATAGAATATTACTTAAAAATAATTGATAAGTAATTTTTTTTTAAAAAAAAAGTTTTGAATTATTATTCTTAACAAAAATAAATAATTAATACATGATAAACTTAAAATTTATTTATAATTGTCTGAGACTATGGTATGGAAATTGTGAATATCCATATGGAAGATATTGAAATTTATATTATGATGAGAAAGATGAATAAATATTATATGATAAGTTTTGTACTCTTAGAAAAAGAGTATGAATAAAAAAATGATGAAGAAATTTTATTGTATTCTTAAGAAATAAAATAAAAACTTATATTAAAACATTTTTTTACATGCATCATGTGCATCTTATAAATATATTTATATTATATTGATGAATATTTATTATTATGAGATTATTAGTATGGGGATTATTTCCAATTGAAAATTGGTTGTGCATTATTCTTATGAGCAACTAATAAAACATAAGACTCTTAATTAAAATATAGAGAATGATATTATGAGATGACATGAGAAGCTCCCAATTATCTCCCAATTATGAGATGACACAAGTTTTTGTTTTGACAACTCTAATCTTATGAAAAAATTTCATTAGATCTTGGGAGTTTCTTTTTGATTGATGCTTATTTATAGTAACCGATAAACTTTTAAATAATTTGTTGGATTAATTTTCATTATGATTTTGATTAATTGAATTCCATTTTCGAAAATTGTGGGCTTTTAGTAGTTGTTATATGAATAATTTGATTCTTGCCCAATATTTTGTTATAATTCCGTCCTTTGATACATCTAGTGATACCAAATCAAAATTATGTGCTCTTGTAATGAGAATGGGTTGCGAGATTTTTTCCAAGTTGATTTTTCTTCCTTCATATTGTTGAATATTTTTTACACTAATTGATAATTCATTAGGTTCATTATTATTAGGAGGCTCTACATTGGATGAATGAGACATATACCACATGGTATGGTTAGTTAAAAAAAATAGCAGATTTTGAGAATTGTTACTAGTTGAGTTGGTTGGGAATGATAGAAACATATAAGGTTGGGTTTAATTAAGAATTGCGTAAAATTAACTCAATTGACCAATTTATGTAAGCTATCTATATGTGTGTATAAAGTCTTTTTTAATCGTTGATTGAATTTTTACTTTCATAATAGCCATTGATTTAATTTGATAAAAAAATTAAACTGTTCACATAATACTAATTATTATATAATTCTTATTCATTAGTTAAAAAAACCTATTTTTGAATAGCCATTGATTTGATTTTATCTGTCCATCTATGTAAAACAAATATAGCTATCATGATTATGATAATTTAACAATAAAAATTTTCCATAGTTACCGAAGTTAAATTTCACATTTGGCACAACCGTTTTAAGTTAATCCGTTAAAAAGTTAAAATCACATATTTTAGTTAAAAATAAATTTAATAAAATTATATTGTTGTTGAAATTATATTTCAATAATAATAATAATAATAATAATATTATTATTATTATTATTATTATTATAGATAGATAGATAAGTAGATAAATTGTAAATAGTTTTTATGAATAAAAATAAAGTATTGATAAAAATAAAAATTAAAAAAACATTATTCATATTTATACATTATAATTTATTTATTCATTCCTACCTTTAATTATTGATTTAAAATAATGTTATATAATATAGAATTTTACTAATTCATAGTTCTACTTATTATTATAATTATAAAAATTAGTATTTATTCATTTCAAGTATTAAATTAATTCTTGATTAAATTAAATTTCATTCGATAAGTAAATATATAATTAAAATTTTGAATATTTTTACAATTATTCTTTTTTACTATTTTATTGCTTGGGATTAGAACCATTAATAAAAATTCGAAGTTACAACAACTGATTTAATTTGATGAAATACAATACGAATATAAAAATTTATATGATACATATTGATTCTATTTATAACACAAACCTAAAATGTTTTTAAATAATATTTTAATGAATATATTTATAATAAATTTATATCTATCAACATATGGTAAAAAATCTAAAAATTTGATGAAATAGAAATTATCACTATATAATAAATTAATAGTTTTCACTAAGTGCACAAATAATTAATAATTTTAATCTAAAATATATTTTTAAAATTACATAAAAATTTAATTAATTAGCTAAAATATTGTAACTGTTATTTTTTTTTGTTCTTTGGATTAGAACCATCGATAAAATTTTTGAAGTTACAACAATTAATTTGATCTGATCAAATATAGTATTAATGAAATTAAAACGATACATATTAATTATATTTATAATACAAATATATTTTTTAAATAATATTTTAATGAATATAATAAATTGATAATAGAAATTATAAATTTTATTTTATTATTTTAAAATAAATTAATCAATTTCATGGAGTGCATAAATAATTAATAAATTTAATCTAAAAAATATTTTTAAAATTAAATAAAAATTTAATTAATTAGTTAAAATCTATTAGACAAATTGTTGTAAGTTAATCTAATACTCAAACTAAAAAAAAGGGAAAATGAAGTTTAAAATAAAATATATTTTCTAGTGTTTTTTTAAAAAATTCAAAAAACGTATTACAATAATCATGTGTTAAAAGTTGTAATTAGCCTCTACTTTAATTTATTAAAAATATATGTTGGAGATAATTGTTTCAAACTAGGGTTATGGACGCCAGTGGTAGATGTGGTGCACAAGAGATTGATAGGTTTTGAGAACAATCACATCACTCTATTTAGAATAGTGATTTTCATCAAGGTTTTGTTTTTAGTTCTTCCAATTTATTTTCTTGCATTTTTAAAGCTCCAAAAGGTATTATTGCTCAGTTAGATACGATCTTGAGGTTCTTGTGGGGAAGAGATGACCAAAAAGGTGGCTTGGGTGGCTTGGGAGAAAGAATGCAGGAGGAAGATGAGGAGGGATTAGAGCTGAGAGATTTGAGGAAATTTAATCTAGTGCTTTTGAGGAAGTGGAAATGGCGTATGCAAGTTAAATAAGAGAGTTTCAGGGCTAACCTACTAAAAGCTAAGTATGCATGCGGTAACAATATGTAGTAATGAGGGGTTTGGGGGTTAAGTTGGTGGTGTAACAATATTAGGCGAAGCATTAGAGATGGAGGTTTGATAGCCTTTTCGAATGAGTATTTGGTAAGGTGTCAATGCCTTAAGGAGATGTATTTGAGACTTTGTGGAGTAGTAGTAACCAAGATGCTTCTATGAAAGAAATGTGGGATCATAAAGGGAATCAATGGAATTGGGTTTGGAAAAGAAGATTATTTGATTAGGATTTGAAGATGTTCGCTTATTTATAGAATAGTGTGGGAAGCGTGAAGTTGTTAGAGGATGTGAAGAATGGTTAGGTATGGATCTGGAGGGGTCCGATCTGTACTCGGTGTCTTCAATGTATAGGGTGTTATCTACTTAACCGACTCAGTTCAAAAATAATTTTTTCAAGATAGTAAGGAAGAAGAGGGTTTCACCAAAGGTTTAAACATTAGCCTGGAGAATAGATGCCGACAAATTCCATTCTAAGGAGAATTTAGCAAAGAGAGGCATCATTAGTAGGGATGTAGCTTTGTGTGGCATGTGTAGAGGAATGATTGAAATAATCAAACACCTATTCTTGTTTTGTAATATTGCTGGCAAAGTTTCGGGTGCTATGTGTGATTGATGGGGGGTGATTACAACCCTTCCAGCATAATTTTGGAATCATACACATAACTTCTTGGGGTTGGTAGGGGAGACTGTGGAGAAGAGTAAAGCATGGGCTTTTGTATTGTGTGCTGCACTCTGATATATTTGGAAGGAAAGAAATGCTATATGTTTTCTCATAATGTGCTAGTGGTCCACAAGATTATTATTACTGCTCAGGTGGGTTCTTGGGAATGGTGTAGAGATGGGAAGATAACAAGTCATACTCTTACTGAGTAGATCACGAAGTCATCTTTTTGTATTGGATGAATAGGTTATATAGTTGAGATGAGTGTGATGGGTTTAATACCTTGCATTCATTGTACTCTGTAAAACTAAAGGGAAACACTTCTTGTTGTTTCCTTATCTCTTATAAAATTGTTTGGTTACAAAAAAAAACTTTATTTAGCATTTTTGTAACTACACAAATCTTTAATTCCAATTAATACTTATATATTGTAATGTAATATAAATAATAATTGTACGTTGACTTTTGTTTTTTATCAAGTTGACTATTGTAATGATAACTTATGTTAAATTGTTAAGGTGTTGATTTTATTTTTTTTATTAGCAATGAAATTATTTTTTTATGAAGTTTGGAATGATAATGGATTTTCGCTTCTCATTATAATATCTTCTAGGATGACGCCTAAAGTTACGGTTAGATTGTAAATAATTCAACTTAGAACTCAGAATCTCAAATTGTTCTTGAACCTCCTTCATGAACAACTTAAGCTCAACATCGCTTACTCCTTTTTCATCACTCATGATTAGAGTGTTGCAAAACAAATTGAGTTAGAAAAAAAAATCCTCACACAAACGCTCTCTCACATGTTTACACTTGTATAACGATTTAATCACTTGTGTTTTGCACTCAATTTGGCCTCTAATGGTCTCACCACTTTTTCCTTTTATCACTCAACTTCACCTTACAAGCCCTTAAGTAAGAACTTTTATGGAAGATTCCACACAAAAAGAAATGATAGAGTATTGTTGATATGATAACTTGAAAAAGCAAGGACAAAACAAGCGCGAACTCAAGAGGTAATGCCAAAGAAGAATGTATAGAAGAGATAACCAATGCACAAGATTAGGATTGGAAACTTTTTGAGCAATAGAGTATAAAATTGAATAACGTTTTTTTTAATATAACTTTTTTTTTGTAGAAAGTAATTGGAAGCAAAAAATTAATTTTCCAAATACTTTTTTTTTCAACTTTAAGTTTGGATTCTTTTTTTTTCACACAATTTTTTTAATTTTTTTTTTGGATTCTCTATTTTTTCTTTTTTTTTATCTAGTCTTTATAGGTTAGCAATACGAAGAGAAAATAAAAGAACGAAAGATGGACAAATTTAGACAAAAGTTAAGAAGAAACAATGAGAAGATAAAAAAAAGGTATGGACTAAAAGGAGGGCAATAAGGAAGTAACAAGATAGATACAAAACACAAGATAGAAGAAATAAAACACTAAACAAAAAGGAAGACTCAAACTAATAGTGGGCACAAGAAGGAGAAAAAAAAATCAAACAAAGGATAGATAAAACCTGAATTCAAGAGCTGAAACTTTGATGCCAAATTATATGAATCTACTATGTAGATAGTTTTGAAAACATGTAAAGTAAGAAAAATAGGAACTTGATCCTAATCACGACCTGCCAGTAGAACCAACACTATAAAATTCTTATCCATGAAAAAAGGCAAAATTTCTCACAAGAGAAAATCAGTTTTTTTGTTTTACAGAAAATGTTACAAGAGACTCCTATTTATAGGTAAAGATAGGAAGCCTTGAGAAAAGAAACATTAAAACCCTCCTAACATTGATTTCTCTCACTAGCTTTGATTTCCCATTACTTTGTCCACTATCCCATTATTTTTCACTTAGAATTTATTTTCCACTTACATACATAATGACTTAGGAACTCTAAAAACTCAGCAACTCTCTAGAAAAACATTAAAAGTCATAGAAAATATCACCATAAAAAATAATATGAAAATTACATAATAATTAGAAAATGGATCTTAATTTATTATTTAGCCCAAAAACTATCTAATCCACCCAAATAAATTTTAGCTTACAAATGCAACTTGATTATAAGAAATTAGGTCTATGTTGTTCTCCAAATTATTGTCTTTAAGTTTGTTGAATTTGTTTTCACAATGTTGCTATGAATCAACTCTTGGATTTGATACCTTCATGAATATGTTTTGAAAAGTGTTAATAATTCTCCCAAGTCTTTCTTTAATTATTATATCTTTTGTTAGTTGTAAAAGATATTTAAAATAATTGGACCTTAATAGGATCATATCACATTCAAAATTGATTGAATTTAAAATTTATTTTAGATAAGTTTTGATATGTTTGTTTTATTTTGGAGAATAATTTAGAATTGATTCTGAATTTAGAATTGATTCTAAGTTGAAATAAAACAATTTAGAATAACTTTTGTATTAAAATAAGAATTTTATACTAAATTTTATTTTTAACTTTCTTTATAATAAAAACATTTAAACACAAATCATATAATTTTAAATTAATTTTATTTTAATTAATTATGCAAAATTAATTTTATCAACACTCATCTTAAAACGCACTATGAATTATAAATAACATGGTATTATGGTATAAACACAATGGGGAGTAAGGTTGGACTTGCATGTGAAATTCCCGGTCGGGATATTATTTGGACTTGCATGTGGATTTGCTGTAAAATTAAATATAAAATATTATAAAAGAATCATCATTAGGTGCATCATTAATGTTTAGGATATTTAAAAAAAACAAAAAACAAATCACAAGGATGATAATAAATAAAAAAACAATTTAAAAGGACTAGATCACATATTTTTTAGATATCAAAAGAGTATTTAAGTCTTATAAAAATATATAATTTTACTATAATAAATTTATTTTATATTATGTTACTTTTAATATATTTATGTTATGCAACACCAATAATACGATTAGAAATTCTTAATATGAAAAATTGATCGAAGTGTACGGATGAAATTACACTTTCTATGTTTTTATTATAACTAATAATGTATTTTTCTATGATTAAGAAAAAAATATCTATATTGTAAAATTTAATAGTTAGTAATTTTTTCTTCTCTACACATATAAAAACTTATATACTAAATATCTACGGAAAAATAATTTATTAAATCAAGATTAAATAATAATTTATCTTAATTAATATTTAATTTCAACACGTTAAATCTAATCTAATATATATTTTTAGTTTTACTATACTTTTATTTACAATATAATTATGAAATAACTGAATGGTTTTATCTTTATATTTTAAAATTACAAAATCAGTTAAATTTAATATAACTCATGTCAAGTTTAGAAATATTATATTGTGGGATAATATTTATATATAAATTAGTGACCAATATTTATATTATATATTAATTTTTATACTATATTTTATACTATAAAAGCATTTTATAATTATATAGTGGATGTTTTATATCTATAGTGGAGCAAATCTCCCAATGTTAATAAAGTGGAGTGGATCTGTCCGGACTCATGTCCTTTTTATTAAAAATATTAAACATAAATTTCTCATATAATTTTATAAATAATTTAATTAAAATAAAAATTTTCTGATTCTATAACCAATATAGGCACTAGTTAAAAACAATGAATTTTTTTATGCAAAGTAAAACATGATAAAAGAAAAGTTAGTGTATTTTTAACTGTTTACGATTGTGTGAGTAGAAAAAGAGTATGACATGTTCATTAAATCAAAGGGAAACTTCCTAAAAGGACAGGTACATAATTGAAAGCAGAGAAATTTATTACACAAGAAAATTTAGACACACTCACCAACCTTCTCACGTTGCATTTAATTCACTCAACAGACTCTCTCCTGTTCCAACCCCTAATTCTGCTTTCACATTGTCATATCAAAACTTCACATTAGAAAAC
This sequence comes from Psophocarpus tetragonolobus, assembly GCA_037954015.1. NCBI lineage: Eukaryota > Viridiplantae > Streptophyta > Magnoliopsida > Fabales > Fabaceae > Psophocarpus > Psophocarpus tetragonolobus. The sequence continues at coordinate 27,802,030 of CM075691.1, forward strand.
TAATTACTCACAAAAGCAAAGGGGATAAAGATAAACACTACCACATATCTCTCTCACAATTTCCTTTGGTGTCCCAAAGATGAGTTGTTTCAATCTTGAGAAATCCACCATATCAATGGTTCCTCTTGGAAAGGGTCGTTACCAAAAGTTGAGGCATGAAAAGGGGTGTGATTATGAGAGGGAAAGGGAGAGGGTGAGTCAAAGGGGTAGGAGTTGGTTTAGGTTCAAAAGGGTTCCCATTAGGAGAAAGTTTAGACTCAAGATCTCAAGCTTGAGAAGGTTGTGGAGGAAAAGGGCAAGGGTGGTTTCTTCCATGAGGGTTTCATATGCCAAAGTGGTGAAGAGATTCAAGGATGGTCAAGTTCATTTTGGTGATCTTTTTGCTGGGAATTACCTTTTCATGCATGTCAATCCTACTTCACTCAAGTGCCTTCAAAGGGATTTTTCCCTTTCCAAAATTGCATAGAATCTTGGTTTTGTTATTGATTTGGTATGTATACTAATTCATTGTTGATATATGATTAAACTCTCGTTTTGGCCCTGAAAGTTATAGATGCTGATACTTAACTTTTAGATGTTTAGAGATATAAGTGTCGGTGTCTATATACGTATGTTTGAAAAAACTTTTGGTGCATGTTTGACGTGTGAATCACACGTTGCAGAACATCAAAAGTAGCTAAATAGTTGCTTTCATTTTAATGTTTGTTCACATTTGTTGAACGGTTTTTCAAACATGCACTATATCTTTCAGATACCAAAACGAGAGTTTACTTGTTTATATATATGTTGTGCACAACAGCTAGCTAAACCTTGTTTTTCTCTTTTTTTGTTTATAGAAATCAACTGGCTCATACTATGGAATTTATGTCTCTAATCTGCTAAGTAGATTGGTAAAAAATGTTGGATTTGGGAGCAGAGAGATGATTAAAAATTGGGCAATGAATCTTCTTCTTATGCTAGCGGCTTTATGTATGATGTTAACATCAAATTCTGTCAGCTCATAAAGTTTGCCTCATGGTAATTGTAATTAATTAATACATTAGATAGTATATAACTATATATATGTATACCCTTTAATAATTGCAATAAATCATTGCTGAAACTTGTGACATATTATGATTTTGTAATGCTTCAATCTCTTCTCTTCCTAGTTTTTCCCCTCTTTCTTTTTACTGAAGTTATATTGATTCTATTTCATTCCAGAGCAGATTACAGGGGTTAAGGTTATTCTTCATTATTTCGTTTAATAAAAACTTTAAGTAATTTTTGTCTCCAAAAATAGCATCTTTCTTTATAGAATTTTTATATTTTGGTTCTTTGAACATTTCTTTTAGTCCATACTTATAAGAAATTATTTCAGACAGTAGTGATATTAGTAGTCCAATAACTTATTATGTTATCATTGAGTCTTGTGAGATAAGCAAAATGTTTGTTTTTTTATAAATTGTATATTTAATCACTTGTAAACTTATCTAATCTTTTGAAAAAGATAAGATATTAAAATAGGATTATTTATTTGGACTTCCTGGCTATGTGGTAAGTCATTGAGTTATCAATGTCACTTAATTAACATAGTTACTTGAAAAGAAGGATTGAAACTAAAATTGTTTAACAAGTACTTAAAGGAACAAAAATAAAAAAAAATGCTATGGGAAAAAATGTAGTTTGAGAAAAGAAAGAAAAAAAAATTAAGATTTGATACCATTTCTTTAGATTCTATTTGAGATAAAATGTAGTTTAAGAAAAGAATGAAAAAAAAAATTCAATTCACTATAAGATAAGATTTGACACCATTTCTTTAGATTCTATTTGAGATAAAATGTAGTTTAAGAAAAGAAAGAAAAATTCAAGATAAGAATTGATATCATTTCTTTAGATTTTATTTAATTGGGAACACGATAGGAGAGAGATTTAATAAAATTGGAGATAAATATTTCAATTACATTTATGTTTGATTTAATGGAGGAGAAGAAAATTAAAATAACTTTTTTCTTATATAATTCTTTAGGGGAGAGGATATATTTTAAAGTTAATTATTTATTTATACTTATTATTTTTTAAAGTATATAGTCCCACCAGTAGTATGAACCTTCTTAACATATATTTTTTTTTCTAGTCTCACACTTTTTGGATTGTACATATATTCAATTCACTTTTTCTTCAATTCACTTTTTCTTTTAGAGCATCTCTTACGCTTTTGATATATTAGTGAGGCGAATCCCTTAGGTACTTTCTCTCTCATGTATGGTCCCACATGTATGAATATAGTTACTTTGTTGTGTGGTATGTCAAAATTTTATTTTCAATTATACTTGATACATTTATAAAAGTTATTTAATAAACCTTACGAGACAAAAATAAAACTCGGATCGTATTGAAATGTTGCATGAATTACAAAAAACCATCATCTTTTCTTAATGTTGGAAGAAAAGAATCAAATAAAGTTTAATGGGAATTAACAAGGAAAAGCCAACTAAAATTATGAAAAGATTGAGTGCAATTTAATAGAAGTATAGAACCATATAAAATTTATGAAACAACTTTTCCATTTCAAATTTTTTCAATATCTGAGGGAAATTAAAATTGGGTGAAAAAAAATTTTACTTCCTTTCATTTTCTTTCTACCTATTAAAAATTGAATCAAATAGTTTTATTTTAAAATGTTTCTCCTTCTTTTTATTTTTCTCGTCCTCGAAACGAACATTATTTTAGAGTAATTAATTCTTCTTCCCTTATTATGTTGTGGTAAAGGAAGAAGAATTTTTAGTAGATTCTACAATATGTATTAATGATTTTCTGATGTACCAAATAACTATAACTCTTAAATGAATAGGCACACCATTGACATGGACAGCACAATAAAGCAAAACAGAAAAAGCTGGCCTTGAAGCCGTCAACATAAATAAATGAAGGATAATAAGACCATCGGGAGTCTAAACGTGTATAATGTGGCTATTTTTTTAATAAAATTTTATATTAATTATTAATTATAATTTATTATTTGTATGATGCTGAAAATATTAATAAAGTAAAATCAATAAATTTATTATAAATAAAAAATTATAATCAAATCACAATATAAAATTTTAAATTTATCTTTGTTAATCTAAATCAACCATAACACGGTCAGGGATCCTTAATGCACGGAAAGTGTTACTTCTCTCCTAATAAAGTTTTGTGATGGTGAACATTTCACACATTTTTGACATTCAAGTCAAAATGGCAGGCATTAATTATTCTTGTAGTATGAATTTAATTTAAAATGTAAAGGTTTAAATGTAATTTTTATTTTATTTTTTAAAATTCAAATTTTGGTTTTTTTATTTTAAAATAAAAATATTTAGTCTTCTAATTTTATAAAATCTATAATTTTTTATAATTTTAAAATAAAAATATTTAATCCATCAGTTTAATTTATAGAATTCATAATTTTAATATTTTCACAAAACTAAGAGTGTTGATCATTTAAAATTATAAGAATTATTTTAAAAATAATTTTATAAAAAACCAAAACTATATTATGACAAATAAAACATATATTTAAATGAATTTAATTAATACGTACTCTAAAATATTTTACATTAACATTTAAATTATGATAAATTTGTTAAATTTATTAATTAATATTTTAAAATTTTATATATAAGAAAAATGTAATTAAATATCACTATAATAATTGTTTTTATACTCACACTAGTTAAATTCTATTTAAATTTAAGTTATTCCTTTTTCACAATTATGAGGGTTAGTTCGGTTGATGGCTGATGTTGAATTGGGATATACGTTGTCATTTGGTGGAGAGACCATTTAATTTATGAATATTGGGTGTAAATGAGCTTGACTTAGTTTAGAATTATTTGAGTTCAATTCATTAAATATTTATTTTATTTTATTTTGATTAAATAAATTTAAAATTGAGATTTATCATGATTACTGAAAGGACTCAAATTTAAATTTTTACTATTCTCGATATTAATGACTCATGAATAGTTTATTTACTTAAATCGATGAAGAAAAATTTATTATTTTTATTTATATATTCATTATGAAAATATAAAAAAATTATAACATTAAATATATTTTTACCCTAAAACACTTATTTTTTCAAAGCTGTATTGACCAAAAAATTATTGTTGAAAGTTCTTTTTAGTAGCAGTAAAAAAGTAATGAATTTTTTATTTATTGAATTATGAAAATATAATAATATATAATGTTTGAATTATACTTGTCAAATATTGAATACTTTTTTCTATTTAATAATTATCATACGACATTGAATTTTTTATTAAATACTCAATTGAGAATGATAAAAATTAATTTAAAAAACGATTTTAACAAAAATAAATTATAAATAAGTTAAACAAAATCCAAGATTTTTCAAATAAGTCAAACTAATTAAGTTTGTTTAATAAATGAATAAACTTAATCATTTCTATATCAAAATTAAATGAGTATCCAAAACACGAGCAACCCTAACTCTGATAGTGGTATGCCCAAGTTAATGAATTTCTTTATTGCATTTCCCGTTACTCAAAGTTTACTCAACAATTTAAACTTTTACGATAATAAACTTGAATAATACTATTTCATTTTTATTTATCTAGAAACTGACTGTTATATAGTAGTAGTAAAGGTTTACTTTAACCTCAAAGTAAGGGATAAATGGTGTATTTGATTAAAAGTTAGTTTGTGTGGAAGAAGAATTTCAAGAAGATAATTTATTGTATTTTGAAATTTTAAATGCTTTGTGATGAAATATTTGTTTGGATAAATAATTTAAAAAGAATTTGAAATTCTAGGTATTTTAGAAAATATTTTGATTAGTTAAAATTATAAAATTTTAATTTTCTTGAAAAAGAGTAAGAATTTGAAATTCTTAAAACCTAGTTTTCTTTTACTAAAATCAACTGAAGTTATTTTTTACTTGATATCAGTTAAGGGGGCAAAACTGACCCGCCAACTAACTCTCATTTATATGGGGTAAACTAGTATATTTAACTGCTTGCTTATTTTGGTCTGTCTTGCTTAACTCGTCAATTTAATAGGCCAAAGACAGGGTGGATTGACCCCTCAATCCACCAATATTATATTTTAAAAATTATAATATTTATATAAATTAATAAATATTATAATAATTAAAATATAAAATAAATTATTAAGTAGAATTTATGAAATTGATTTGTTAAGCAAATCAAAATAAATTTTGTCATAAGTTTATTTGTCATTGATTTATGTAAAAGCATAATATTTTCAAAAAAATAAAACCAATTATGCAAGGTTTACTTTTGTGATTTTTCTATTATTTAATTGTAAAAGCATTACTTTCTTTAGAAACTAATTTTTTTTAAATAAAATTTTATATTATTTTTAAAAAGAACATTTTTTTTAAAAATATTGTTTCGTAAAATAAATTTTTATTTTAAGTAGAAATTGAAATATTCTATCAAAACAAGAAAATTAAAATTCAATAATTTGAATTACCTTATCCAAACAAAATATTTGAAAAATGAAGTTATTTGAATTAAAAGAATTTCAAATTTAATATATTTTAAATTCCTTACATTTGTAAAATTCTCCATTCAAAATTTAAAAGTTTTTTATATATAAATAAACCTTTGATATCCAATCAAGATTTTGAAGGAATACAAAAAAGTCTCGCGGTATTCAATAAAAAGCTTTTAGGATTTTTACAAACATTTTGGGGTATTCAATTAATTTTTTTAAAACTTATAAAAAACACAATTTAAAATGGATTTTGAAAGATTCAATGTGATTTTTTAATAGATAATTCTCATAAAATATTTTTATATAAAACTTTCAGAATTTGTTAAATTTTGTTTTTTACTTATTTATATGAATCACTATTGTAGTCATCATCATTATAAGATTACTTATCACTTAAGGTACCACAATTAATGATTCTATAAGAGCATTATTATATATTGACTATCACTACCCATAACATCACCACATTAGACCACACTTTCAAACAGCCAACAGATTATCATCACTATTGACATTGTTATGGGACAACTACCACTACCATTAAATATTTTAAAAATAAATACAAATTCATTAAAATCTTATAAATTCATAAACTCTTTCAAAATTTTATGAATTTATGTTGTAAATTTCAAACTATAAAATCAATGAAGTTATTGTTAGATCTTATAAATCACTATATTCCTATAAAGTCTTTTATATTTTACATGACTTTTTTACGCCAAACAGTCTTTTAAAATCCGAATTAAATACACAATTCTTTTATTTGAGTTTTATGTATAAAAAAAGTCTAATACTTTGTATTAATAATATAATTACATAAAAACTAGGCTAAAATACATATGTTGTCTTTTATTTTCAATTACATTTGAAATATAATTTTGAATATTTTTAACTAATTCAATAAAATGAAACTTGTTCTATAGGATTTACTTATATGAAAATTATAATAAAGGTAAAATATAACTTATAGGTTAAAAATATTTATTTATTACAAATTTAAATTATATAAAATAAATATTGATAAAGATATCTTATGTAAGTTATATGTCATTAAATTCCTTATTATATCTAACATATATGTTTAAAATATGTTTTTATTAGGGCTTAGCATTTTAATCTGGCCTGTCCAAAACCAAAAAATTCTAGCCAATAACTTGTGGGTAAAAAAACACTTTCTAACCCAATTTTGCTGTAACAAATGGAATTATGGGAATTTCAATTCTCTTTTACCTTACTTTAAATTGACATCTACTATTTTTAAATTTTTTGATAAATATCTACTTTTTAGTCGTGTAACTCTATCTCTCTTTTTAAATTGTTTTAGTCCTCTCTCTTGTATTCTTTCTTGTTTCCCATTGTCTACACATTCTTCTCTGTGCCTCATTGTTGTGGTTCATTCTTCTCCTTTCTTTACCGATATTCTTTTTTCAGGCTTGATCCCGACTTGCTTCATTCCCTATTCAAGTATTTTTAAGTTGGTTCTGTTGCACGGTTTAACATTCCGGCAGGATCTCGCTAAACAGGAAAATAAATTTGAAATTCCAAGAATGCAAACTCAATGAAGACTAAAACTAGAATGCAAACTCAATGGAGGTTCCAGGACCCCTGCTGGTAATAAGATTCCCATCAACTACCACTCTGTTTTCTACTTCACTCTGATCTGATAACTTGCTGCACATTGCAGGAAAGGCAGCGGCCTTTTGGCCCTGTATCCAAGAAAACAAATGGGTCTGAAATTAACACCAGGATGCAAAATAGTCATAAAACATCGAGAACAACAGATTGGAAATGAAGTTTCTTTTTCTAAAAAAATAGAGGCCTAGCAAGCATTTTACAACACCACAAAATAATTAGAATGAAGACTACTTGAGGATTTAGCATCATCAGAAAGTGTCTTTCATAATGATATTAATGAACCAAAACACTAATGTATGGTTTGGCTTGCCAGCTTTTCTAAATCATGCTGATTACAGATTGCAGACCATGTTACCAAGTTGATTATAGAAAACCAAACTAAGAAGAATTGAATGATATTATTGTAGTTTTAATGGAGGTTTGCTTTATAAGGATTACATATTGGCCTAGAAAACAAACACTACTGAGCTTAGATCACATTACATGCAACTAAGAATTGAATGATATTATTGTCTTTTTACTGTAGGTTTGCTTTATACATTCAACAAGCCATGGGGCTCCATGCACAAATTGCTCCATAGTATTTGTTTGATTCTATTTGCTTTTTCAGCAAACTCACCAAGGTTTCTGAGTTCTCAAAAGTTTGAGCACCACCAAGTCCACCCCGTCGAAAATTGAAATATATACACAAACTAAATACTATGTATAGATTCATTACTTGAAGAAAATATGAAGGCACTGTGCATGCAGCACAATAAGATCATATGAAAGTTTGGCTGCTTCATCAAGGAGCATGTCTGCCTCCAATTTAACATTGCGTGATTCCACAATCTCTAGTTTATGCTCAACAGAAGCAACGACAACATTTGCCTTTGCTCTTCGTAGAATATCAATGATAATCGCAACTTCCATTCCTCTAAACCATTAGCAATTGGAACAAGAATCTGAAAAGAAAAGTACAAATACTGAAACAGTTCAGATTACAAACACAAAATCTATCTTTGTAGAGTGTAGAAATATTTCTGAAAAAATTTGTAAATTCTTTTAACTCTTCGGTAACGATTCGTTGGAGAGTAAAAAAATTGAGGATATATTAGTATTTTTGTATAAAAATAGGTGTCAATTGAAATTAAGGTAGGTAAGAATTGAAATTTTCTGGAATTAGACAGGGTCACGTATTATTGAGTTAAAAAAGTGATTTTAAACTAATTAAGACGGTCAAGTGAGACTTAACTCTAATTATAAAAGAAAAAAGGATTTGTGCAATGTTATTGTAAAACCTTCTTATAAAATCCCTAGGGTAAACTTCTTATACCAATTAATACTTTAAAAGTCATATAAATAAAGAATTATAATTAAATATTAGTATCAGTACATAATAATTAAACTTATTATAAAATTCCTCTTTTAATCATGTTATGTAAAGTTGGAAGCCTTAACAATAAGGGTGTTTATCGGTCTGGGTCAACTCGATAAACCCAGTAAACCGAATCGAATCGATTAGTTTGATTTGATTTTTTCACTTAACCCAAATGGACTAGAACCAATCATTTTGGTTTGGTTTGTGATTTTTGCATTTCAAAACTCTGACCCAACCTGAAACAACAAAAAAGTATATATATTATTATATATTTATTTTATATTTTTAAGTTAGTAAATTTAATAACCTATTTCAATGTTTTGTTCAAGGTTTCAGTATTTAAAGTATTTCGTCTTTACTCTTTTGCATTATTTTATATTTTTAAGTTAGTAAATTTTTAAGTTATTTTATATATTTATTGTTAAGTTTGTATTGTGTTGTTTTAATAGTTCAATTTGACTAATTTAATATATATTAAACACTTGATATTTTATTATAAAATTATGAATTTAGTAAACTAATGAATTTGGCTAGTTTCAAGTATGAAATTATTTTTTTACGATATAATAAAAAAATAATTTTTTAATTTTTTTATCAATTTTACATGAAACCAAACCGAACCAACCGATTATCATTGGTTCGGTTTGGTTCAATTTAGAGAAAAAAATTCCAAAAAACTAAATCAACCTAAAGCATGAACAACCCTACTTAACAAGCAGAATGACACCTCTTCCTCTTCTTTGACCTTCTCTTCCTTTTCTTTTTGCTGATTCTCCTGATAGAAGTTGAAGACAGTGTGAGAAGGTTTACAACAATTCATGCACCTTGCTCAACCAACTGAGTCAGACCCCCTTGACACCTTTTCTTCCTCTTGTTACTTCTTTATGGTTACTACAACTACAATAGTAAAAATAAATTAATATCTGAATACTCAGATAATTTAAATGTATTTTAAATGGGTACTAACAATATGTATAAGTTTTTTTTTGTATCCACTCCTTAATAGGTACAAATTAAAATACTACACATATTTAATTTAAAGCAGATAATATTTTTGCGAAATATATTAACTTTTAAAATATTAATAGAATTATTTTTTTTATTATTGTTCTCAATGTTATTTTTTTAATAAAAAATGCATAACTAATAGAATTATTTTTTATAAAAATGTCATTAATTTAAAATGAAGATTCTATATGTTAAAAAGTTTGTATATATATATATATATAAATCTATTTTTAAATCGAATTAATTTTATAAAAAATAGTATAATTTTATTTCTATATTTCCCAACAAATAAATTATTTGTTTGATGAAATTTTATGTAAAAAATAATCTTCTTTAAAAAACACTTTTTTCCAAAATATTCATACATATTGTTATAACGAACACTTGACTATGAGCACATTATGAGTACAAATATTTTGTAACGAATCAAGTATCGGATATCAAGTATCATACCTACCCTTATGGATGTCATTCCTAAGTGCAACTTGCGAGTAGTGTGATTGTGAATGTGTTCTTTATTTATGTGTAGTCTATCCCTTATACTACTTTTCTATCTCTTTAAGTTGTATCTTTGGTTCACATGCCTTTACAGTTTTACATATCAAATTGGGAAAGAAAACGCAATGCTCTTGTGATGACATGATTAAATATTGATATTATTATTTATGTTGTGGATGACATGATGCATGAATATAGCAATCGAAGAAGTTTTGTTAGGATCGCCGATTGTGTGGTGCTCTGGACAAATCTTGTTGGTTTGTTTTACATTGCACAATTGTACCTACGTGTTACTGGCGTAGAAGAGGATTCACTTCGGATGGACCTATGGGGAGATGATTGTACCTACATGTTATTTGCATAAAAGATGACCACTTCAGGCGTGTACCTAAGAGAGCATGCATGGGCTTGCATTGCATGAACGTCTTTGGCATGGGTGAATTTATGTGTGTGGATGTATAATCTCTTTCATGAGTGTGGAATGAATTTATATATCATTTGTTTTACTTTAGTTAACTACTTATTCTCTATATGTGCCTTAACATGTGTAAGACGTATTTTCATCCCTTGCTACTTGTTGTTGCATTTTTTTTGGGTTGAACACCACTTTCAAGAGAGCAAGATCTTGATGATATCATGTGTGATGAAACTTTGACTTTTCCTTACCTCTTTCTGTTGGACTACTCTGATTAGGTATGACATTGAGCTAGAGAGGATATATTAATATTTTTCTGTCATGTATACGAATCATTCAAAGTTTCATTATGAATTGTATTAATTGAGAATCTTGTAAAGATAACTTTTAAAGCCTAATGTGTTTGCTTATATGTCTACGTTTTGTTATATAATAGTTTTTGGAAATAAGTGTATATTGAGTGATGTGAATCCTTTTACCTAAATGTCAAGTCTAGGATTTAAATGAACAAATTTCTATATTATTTTATAATTAAAGAACAACGTGTTTGGGATAGAAGGGTGTCACATTTTAGAGCTAAGAAGAAGCCAAATTTATAAAAGAAATTGCAACCACGTTATTATTGGATAAAACTAATCCAATATTTTTTTTTCCAATATTACATTCTTAAAACAGTAAAAAATAAGTCTATTACAAAGTAATGTTGTTGCAAAATCAAAATCTTCAGCAAGGATAATAACCACCACCTACATGCATATCAAAACTATTTCTTAATAAAATAAGTTGTTAAAGGAATATGAGAAAGAATACTAGCCAACACAAAAGGGATGCACATGATAACTTCAATTGAAGGCACATAAGGAACTTACAAGACTCAATCAAATTAACAAAAAAATTTCAATTGATTTACTATAAAATAATAAAATCAAAACCAAAGTAAGACTCAATTTAAAGGCACATAAGGAAGGCAATTGAAAAAAATAATGTTGGAACCAAAGGAACTAAATTAAAGATTAGTGAAGTTTTGGGTTTGCTTTTCTCTCTTTGTTTTTGCTCTTAAATCAATTTTATGGTACCAAACATGTTTAAAGGTGTGGTACTTGTATTGTGTGTTTTAGATAGGCTTGAGAATGTGTTTGGGATGATTTTGATAGATTCATAGGCTGTGTTGTGCTGGAAAAGTTCAAAAATGAATTTTTAAGTAAGGTAATTGATTACCTAAAATTGGAAATCGATTACTCTATGAGAATTTTTGAAACTGAAATTGATGCTTTCCGTGGTAATCGATTACCTAAAATTGGTATCAATTACTCCTGAGAACAAGCACTTTGGTCCAATTTTGTGTAGGATATCAGGTAATCAAGTGGGTAATCAAATTACCATGCATAAAAGCTGATATAAAAGCATCTTGAAAACATATTTAACAACTTTTGATCAGTCCAATCAAGTGCTTGCTTCTCACATACGATTTCTAAGAATTCTTTCCAAGATTCATACCCATTTTTTATGGTTTTAAAAGTGCTTCCAATTCAAGATTCAAGGAAGAGACTCTATTGAGTTCTAATATTTATGTTTGGGTATTCTTCACATCAACTGATATTGTTTTGTACCCTATTTGTGTTTTTTCACTAGGTTATCAATCTCTTGAGGTGTTCTTGAGATTGTCAGAAAATCTTGCAGCGGGGTGTTGCAAGTGAGGCGTTGTGAGTGACAGGTTGTTGCAAGTGAGGAGTTGTCAGTGACAGGATGTCACAGTGTAGCAAACTCTTGTGGGGTGTAAGAGGAAGCCTTTTCTTTTGTGATTTAAATCTTTCGAGGATTAAAATCTATATGTGTGGTGTGCATGTATTGGGATTTTAGTGGAAAGCAGATTAGCGGAAGACTAAGTTTGTAAACTGGATGTAGGTTAGTTGGACCGAACCAGTATAAATTTTGATACTGTTGAATAGCAAAATTTTGGAAAAATAATTTGGTGAATCTATTCAACCCCCTTTCTAGATTCCCTCCTGGGACCAACAATTGATATCATAGTGGGATCTTGAGAAATATTCAAGATTATATCGATCCATTTTTTAAAATGTTAGGGAATGAACTATCTTTCAGTGAGGGTGTCTCCATTAACAGACCACCATTATTCATTAGTGAAAACTATGCTTTTTGGAAATTTAGAATGAGAATTTTTATGGAGTCTGTAAATAGAGGCATCTGGAAAGCTGTAGTAATCGATTATAAAATTCCTACATATATGGTTGAAAATCAAATAGTTGAAAAACCATATAAGTTGTGGACTACTGATGAATTAAAACGTGCTGAGAATGATTCAAAAGCCTTAAATATTATACATTTTGCCTTGAATAGTGATAATTTTCTCAGGGTGTCATCATGCAATACAACTAAGGAAGTGTGGGATCTAATCCAAGTCACCCATGAAGGTACACCTGAAGTAAGATGGGCCAAAAAGAACACCTTGATCCAAGAGTATGAAATGTTCCAGATGAATCAAGGTGAAACAATCATGATGTACAGAAAAGATTCACACACATAATCAATAATTTGAAGGGACTTGGAAAGCTGTTTGAGGGAGAAGAGTTGAATGTAAAGATACTCAAATCTCTCAACCAAAAATGGAAACCCACCGTGACAGCAATCACTGAATCGAAGAACTTAGCAACCATGACAAATGTTGAACTCTTTAGAAAGCTCAGAGAGTATGAGATGGATATGGCTAGAATGGCAGAGGAAGAACAGAAGGAAAAGAAAGACAAAGGCTTACCACTCAAAGTTCATGATCAATCAAGTGATGATGAAGCCATTGAGAGTGAATCTTCAGAATTTGAGGACATAAGTCTCATGGTAAGGAAATTCAAAATATTCATGAAGAAGAAGAACAACAAAGAAAAGTTCTCAAGTGGTAGAAAGCAATCAAAGAAGGGGAATACAACTCCTCCAAAGTTCACTTGCTTTGAATGTGGTAAGACAGGTCACATGAAAGCTGATTGTCTCCAATATTGCAAATATTCAAAGGAGCTACTCAAGAAATTTGACATGAAAGAGTGCAAAGTCTCCAATATTCCAATGGGAACCAACTGTTACCTAGATGCTGACTTGAAAGGACATCTAATAGAAGTGTCCAAATAAAGAGGAATGATAGGTTCACTTCTATATTTAAGTGTTGGTAGACCTGACATTATGTTCAGTGTTTGTCTGTGTGCTAGGTATCATGCTGCGCTAAAAGAATCACACATGACAGCAGTAAAAAGGATCATGAAGTACCTAAAAGGAACACTCGATGTGGGATTGTGGTATCCCAAAGGTACAAATCCTTTCTTAATTGGCTTTTCTGACTCAGAGTTTGCATGTTGCAAGTTGGACAGGAAAAACACAAGTGGAACTTGCCACTTATTTGGGAATAGTCTAATATCTTGGATAAGCAAAACATAAGCTTGTGTGGCTTTATCAACTGCTGAAGCAGAATTCCTAGCTGCTGGAAGTTTTTGTGCCCAATCTTTATGGCTGAGGCAACAACTTGAAGACTTTGGCATCACAATCAACAAAATACCTCTCAAGTGTGATAACACAAGTGCAATAAATCTGACGAAGAATCCTATACTTCACTTAAAGACAAAGCATATAGAGATTCGTCATCACTTCTTGAGAGATCATGTAGAAAAAATAGATTATGAAGTCTAATTCATAGAAATAAAGTTCCAGCTAGCTGAAATATTCACAAAACTACTGCCAAGGGAAAAGTTTTATAAGCTCAGAAGAGAGGTTGGCATAGTAAGTGCTCATGAACTGTGACTTTGACTATGTTTGATTGATCCTAGAATGCATAAATTGTATGGACTAAATGGACTTATAAGTCATTGCATGAATTGGCTGAAAACTTATGACATTTGATGATTATTCATGCTTTAGAAACATTGCATTTTGATAGAATGGAATGAGATTGGATAATTTGCATGTATAAGGGTTTTTGTTTTGCAGTAAATGATTACCATTGTAGGTAATCGATTACCCTAGAGGTTGGATTTTTCAGAATTATTCCCAAACCTCATGGTAATCGATTACCCAAAAGCAATAATCGATTACCTGCACCAGTTTTTTATTTCTGAGTTTAAAATCATAAAGGGCAAGAATCCAACTCATTCCAAAATCTCCAAATTGATTCCCAGAGAAGTCTCAAGTGTGAAAATTCCTCAAGAAGCTAAGGTTCTCCATAAACCCAAATCATCTTAATCCTTCAATTTCTCTCATCCCAATCCCAAATTTGCTCCATCCAAACCCTAACAATGGAAGAAGGTTGATGCATGCCTCCCTTGATCTTTTTCCTTGAGGTTCCAAGCACCATGAAATGGATGATGGAGGGGAAAGAAAATGGAGGTGGGGCGCCACTCTCAAAGAGAGATAAGCCAAAGTGTTTAGGTTTGCCACAAGGGAAGGAACCCTTGATAAAAACCAACTAGGAAGAGGTTCCTCAAGAGAGAGGATCCTCAAGACCTTTTACTAAGAATGTGCTCACAAAGAGACTATTTTCATTCAACTTCAAAGGTGAAATTTTACAATGAGGGGGAATGAGTATATATAGCTCAATGGGAGAGCTTGGGCACACTTTTCTAGGCAATGTGGGACTTGGGCTTAATTAGGATTAAAACTAATTAACCCAAGTCTTAGGCCGTAAGTGAGGCACCTAAGTTCACCCCCTATGGGTGCAATTAGCATATCTTAATGTGAATGGGCTAGCCCAAAATCATGTCTTAACTTATGCACCCATTATAAGCTTACTCCTCCTTTTTAACTAAAGACACCTATACCTTATAAACTAAGAAGATGACCGGAAATACATGGCCTTAAGGGAATTAAAAATACTTTCCTATTTATCTAATTAAAATAAAATATTTACAAGCTAAAAATAACGAAGACTATGGCTTCGAATCTTCAATGAGCTTTTGTCCATGCCATGCCTTCCTTGAGTCCTCCTAGCCATGATGCATGCTAGGTGAGATTGCATCATCTCCTCTCCCTTGGAGAGGATTTGACCTCAAATCCTGAGGTCTTTCTTCCGCTTTTTCAAAGTCTGCAAGAAAATAAGGAAAGCAGTAAGTATATGCAGACAAGTGATTTTGGGGGAAGTGAGAGGTCTATAAGGAGGCCTTTTAAGAATGGGGTAGTAGAGGTTGGCACTAAAGTTTGAAAATATTTTAGTGTGCATGTGCCTCCACACAACAACTCCCCATCCTCCTCCAATTGCACTAGATACTAGCCTTTCAAAGGTTTTGAAATAGTTGGCGAGACTAGTCTAAGTGGAATGGAGCACTCATCAAGTTGGATTTGAGGGTGTGGATCAAGGTGCTCAAAAGATATAGGCACATCCTCAAATTCAACTTGTTCTTTTTGTAAGAGTTGGCAGGAAAATTTTTCTATGTAGAGAACCTCCTTTGAAGGCAAAGACGGATCTTCCTTAGACTCGGTCTTCCTACCAACAACCTTATTTTCATTTTTATCCCTTTCTCTCTTAAGCTTCATGATCTTTCTATCCTCCATAACCTCGGTAGGGGTAAGAGGAAGTAAGGTGATCTTTTTCCCTTTATGAGAGAGAGTGATTTTATTAGTGAGGCCATTGTGCAAAGTTTCCTTATCATGTTGCCATGGCCTTCCCAGCAACATGTGACTAGCTTTCATAGGGACTACATCATATAACACTTTGTCGTGATACTTCCCTATGAAGAAGATAATCTCCACTTGCTCTCTTACTATTACACCATCTTCATAATTAAGTCCATGCAAAGAATAAGGTGAAGGATGAGGAGTAGTAGCAAGTGATAGCTTTTCCACCACCCTCGTGCTACAAAAATTACAACATGATCCACCATCCACAATAAGAGAACATGTTTTGCCCAAAATTTTGCATCTTGTTTGAAAAACATTCTCTCTTTGTGTTTGGGTTTCCTTACAAGGATGGCTTCCAAGAAGTTGTTTCACTTTGAAGAGATCATCACATGAATGAATACCCTTTTCATTTGATGTTCCCTTTAAAGTCCTTTTTCTTTTGGGGCAAAACAAAGCAATATGCCCTTTTTCTAAACACTTAAAACATTTAGGACTTCAAAAACGAGTGCTCGAACTAGTGGTAGGGGTGTCACTCATACTCAAGGGTTTTCTCTCAATATGCTTTCTTTTGGATGACTCTCTTTTGGGTTTAATTATAGAAGGGATTGTCTTTTTCTTAGGATGCCTCTTAGGGTTTTCCTTCTTACTAGAAGAAGCATGAATGTCATGGATTATTTTAGGCTCCTCTAAGTCTCTATAATGTGTGTAAATGTTACCACAAGAGCTCTTATAGGCATCTCTCTCTTTTTGTATCTTCATTTCTTCCCTTCTTTCTAACTTATTTTGTTCCTTTTCTCTCTTTTCCAATTCTTTCTTCTCTTTTTCTCTCTTTTCTCTTCTCTCTTTTCTCTCTAACTCTTTTCTTTTGTTTTCTTCTTTTTCTCTTTCTTTTTCTCTTTTCTCTTTTTCTCTTCTCTCTTCTCTTTCTTTTTCTCTTGCTTCTCTTTCTTTCTTTTCATTTTCCCTACTCTCTATTTGTCTCTCTTTTTCTCTTCTTTCTTTTCTTTGTTGTCTCTCCTTTTATTTTTGTTCTTTCTCTCTCCTCTCCTCTCTATCTAGTTCCTCTTGTTCTCTTTTCCTCATCTCTCTTTGTTTTCTCTCATTTTTCCAAAATTCCCTACGTTGTTTTTCTACTATTTCCCAATCAATAGAGTATGGATATGTGGGCAAGGTTGGTTTATCACTCTTCTCATTCTTTTCTTTTATTCTATTCTCACATTTTTCTCCTTTATTTTCCCTAGTTTCATTACTACTCCTAATACTCCTAGAAGTGTGTGAAAACATGTCAAAGTGTAAGGCCTAGGGAACTAATATGCAAAACACTCCTCTCTTTTTTGTTTTCTCCTAAAGTGTTAAGAGTCTTTGGAACTCTAACACTTTCTAAAACGTTGAAAGCAAATAAAGAAATTTAAAGCAAAGCTAAAGGATTCTAACGTGCTCCTAAGTATGAATAAGGGGTACCAATTCCTTATCCACACTAAAACGAGAAACTAAGGTTTATTACACACAAAAGAGGTGACTCTTATGGCATCCAATACCTCTAATTAAAATATCCTTTAAAAATACACCCAAATTAAACAAAGAAAATTAAAAGTAGTTGAATGTAGCTCCTTTCTTCAAGTGCTCCTCACCAAGTGTATCACTCTAGTCTTGGCCTCCTTTTCAAGTCTCCTCTTCCTTGGTTTTAAATCAACACTTCCTAAGGATGCTACCCTTGTGAAAATTTCAACAATTTGGCTACCTGCCAAGAGAAAACAAGCGCCCAAGCAAGAGACCAAGGGAAGTAGAATTTGAAAGCAAAAAGCAATAAAAAACACTTAACAAGAATAGGAACACATCCAAGTGGAAAGAATTTATTTGACAAACACAAAGAAAGCCAATAAGGACAAGCAAGAAATAAAAGGTGTAGAAAGAAAGTTGGCACACAAAAAAAAATTCCTAGAATGGGCCTAAAATAGAATTGGACTTAAAACAAAAAAGACTCAACAAATTCAATGATTTGCACAATTGTAAAGCAAGGTGGCTAAATCATAGTCAAATAAATTCAAGCAAATTTCAATAAAATTTAACACTCCTTTGAATTTTTTAATAATTTTGAGGTGCACTAATTTTTATTTTATTTTTTTTGTACTCTTTTTACTTGTTTTTAGCACTTTTTACTAACTCTTTTTTTTTTTTTACTTATTTTACACTTTTGATTTCTTTTCTTCTTCTTTTTTTTTTTGAAACAATTTTGCTACACCTCTTAACACATTTTGTAGCAAATATAGTGAGGAGTCAAAGAATCATAAATGCTTGAACAAAGGATAGGAAATGGCCACCATAATTGATATACAAAAGTGCAAAATTAAGAAACCAAGCAACCTAATATGAACTAGTAATTTTAGGTGATAAAAAATAAATGGCACAAGGAGAGTTTTATGGAAGTTGAGGACAACTTGATTACTCAATAATCAGCCCAATCATACCCAACATGCCTCTCAAAGCCAATCAACAAAAATCACCACAAAAACTAGCACAAAATTAAGATACTAAAATTATTGAACAAGTGAGTGAAATTTGGAAGAAATTGAGCATTAATTTTTTTGAAGATTTTTTTTTTAAGAACATGCTAAGATCTAAATAGCATTTGAGACTCTAAGGACATGGGATCAAGAGTAAGCCTATTTGATGCTCAATTTCCAATAGAGAAATAACACACTTTTATGGTAAAAATAAAAAGGCAAAACTACGTAGAATTAAGAGACAATAAAAGGGCTACAACATGACCAACTAAGACACAACTTGGAAGATTAAAAACTGAAATTAAATGACTCAAAATAACCAGAAATATATGCCCAAAACAGAGAAAAAAGGGCTGGAAAAACAGAAAAATAGGTGCAGGAAAATAGAATTAAAAATTCAAATAAGAAGAACAACGTGCATCCAAAGATCAAGACCACAATGTGTGGCTTCCTTCACAAATCTTGTGAACTCATTACAATGATCTTCTTAGGATTTGCACAAGAATAAGGAAAAAATAAAAAGCTGGGCAGAAAATTAAAGAAACAATCCTAAAGGAAACATATAAAGATTCAATGGAAAAGAACAAGATAAATTGAATCTAGAAAGCAATAAAAACTAGGAAATAAATTGCATAAAATGAAAACTACAAAAACATAAACTAACAAGACATAAAAGGAATTAAATGACAAGAATCAAAGGCTGGAAAAAATAAAGGAAAAAGCAAGAACTCTAAGAAGAAAAGCTGAAAAAAATTAAAGAAAATTAAGACTAGAAAAGAACCTCATGGATTTGGCTCTGATACCAAATGATGCATGCCTCCCTTGGTATTTTTCCTTGAGGTTCCAAGCACCATGAAATGGATGATGGAGGGGAAAGAAAATGGAGGTGGGGCGCCACTCTCAAAGAGAGATAAGCCAAAGTGTTTAGGTTTGCCACAAGGGAAGGAACCCTTGATAAAAACCAACTAGGAAGAGTTCCTCAAGAGAGAGGATCCTCAAGACCTTTTACTAAGAATGTGCTCACAAAGAGACTATTTTCATTCAACTTCAAAGGTGAAATTTTACAATGAGGGGGAATGAGTATATATAGCCCAATGGGAGAGCTTGGGCACACTTTTCTAGGCAATGTGGGACTTGGGCTTAATTAGGATTAAAACTAATTAACCCAAGTCTTAGGCCTTAAGTGAGGCACCTAAGTTCACCCCTTATGGTTGCAATTAGCATATCTTAATGTGAATGGGCTAGCCCAAAATCATGTCTTAACTTATACACCCATTATAAGCTTACTCCTCCTTTTTAACTAAAGACACCTATACCTTATAAACTAAGAAGATGGCCGGAAATACATGGCCTTAAGGGAATTTAAAATACTTTGCTATTTATCTAATTAAAATAAAATATTTACAAGCTAAAAATAATGAAGACTATGGCTTCAAATCTTCAATGAACTTTTGTCCATGCCATGCCTTCCTTGAGTCCTCCTAGCCATGATGCATGCTAGGTGAGATTGCATCAAAGGTAGCTCTAGTCAGAAGAAGAGGGTGAAACACACAGCTACAAGAAGGGAATTCTGGCCAAAGCTCACTCCCAGGAAGCCTTCTGCTCCAAAGCGTCCTGCACAAGGCTCTCTAGCCAAAATTCGAGAATACTCCGATGAGTGGTTCTCATCTCAAGAGGAATAGGACCACTTCAATCAAAGCTATGCAAGCAGGGAAGTTATCTCCCTAAAGGTATTCATCTTTTCTTGGCTTATTGAGAATGGGTTCAGTTTCCATGATGACCTAGAATTCCAACGGTTGTCAAGGCTCTCTCAAGTCAAAAGGAAGTTTTACCCCAATATGGTTAGGATTTTCTATTCTATCTTGAAGTAGGATGATTATGGAAATTTGATTTTTGAGGTGAAAAGGAAGAAGATTGTTCTGACTGAAAAGATGTTTTTTACTATTGGTGGGTTGCTAATACTGGAATTAGTGCAAGTGTGGATGACCTCAAGTAGAATGGGGTCAATTATAGGAAGATGAAGGTTTTCAAATCAATGTTGGTCAAACCTAATGACTAGGAATCAGGTAGAAGTGGAAGAAGAGACCCGAAGAAAAAGATTGTGTTTAACAGCAGGGGAATGAAGGTTGATGATAGAATACTACATTACTCTATTGCCTGGATACTAGCTGCTCGTGGGAGCAATCATGCTCAGATCCTGGAGGAAGACATGATTTTGATGTGTGCTATCAAGAATAGTATCAAGGTCAACTGGGTGGACGTCATTAAGGACAACATGATGAAGACTCATCATCTAGATAAGTACAAATGCCTATATGCAGTCTTTATCTCAAAAGCCCTGGATGAGTTTGGTGTAGACGCCTCTAATAAAGCAAGGGAATTTACTAGGGATGTTCACTTTATTAAGGCCGTGCACTGAAGATGATTAAGCTGATAAAAACCGATGAAGGATGACTGACTAAAGAAGAATTGCAAGCTGAAGATGAAGATGATTCTGTGGAACCAAAAGGTGCTAACTCCTTTTGAAGACATGATACTGAAGCAAATGAGGGAATTGTGGGCTTCACAAGAGAGAGAGTTCTGGGAGATAAAAGACTCCTTGGAATCGATCTCAGAGAGGCTGGATTTGTTGTATGTCCCTTTCCCTGGACCATAGGAATAGGACTTGGCTATGCATCTTCATCTTAGAATTAGCCATCTTAGGACTTGCATTGCTTGTGTATTGCTTTAGTTTACCTTCTCTGCATTTGTCTTTATGTTTACTTAGCCTTTGCATGTTTACTTGTTGTTGTTAGTATTCAGAATCCTTAATTTAATCTGATTAAGCTTTGTTCTTGAATTAACCGTGCTGAATGTAATATCATTTTCTATCAATGGAAGCTTAATTGTTGGTTCTGAATTTGTGTAATTGGTTCATTTTGTTTACTGATTCACTGTCTGCAAATTGAATTTTATTTGAGTTAACTTGAACCCTGTTTGACAAGGAACAAAGGTAGTTACGTATCCTATCTTTGCAGGACCATGAAAGTTCAATTTCTGTAGTTTTTGTTTGGTTTATTGGTTCATTATGCAACATTTTTTTCTGCAGAATATGCTGAGTGTAGATTATGTACTGCACTAGTTGAAGTCTCTTTCTTGCAACATTTAGCCCTCCTAACTATTTTTTTCCCTAACATATCACTTTTTGTTTATATGCCTCTTATCTATTTCACCTTTTTGTTTAAAGTGCCAAAAGGGGGAGAATACTTGTAGAAGATATGGTGAAGCCATAGGGAGAAGACTTGGTGAATACATTGCTACATTCCTCAAGTTTTGATTCAAGAGCAAAGAGCAAAGGTACTAGAAGAATGAAGCTCAACTTAAGAGTGACTTGAAGAGTGGTTTGGCTCATTAAAATTAAAATAAGGGAGATTGTTGGAACCAAAGGAACTACGTTGAAGATTGGTGAAGTTTTGGTTTTGCTTTTCTCTCTTTGTTTTTTTTCATAAATCAATTTTATGGTACCAAACACGTTTATAGTTTTGGTACTTGTATTGTGTGTTTTGGATAGGCTTGAGAATATGTTTGGAATGATTTTGGATAGATTCATAGGTTGGGTTGTGTTGGACAAGCTTCAAAAATGGATTTTTAGGTAAGGTAATCGATTACCTAAAAATGGTAATCGATTACCCTTCGACAATTTTTTAGAGCTAAAATTGATGGTCTCTGTGGTAATCGATTACCTGAAATAAGTAATCGATTACTCTAGATAACAAGCACTTTGGTCCAGTTTTGTGCAGGATATCAGGTAATCAAGTAGGTAATTGATTACCCTGCATAAAAATTGATATAAAAGCATTTTGAAAACAGATTTAACAACTTTTGATTAGTTCAATCAAGTGCTTGCTTCTCACATATGGTTTCTAAGAATTCTCTCCAAGATTCATACCCATTTTTTATGGTTTGAAAGTGCTTCCAATTCAAGATTCAAGGAAGAGACTCTATTGAGTTCTAATCTTTCCGTTTGGATATTCTTCATATCAAGTGATATTTTTCTGTACCCTATCTGTGTTTTTGAACTAGGTTATCAATATCTTGGGGTGTTCTTGAGATTATGGGAAAATCTTGCAACGGGGTGTTGCAAGTGAGGTGTTGTGAGTGACGGGGTGTTACGGTGAAGCAAACTCTTGCGGGGTGCAAGAGGAAACCTCTTCTTTTGTGATTTAAATATTTCCGAGATTAAAATCTGTATGTGTGGTGTGCATGTACTAAGATTTTAGTGGAAAGCAGATTAGTGAAATGCTAAGTCTGTAAACTGGATGTAGGTTAGTTGGACCGAACCAGTATAAATCACTGTGAAAATTCTCTCTTCCTTATACTCATTTATTTTAGTCTTTATTGAATTCTTGGAGCACTAATATTTGAATTTTTGCAGTTGTGTTTGATTCATTTAGATGTCTTGCAGCAGATCTAATTCTTGACATATAATTACTTGATTTTAAATCTAGGTTTTTGATCAATATTTTGTGGGTTTGATTTTTCTTATTTCTACTATTTCCTTTTGATCTTGAATTACTTTAAATATAATTCTTGTCAAGTTTCTCAGCTACTTTATTTGAAATCATTGTTGGACAAATTGATTTAACTAGTGCTTTCCCTTAAGGGCTGAATTCTTGAAAACCCAATTTTGTAAAAGAAGGTAGATTTTAAAATTTTTAAAAAGGGGTTGTTTTTGAAAATACTCTGATAAATAGAAAAATTTTGGAAAAACAATTTGGTGAATCTATTCAACCCTCCTTCTAGATTCCCCCATAGGACCAACAAATAATTTTAAAACTAATAAAAAATTTAGAGTGTTTAGTTCAAGTCAACCCAACGAAATCGACAATCCGAACCGAACTGAACCAATTAATTTGGTTCATATTTTTCACTTGATTGGGTCCAAACCTAAACCAAAGTCAGTAGAATCGATCATGTTTAGTTTGGTTCATGGTTTTAGCACTTCAAAACCCTAACCCAACCCGAACCAAGCAGAAAATATATATTACTATATATTTATTTTACATTTTTCTTGTATTGAGTTGTTTTAAATAATACAATTTGTTTGTATTTTATTGAGTTTCTTTAATAGTTTAATTTGACTAATTTGGTGCTCGTGATATTTTGTTATAATTATGAATTTAGTAGATTGATGAATTTGGCTTGTTTGAGGTGTAAAATTATTTTTTGTCATTTAATTAAAATAAATTTGATTTTTTAATTTTTTTTATCGGTATTCCCTGAGTCTGAACTTAACCAACCAGATTATCATTGATTCGGTTTGGTTTGGGTCAAGAGAAAAAATTTCAATAATCCAAATTAACCCAAACCGAACCCAAATCGGTTTGGTTTGATTAAGTTTTCTTTTTCTCTCAAAACTGAACCAACTCGAACCATGAATACCCCTAAAAACAATCCCCACATATTTCAAAATTATAATTTAATACATTAGAATAAATTAAAAAAAAATTATGGGTTAACTTATCATGAGTGTAAATGCATGAGTTCAGTGTCTTTTGAACTATGAACGAGACCTAGAATGATGAAACATAATACGCAAGTGAGTTGGTTAAGCAAACTTCTATGAAGAAAAACATTTTGGTGTATATTAGAGGTAATAACATTACACCTCCACAATTCTTGTTGTTGACGTTGTTTTGTGCTAATAAGTCATGCACATGCTTGGTAATTCATGAGTACTCTAGAGATTATACCAAAATCTGATACAAGGGGCCTGACTTGACATTCTGATGTGACCATGCCTAGCCAAGGACCTATCACTAGGGCCATGCCTAGAAGGATTGAAGAAGACCTAGCCCTTGCAGACAAAGGAAGACTTTACCTCCTATGGAGAGTGAAGATATTAGGCTAGGGACTTTAGTTAATAAAATGTAATTTTCCTTTATTTTAATTTTGAGGAGCATTAAGAATTTAATTTGGGACATGTATTTAGTCCATTTTTTATTTTTAGGAGGTGTCTTAGGAATTTAGAGGGTGGATTTAGCTTTTTGGGTCTTTATGAAGGAAATAAGGGGTAGCCTTGATATCTACACCCCTCTTTTCCTACATAAACCCCCTAAGCTAATAAGAAGGAATCTTGGCCCTTGGTTTGAGAAACTTGGGCACTAAGTTTGATGATCTAAGGAGGGAATTGTTTCTCAATTCTCCTCCCTTAGATCTCTCCTTTTAATCCTAGCCCTTCTTTTTTAGGTTATCTTGTTCAAGAGGTTAGCTACCTCTATAAATAGGAGCTCCTCCCTCACTTGTATTTTTGACACTTGAACTTAATCCTAGAGACCATATTGGTTAAGGTTCTTACCTTTGAGTGTCCCCCTTTCTCCTTTGTGAGAGCTTCTAAGAGTTATCAAGGGACCCCTCCCTTGTGGCCTCTCCCCTTTGGCTTATCAAACCTAGTATTTGTGGCGCCTCACCCCATTCCTTTCCTCTCCATAAATCCATTTCCCTTCTAAGTGACCTTAGAAAGGATCTTTGGGCACATGATCATCAAAGATCACGTCAAGTGGTATCAGAGCCACTTTCTAAAGGTCACGTTCTTTCTCAATTTTTTTTGCTTTGTTGTTTATCTCTTTGATATCTTTATTTTAAAGTCCTTCATTTTTTGTCATCTCTATTTCCTTTATTGTCTAGTAGTATAACTTTTTATTCTTGCTATTATATGTGCTTTTGTTTTCTATCTACGCGCCTATGTTCCATTTAATTTGATGCGATTTTATTTGTCCCTTTCTTTGCATCTTATTTTCGTGTTCAAGTTGCTTAATTTTCCCTTGGTTTTTTATGTTAAAGTGTGCCTAAGAAGTTGTGACCATTAAACCCACATGGTTGAGGATTTTTCCACACCATTGTGGTGATCAACTTTGGCCACTTTGTTGTGCCTTTTGTTTTGAGTCTCTTGCTGAAATTTTTGCTCTATTTTTAGGTGTGTTATTTTTTCTTAATATTGTGTTTTGTCAAATACTAGTCATGTTAGTTTCCTATTTTGTCTCATTTAAATTCCATAGGTTTTAGCCTCTTAAAATTTTTACAAAAAAGCCTTCAAAAACATTTTGAATTGAGCTCCTAAGAGGTGAACCTCTTGTTGAGTCTCTTAAGTCTTTTATGCTTTTAGTTCAAGCATATTAATCTCTTTTTTGTTCTTAAATATTTTCTCAATTCAATCTTTATATGTTTCTTGTTTTATGTTGAATTATTAGTAGCTTTCCACTTGGTTTACCTTCACTATTGGTGCCTCTTTATGAAATTTTAGCTTGGGTGAATTGTGTTAGTAATTTGAGCAATCAATTTACTTCAAAATCAGCCCTAAATCATTCCTTAAGCACCATTAGTTCAGTGGTATTTGGAACTACTAAGTTGTTTTGCCTTTAGTTGCATGTATTGCTTGAAAATTGTGTGACCTTACTTTGTGCTTATTCAGTCAAGCGTTATTATTTCAAGCATCCTCATTAAAATTTCAATTCAACAAACTATTAGGTGCAGCAAAAAGATTAGAAAAAGTTTAAAAAAAAATATAGAAAAAGTTCAAGTTAAAAAAAAAAAGATAAAAAACTCAAAAGAAAGACAAATTTGAAGTTGTTTACCTAATAGTAGAAACATTTGATATGAGGAACCAATTGTGATTAAAAAAAAAAATTACTTGAGTAAGCTTTTTAGTTTTTGGTCACTTAAATTTTATTAAGTGTGCAACTATTGGTTTCATTTTTTTTGTTTGAGTCTTTTTTCATCTCTACTCTTAGAGCTAATCTAGGAAAGTTATTTGTGTGCTACCTTCCTTTGTGAGCCTTATGTTTTCTTGCTTGTCTTTTTTACTTCTTTGAGTTTGTCATTGTTTAATCTATCCACTTGGATTTGTGAACCTTGTTTTGTTATTCACCTTTGTTTGTTGTCTTGTGTTGTATTCGGCCTTGGTAAGGAAAGGTTGGGAAATGTTCCATATATAAAATTTTGGCAAGTCCAAACAAGAGGAAACAAGGGTAGCATTCTTGGGGTGAGTTGATGCAACTCAAAGGGGCTTGATCAAAAGGAGACAAACACCAAAAAGCTTGGAGTGAAGACTTTGTTTTATTTTTTTTATTCTTTGTATTGTGTATACTTAATTTTAGATTGGGAGTTTGAGTGCCCTTAAGCCCTCCCTTGGTTTGTAATAATTTTGGTTAATTTTAGCGTAGTTCCTCGTTAATTAGGTAAAGAAGGGAGAAGTGGTACACTTCCTTCAACACCTTAGAATCACGATTAGAGCCCTTTCTCTTTTACATTCTTGCACTTTTATTTTATTTTATGTCATTTTGAAAAAACGTGTAGAGGCTAAGAGTTCCAAAGACTCATCAAGCCACTTAGGTGAGAAAAAAAAAGTTTTTGGCCTACCCTTTAGTTTTTAGCATCCAAGCACCATGACTTCCCACACACATTCTAGTGCACATAGTTGTTCATCAAGTAAGAGTGTCAACCAAAGAAAACCTTCTAAGGGAGACACTCTTGAAAACCTTAACTTAGAATTTAGGGAATGGATGGCTAAAGAACAAGAAAGGAGAGAAGAAAAAGAGAGAAAAAAAGAAATAAAAGAAAAGGAAAAACAAAAAGAGAAGAAAGAGTTAAAAAAAGAGATGTTGGAAATGAGAAAAGAGAAAAAAGAGCGAGAAGAGAGAAGGCAAAGAGAGAGAAGAGAGGATGAAGAAAGGAGAAGAAGGAAAGAACTAGAAAGAAAAAGAGAAAAAGAGGAAGAAGAGAGAAGGAGAGGAGAAGTGAGTAAGAGGAGAGATGGGACGGAGAGTGATAGAAAAAATAAAAGAATTCTCATAAGATCCCCATCTAGGCATTTTAGCTCCAGTGAATAAGAATACTATAGAAATCAAAGCATCACTCTCATTCATCATACAATCATCATTCTCCTCAAGAGAACATAAATCATGCTAGGGAACCAAAGGTAGACCTACCCCATTTTCATGGTAGGGAAGATGTTGAGACTTACCTTGATTGGGAAGTCAAAGTGGAACAACTCTTTCGATGCTATGAAATTAGGGAAGAAAGGAAAGTACCTTTGGTCTCCCTTAGTTTTCAAGGTTCTGCTTTGCATTGGTGGGATGGGTTAGTCAAGGATAGGGCCCGTAAACAAATGCCTGACATTCGCTAATGGAATGATTTAAAAACTTGTTTGCGAAGAAGGCACATTCCTTCATATTATGAGAGGGATCTTTTGGATAGGCTCCAAAGACTTAGGCAACATAACCTAAGTATTGAGGAGTACAGACAAAAGATGGAGCTTCTCATACTAAGGGCCAATATCATTGAGGAACCCAATGCTACCCTTGCTAGGTTTTTGGGTGGATTAAGCTCTGACATTAGAGATAAGGTAGAGCTTCTTTCATACTCAAACCTTGATGAGTTGGTAGAACTTTGTGTAAGAGCTGAGAATCAACTCAAGAGAAAAATCTTTAAAAAAGATTCTCCCTCTTACTCAAAGAGAGACCAACTTAAGGGAAACTCTTTCAAGGGTTTTCCCAAAGAGGAACCCAAGCATTTTTCAAGATACAAAAGCACCTCATGTATAGAGAAAACCCCCTACTACTAAGCTTACTGAGAGGTAAAGTAGTATCAAATGCTTCAAATGTCTTGGGAGAGGCCACATTGCCTCTCAATGCCCTAACAAGAAAACCATGATCATGAGGGGACAAGACATTTGTAGTGAGAATAGCTCATCTTCCTCCTCTAGTGAGAGTGAGGAAGAAGGGGGACATACTTTTGAACAAGAGTGTGAGGAAGTTTTTCCTTATGAGGGGGACCTCCTTATGGTTCAAAGGCTTCTTGGAAGCCAACCTCTAGAGCTTGGCCAGTCACAAAGAGAGAACATCTTCCATGCAAGATGTAAAGTAAATGACAATGTATGTTCTCTCCTTGTTGATAGTGGCTCCTATTGTAATTGTTGTAGCTCTAGGTTGGTTGAAAAGCTAGCCTTGACTACCATGCCCCATCCCAAACCTTACAAATTGCAATGGCTCAATGAGAAAGGGGAGATGGTAGTCAATGAACAAGTTATGGTTCCAATTTCCATAGGATCTTATAATGATGAGATTCTTTGTGACATAGTTCCTATGGAGGCTGGTCATATCCTGTTGGGGAGACCATGGCAATTTGACAAAAAAGCTATTCACCATGGTCACTCCAACCAAATAATTCTCACCCATAATGAAAAACGCTTCAAATTGTATCCTTTGTCACCTTCTCAAGTGGCTGAGGATCAATTTGCGATGAAAAAGAAAAGAGTTGAGGAAAAACAAAAACAGAAAAAAGTACAACAAGCTTTACCCTTAAAGCTTGAAAAAGGTAAAGAGAGAGAGTTGAAAGGTGATGCCCCTTCGAAAGGGAATATTAGTAAAATGAGCCTATTTGCTACTAAACGTGATTTAAAAGAAGCTTCTTTGACTAACAAGCCCTTTTATCTCCTCTTTTGCAAAGAAGCATCAAATCCTTCTCCCATTTTGCATTCTTCTGTTGAGAGCACTGCCACAGCCCATGCACATGAGCACCTTCCTCAAGGGGTTCAAGATATTTTAAAAGAATTTGATGACATATTCCCTAATGAGGTTCCGAAAGGACTTCCTCCCATTAGGGGTATAGAACATCAAATTGATTTGGTGCCTGGCGCAAGTCTACCTAATAGACCTGCCTATAGGACCAACCCCATGGAGACCCAAGAGATTGAGTCTCAAGTGAATGAGCTATTGGAGAAGGGTTGGGTTCAAAAGAGCCTAAGCCCTTGTGCTGTGCCAGTCTTGTTAGTGCCCAAGAAGAATGGCCAATGGAGGATGTGTGTTGATTGTCGTGCAATCAACAACATCACCATCAAATATAGGCACCCAATCCCCCGTCTTGATGACATGTTGGATGAATTGCATGGGGCAAAAATATTTTCAAAAATAGATCTTAGAAGTGGTTACCACCAAATAAGGATCAAAGAGGGTGATGAGTAGAAAACTGCTTTTAAGACTAAATTTTGTCTTTATGAGTGGTTGATTATGCCTTTTGGGCTAACTAATGCCCCAAGCACATTCATGCGCTTAATGAATCATGTACTGAGGGATTGCCTTGGTAAATTTTGTGTAGTTTACTTTGATGACATTTTAGTTTACTCTAGGAACCTAGATGATCATTTAGGACATCTAAGGCATGTTTTTTCTCTTCTTAGGAGTAATAATCTTTTTGGTAACTTAGAAAAATGCACCTTTTGTGTAGATAGTGTAGTTTTCCTAGGTTTTATAGTTAGCACAAAAGGGGTTCATGTTGACCCCGAAAAGATAAAAGCTATTCAAGAATGGCCCACCCCAAAGAGTGTGACAGAGATCAAAAGCTTTCATGGTCTTGCTGGATTTTATAGGCGTTTTGTGCCTAATTTCTCCATGCTCTTCGCACCAATAAATGATTTGGTGAAAAAGGAAGTTCCTTTCCTTTGGGGTGAGAAACAAGAGAAAGCCTTCCAGCTAATTAAGCATAAACTGACCCATGCACCAGTCTTGGCATTACCTGACTTTTCTAAAACATTTGAACTTGAATATGATGCCTCTGGTGTAGGTGTGAGAGCTATCTTGTTGCAAGAAGGGCACCCCATTGCGCATTTTAGTGAAAAACTCAATGTTGCCCCCCTCAACTACCCCACCTATGATAAGGAGTTTTATGCTCTAATTAGGGCCCTTCAAACTTGGGAGCATTACCTTACTCCCAAGGAGTTTGTCATTTATAGTGACCATGAGTCACTAAAATATTTGAGAGGTTAAGGTAAATTGAACAAAAGGCATGCAACATGGGTAGAATATCTTGAATCTTTCCCCTATTTCATCAAGTACAAGAAAGGAAAAAAAATGTGGTGGCTGATGCTCTTTCTAGGCATCATGCCTTTTATTCATCCTTGAATGCAAAAATCTTGGGATTTGATGACATTCGGGCTATGTATTTTTCTGACAAGGACTTCGGCCTTATCTTTGTTGCCTCTGCATCTGCATTCGCATTAAAGGCCTATGATGGGTACTTCATTAGTGAGGGGTATCTCTACAAAGGGAGTAAGCTTTGTATACCACAAGGATCAATTAGGAACTTACTCACAAAAGAGAGCCATGAAAGTCGGCTCATTGGGGCATTTTGGGATTTCAAAAACCCTCATGCCTTTACAAGAGAAATTCTTTTGGCCCCATATGTGTAGAGATGTCTATAGATATTGCTCTAGATGTATAGCTTGCTTGGAAGCAAAGTCTACAGCAAAGCCTCATGGACTATACACACCTTTACCTCCTCCTTCTGCACCTTGGGAGGATATTAACATGTATTTCATCCTTGGGCTCCCAAGAACCCAACGAGGTGCAGACTCCATATTTGTGGTGGTGGATCGATTTTCAAAATGGCCCATTTTATTCCCTGCCACAAAGTGGATGATGCGAGCAACATTGCAAGACTTTTTTTAAAGAGGTTGTCCAATTGCATGGTATACCCTCTTCAATAGTGTCAGATAGGGATGTGAAGTTCCTTAGCCATTTTTGGAAAACTCTTTGTGCTAAGCTGGGAACTAAACTTCTTTTTTCCACTACCTGTCACCCTGAAACTGATGGGCAAACTGAAGTGGTGAACAGATCTTCTTTATCCACTAGTTGAGGGCTCTCCTTAAAGGCAACCATAAGTTTTGGGATGAGTACCTTACCCATATTGAATTTGCTTATAACCGGGTGGTTCATAGAACCACCAAGCATTCTCCATTTGAGGTGGTCTATGGCTTTAATCCTCGTACTCCTCTAGATCATATTTTGAGGATCTTACCGTTGAAACAAAAGTAAATATGTTAAGAACCTACTATCTAGCAGTTCAATAAATGCAAAGACGATCAAAACGAAATCCACTACAAGTATAATTAAGATTCTAAAAAGACAATGCTTACTCTGAGTTCATTATCTCTCACTACGTACGTTATATAGATGATCCGACCGATGAAAATAAATATTAATATCTAAGGAATCCACTAGGCAAATATCTAAAGAAGCAACAAAAATTGAACCATAAAATGAAACAAAATATAGAGTTCAATATTAAAATGAAGAACAAATTTAAAGCAACACAAGCCAAACTAAAACAAGAAAATAATGGAGGTTAAATGGACAAGATGGAAAATAAAAAAAAATAACAAGAACAAGAAGCAAAGGTGACGCACAAAATTAGAAGAAATTAGAAGAACTTCACCTCAATGGAAGTTGGCTTATGATACCATGTGATGAACACTCAACTTCTCTCTAAGATCTACTTCCATGAAGAAGTTGGATTAATGTGAAATGGAGTTTGGATAGAAGAGGAATGGAGAGGAAAACACCACTCTTAAAGGTGAGAGATGAGTTGAGGATGCTTGCGACAAGGAGGGATCCTTGATAAAAGCTAGAAGAACTCTTTCCCAAGGGAGAGAGGCTCATGACCAAGGAGGAAGAGAAGTCTCTCTCACAATCACTCAAGGCTAACACTCAAGCTAAAATGCTCAAATTATATTCAATGATCTAAAAATGATGGCATGTAGGTGAGAGGTCTTATTTATAGGCTAGAAGCGGTGGGTTAGGCTAACTAGACCATAGGTTAATCTAATCTAACCAAGATTAGGCTAACTCTAGTTGAGTCACATCTAACCATCATTAGCTAACTATGGTCATGTATAACCAACTAATGAATTTATCCCTAATCTAGTCTAGATACAAAAAGGTGTAAATAGTAGAAAAGGTGGTAAAAAGTAGTCATGCTTAAGGCATGATTAGGGTGTGTGGCATCTAGCAACTAAGAGGTAGGAATAGTAGTCATGCCTTAAGCATGCTTAGAGGGGTGTGCCCATAATGAGAGGGGTTAGCATAACACATGCTCATCTTCTCTAAAAGCTAGCCCATCTTAGCAAACTCTAACATGATGACTATAGTACCTTTTAGAAAAAGATGACCTAAAAACTAAAGAGTAACCTAAATACAATGGTCATAAGGAAAGGTTGACTCTACTCTAAAGTCAAAGTCAACAAAATTATAAAAAGTCCTAAATTCTAATTTATACCATGGAATAAATCTTCTTCATATATCCTTCAAGGGCCTTGAGCCAAATTGCATCAACTGTATTTTTAAAATCATGTAGATTTCATTTTAAGCGTCTTTACATTAGTTAAAATGTTGCATTTTGTTTATCTTTGGATAGTAGGTTCTTATATATTTACGTTTGTTTCGACGCTAAGATCCTCAAAATAATGTTCGATGTAAGAGATAATGGATCAGATGTTTGATGTGTTATTTATAAATGTGTGTGATGTGTGATGTGTTTCGACGCTAAGATCCTCAAAATAATGTTCGATGTAAGAGATAATGGATCAGATGTTTGGTGTGTTATTTATAAATGTGTGTGATGTGTTATTTAACATGACCATTATTTGAGATAGTGTGATTGATAATATGAATCAATAGTTCCTAAGAGGGAGTCATTCTAGTTGCAGTTAGGAATGAAATATAGTACCACTGCTATAAAATTGTTCAACCATTAGATTTTGTTTAATCCTTTATATTAGGTTCTTAAGATATTAGTCTCTATTTTCAATGGTGGGATCGTCAAAATAATGTTCAGAGTGACATAATGGAGTTAGAACAACAATTATTTTTTTACCATCTTATACTATACCGTATTTTGTCTTGAGTGTCTACAGAATTGTTTAACCATTGGATTTGGTTTACTTTTGGGTAGTAGATTCTTTACAAATTAAAATTCATTTTGAATGGTGGATCATTTAAATAAGGCACGTAGTGAGAGATAATGAACTCAAAGTAAGAACTGTATTTTTAGAATCTTAATTATACCTATAGTAGATTTCAGTTTGAGCGTCTTTGCATTAGTTGAACTGTTAGATTTGGTTTCTCTTTGGATAGTAGGTTCTTAACATATTTACTTTTGCTTCAACAGTAAGATCCTCAAAAGAATGTCCAAAGTGAGAGATAATGGATTAGATGTTCGGTATGTGATTCATAAATGTGTGTGATGTATTATTTAACATCAACATTATTTGAGATAGTGTGATTGATGATATGAGTCAATAGTTCCTAAGAGGGGGTCATTCTAGCTGCAGTTAGGAATGAATTTAGTATCACCACCACACAACTGTTCAACCGTTGGATTTTGTTTAATTTTGTAGAGTAGGTTCTTAAGATGTTAGTTTCAATTTCCAATGGTGGGATTGTCAAACTAATGTCCGGAGTGACATAATGGAGTTAGAATAACATTTATTTTTTTAACATCTTATATGATACGGAATTTTGTCGTGAGAGTCTCTAGAATAGTTTAACCGTTGGATTTGGTTTATTTTTGGGTAGCAGATTCTTTAGATATTAATATTTATTTTCCATACTAGGATCATCTAAATAACGTACATAGTGAGAGAACTGTATTTTTAGAATCCTAATTATAACTATTGTGGATTTTGGTTTGAGCGTCGTTGCATTAGTTGAACTGTTGGATTTGGTTTATCTTTGGATCGTAGATTCTTAACATATTTACTTTTGTTTCAACGGTAAGATCCTCAAAATAATATTCGATGTGAGAGATAAAGGGTTAGATGTTTGGTGTGTGATGTGTTATTTAACATGAACATTATTTGAGATAGTGTGATTGATGATATAAGTCAACAGTTCCTAAGAGGGAGTAATTCTAGCTGCAATTAGGAATGAAATTTAGTACCACCACTAAACAATTGTTCAATGGTTAGATTTTTTTTTTAATTTTCTATAGTAGGTTCTTAAGATGTCAGTCTCTATTTTCAATGGTGGGATTGTTAAACTAATGTTCGGAGTGACATAATGGAGTTAGAGTAACAGATTGTTTTTAGCATCTTATACGATACCGTATCTTGTCCTCAGTATCTATAGAATAGTTTAGTCATTGGATTTTTTTTAATTTTTGGGTAGTAGATTCTTTAGATATTATTATTTATTTTGAACGATGGGATCATTTAAATAGTGTACGTAGTGAGAGATAATGAACTCAGAGTAAGAACTGTATTTTTAGAATCTTAATTATACCTGTGGTAGATTTCAGTTTGAGCGTCTTTGCATTAGTTGAACTATTGGATTTGGTTTATCTTAGGATAGTAGATTCTTAACATATTTACTTTTGTTTCAAGGGTAAGATCCTCAAAATAATTTCCAGAGTGAGAAGTAATGGATTAGATGTCTGGTATGTGATTTATAAATGTGTGTGATGTATTATTTAACATGAACAATATTTGAGATAGTGTGATTGATCAAATGAGTCAACAGTTCCTAAGAGGTAGTCATTCTAGCTACAGTTAGGAATGAAATTTAGTACCAACGCTAAACAATTGTTGAACAGTTAGATTTTGTTTAATTTTTTATAGTAGGTTCTTAAGATGTTAGTATCTATTTTCAATGGTCGGATCATCAAACTAATGTCTGGAGTGACATAATGGAGTTAGAATAACAGTTTGTTTTTAGCATCTTATACGATATCGTATTTTGTGGTGAGTGTCTAAAGAATATTTTACCCGATGTATTTGGTTTATTTTTGGGTACTAGATTCTTTAGATATTAATATTTATTTTAAACGGTGGGATAATTTAAATAGCGTATGCAGTGACAGATAATGAACTCAGAGTAACTATAATTTTAGAATCTTAATTATGCCTGTAGTAGATTTCGGTTTGATCGTTTTTGCATTAGTTGAACTGTCGGATTTGGTTTATATTTGGATAATAGATTCTTAACATATTTTCTTTTGTTTCAATGGTAAGATCTTCAAATACTATCTGAAGTGAGAGATAAAGGGTTAGATGTTTGGTGTGTGTGATTTATAAATGTGTGTGATGTGTTATTTAACATGAACATTATTTGAGATAGTGTGATTGATGATATGAGTTAACAGTTCCTAAGAACGAGTCATTCTAGCTGTAGTTAGGAATGAAATTTAGTACCACAACTAAACAATTGTTCAACCGTTAGTTTTTGTTTAAGTTTTTATAGTACGTTCTTAAGATGTTAGTCTTTATTTTCAATGGTGGGATCGTTAAACTAATGTCCAGAGTGAGATAATGCAGTTAGAGTAACTAATGCATGCACGCCTACCATGGGCTTGAGCTAGGACCAATAAGAAAGAAGCATGACTTGGATGAAGCTTCAAGGAGCTTAGTTTAGAACATGTTCCATTTAATTGTATTAATTTGACCATTTTTAAGCTCGTATAAGCACCCTTAAGTCATTAGGATTTTGAGTGTAGGTAGTTTAATTTTCGGTCTTGTATTTTGGCCTATAGGTTCTATTTTCTTTAGGAGGTGTAATTAGTCTCCTTGTGGAGTGTGTTAATTAGTTTGGGCTGATCCAAGAGGATTTGGACGTGTGGTTATTAATTTCCACACCCCTAATTCCTCTTCACACCCTTCTAACCAACATATGAAGCATGTATGAGACACGTGGGCCCCCTTGTCCCCTTGTTTCACTCCACATGTTATTTCTCTCTCCTATATGGCTGATTCTTGTTGCTTCTTATTTGAATTTGAATTTTGGAAGTGCCATGTCATTTCCCTCCCAAATTCAAATTCAAACTACAGGAAACATAGATCCATTTTTTTAGGGCCATGTTTGGATCTTTAGTTGGATTAAATTAGTGTTAATTGAGCACATCCTAAATTAACACTAAATTAAGCTAACTAACCCTTAATTAAGCATGTTGGACGTTCAACTTGAGGTTCCTAAGCCCATGGTTCATGCTTTGCTCTATAAATAGAGCATTCCCTCCTTCATGTAGATTTTAACACTCATTTTGAATGAAAATTATACTTCTCTAAACTGAGAGCTCTTTTGTTCTTGAGGGTGTTCATGTTCTCTCCTTAGTGAGAGTTCTTCATGCTATTATCAAGGGTTACTTCCCTTGTGGCTAGCTTCATCCTTTTGCTTACCTCCTTCAACAAGAGTGGCACCTACTTCTCCTCCATTTTCTAGTCTTCCACCTCCATTTCTTCAACCTTGGAACCTCTATGAGCAAGGATCTTGGGAACATTCTCTTCATTAAGGATTCTTCAAACTTTCCTTAGGAAGGGATGCATCAGTAACAGATTGTTTTTAGCATCTTATAGGATACCGTATCCTTTCCTGAGTATCTATAGAATAGTTTAGCCGTTGGATTCGGTTTATTTCTGGGTAGTAGATTCTTTATATATTAATATTTATTTTGAACGGTGGTATCATTTAAATAGTGTACGTAGTAAGAGATAATGAACTCAGAGTAAAAACTGTATTTTTAGAATCTTAGTTATACATGTAGTAGATTTCGGTTTGAGCGTCTTTGCATTAGTTGAACTGTTGGATTTGGTTTATCTTTAGGAATGAAATTCAGTACCACCGCTAAACAATTGTTCAACAGTTAGATTTTGTTTCATTTTTTATAGTAGGTTCTTAAGATGTTAGTCTCTATTTTCAATTGTCGGATCGTCAAACTAATTTCTGGAGTGACATAATGGAGTTAGAATAACAATTTGTTTTTAGCATCTTATATGATACCGTATTTTGTGGTGAGTGTCTAAATAATATTTTAACCGATGGATTTGGTTTATTTTTGGGTACTAGATTCTTTAGATATTAATATTTATTTTAAACAGTGGGATAATTTAAATAGCGTACGCAGTGACAGATAATGAACTCAGAGTAACTGTATTTTTAGAATCTTAATTATACTTGTAGTAGATTTCAGTTTGATCGTCTTTGCATTAGTTGAACTGTTGGATTTGGGTTATCTTTGGATAGTAGATTCTTAACATATTTACTTTTGTTTCAACGGTAAGATCCTCAATAATATCCGAAGTGAGAGATAAAGGGTGTATCGAGTGTCTATAGAATAGTTTAACCGTTTGATTTGGTTTATTTTTGGGTAGTAGATTCTTTAGATATTAATAATGATTATCCATGGTGGGATCATCTAGGTAATGTACGTAGTGAGAGCTAATGAACTCAGAGTAAGAACTGTATTTTTAGAATCTTTATTATACCTGTAGTAGATTTCAGTTTGATTGTTTTTGCATTAGTTGGACTATTGGATTTGGTTTATCTTTAGATATTAGATTCTTAACATATTTACTATTGTTTCAACGGTAAGATACTCAAAATAATATCCGAAGTGAGAGATAATGGATAAGATGTTTGGTGTGTTATTTATAAATGTGTGTGATGT
Source organism: Psophocarpus tetragonolobus (assembly GCA_037954015.1). Lineage (NCBI taxonomy): Eukaryota > Viridiplantae > Streptophyta > Magnoliopsida > Fabales > Fabaceae > Psophocarpus > Psophocarpus tetragonolobus. The sequence goes on from CM075691.1 coordinate 27,839,813, forward strand.
GTTATTTAACATGAACATTGTTTGACATAGTGTTATTAATGATATGAGTCAACAGTTCCTAAGAGGGAGTCATTCTAGCTACACTTAGGAATGAAATTTGGTACCACTACTATACAAGTGTTCAACCATTAGATTTTGTTTAATTTGTTGGTGCAGGTTCTTAAAATGTTAGTCTCGATTTTCAATGGTGGGATCGTCAAACTAATGTTCGAAGCGACATAATGGACTTAGAATAACTGTTTTTTTTAGTATCTTATTCGATACCGTATTATGTCTCATGTGTCTATAGAATGGTTTAACCATTCGATTTGGTTTATTTTTCAGTAGTAGATTCTTAAGATATTAATATTGATTTGCAACGGTGGGATCATCTAAATAATGTACGTAGTGAGAGATAATAAACTTATAGTAAGAACTCTATTTTTAGAATCTTAATTATACTGGTAGTAGATTTTGTTTTGAGCGTTTTTGCATTAGTTGAACTGTTGGATTGGTTTATCTTTGGACAGTAGGTTCTTAATATACTTACTTTTGCTTCAATGGTAAGATCTTCAAAATAATATCCAATGTGAGAGATAATGGATTAGATGTTTGGTGTGTGATTTATAAATGTGTGTTATGTGTTATATAACATGAACGTTATTTGAGATAGTGTGATTGATAATATGAGTAAACAGTTCCTAAGAAGGAGTCATTAGGAATGAAAATTAGTACCACCGCTATACAATTGTTCAACGTTAGACTTTGTTTAATTTTTTATATTAGGTTCTTATGATATTAGTCTCTATTTTCAATAGTGGGATAATCAAAATAATGTCCTAAGTGACATGATGGAGTTAGAATAATAGTGATTTTATTAACATCTTATTCGATACCGTATTTTGTCTTGAGTGTCCGTAGAATAGTTGAACCGTTCGATTTTGTTTATTTTTTTGTAGCCGATTCTTTATATAGTAGTATTTATTTTGAACGATGGGATCATCTAAATAATGTATGTAGTGAGAGATAATGAAGTCACAGTAAGAACTGTACTTTTAGAAACCTAATTATACTTCTAGTAGATTTCGTTTTGATCGTCTTTGTATCAGTTGAACTGTTGGATTTGGTTTATCTTTGAATAGTAGGTTCTTAACATATTTACTTTTGTTTCAATGGTAAGATCCTCAAAATAATGTCTGATGTGAGAGATAATGGATTAGATGTTTGGTGTGTGATATATAAATGTGTGTGATGTGTTCCTTAACATGAACATTATTTGAGATAGTGAGATTGATGATATGAGTAAACAGTTCCTAAGAGGGAGTCACTCTAGCTGCAGTTAGGAATGAAATTTAGTACCACCGTTATAGAATTGTTCAACCGTTAGATTTTGCTTAATTTTTCATATTAGATTCTTATGTTATTAGTCTCTATTTTCAATGGTGGGATTGTGAAAAAATGTGTGGAGTGACATAATGTAGTTAGAACAACAGTTATCTTTTTTGCATCTTATTTGATACCGTATTTTGTCTTGAGTGTCTATTGAATAGTTGAACCGTTGGATTTTGTTTATTTTTGGGTAGTAGATTCTTTACATATTAAAAGTTATTTTGAATGATGGGATCATTTAAATAAGGTACCTAGTGAGAGATAATGAACTTAGAGTAAGAACTGTATTTTTAAAATGTTAATTATACCTGTAGTAGATTTCGGTTTGAGTGTTTTCGCATTAGTTGAATTGTTGGATTTAGTTTATCTTTGGATTGTAGGTTCTTAACGTATTTACTTTTGTTTCCACGGTAAGATCCTCAAAATAATGTCCGAAGTGAGAGAAAATGGATTAAATGTTTGGTGTGTGATTTATAAATGTTTGTGATTTGTTATTTAACATGAACATTATTTGAGATAGTGTGATTGATGATATTACTCAACAGTTCCTAAGGGTGACTCATTCTAGCTGCAGTTAGGAATGAAATTTAGTACCACCGGTATACAATTGTTCAACCGTTAGATTCTGTTTTTTTATATTGGGTTCTCAAGATGTTAGTCTCTATTTTTAATGGTGCGATCGTCAAATAATGTTCAGACTGACATGATGGAGTTAGAGTAACAGTTATTATTTTAGCATCTTATACTGTACTGTATTTTGTCTTGAGTGTCTACGGAATAGTTTAACCGTTGTATTTGGTAGATTTTTTAGGTAGTAGATTCTTTACATATTAATATTTATCTTGTACGGTGGGATCATTTAAATAATGGACGTAGTGAGAGATAATGAACTCATAATAAGAACTATATTTTTAGAATCTTAATTATACCTGTAGTGGATTTCTGTTTAAGCGTCTTTGCGTTAGTTGAACTATTGGTTTTAGTTTATCTTTGGATATTGGATTCTTAACATATTTACTTTTGTTTCAATAGTAAGATCCTCAAAATAATGTCTGGAGTTAAAGATAATTGATTAGATTTTTGGTATGTGATTTATAAATATGTGTGATGTATTATTTAACATGAATATTATTTGAAATAGTGTGATTGATGATATGAGTCAACAGTTCCTAAGGGGGAGTCATTCTAGCTGCAGCTAGAAATTAAATTTAGTATCACCGCTACACAATTGTTCAACCGTTAGATTTTGGTGAATTTTTCATAATAGGTTCTTAAGATGTTAGTCTCTATTTTGAATGGTGCGATCATCAAACTAATGTCCGGAGTGACATAATGGAGTTAGAATAACAGTTATTTTTTAGCATCCTATACGATACCATCGTTTGTCTTGAGTCTCTATAGAATAGTTTAACCGTTGGATTTAGTTTATTTTTGGATTGTAGATTCCTTGGATATTAATATTTATTATCAACGGTGGGATCATTTAAATGACCTACGTGGTGAGAGATAATGAACTCAGAGCAAGTACTTTATTTTGAGAACCTTAGTTATACTTGTAGTAGATTTCGGTTTGAGCATCTTTGCGTTAGTTGAACTGTTGGTTTTGGTTTATCTTTGGATATTAGATTCTTAAGATATTTACTTTTGTTTGAACAGTAAGATCTTCAAAATAATGTCTGAAGTGAGAGATAATGAATTAGATTTTTGTATGCGATTTATAAATGTGTGTGATGTATTATTTAACATGAACATTATTTGAGATAGTGTGATTGATGATATGAGTCAACAGTTCCTAAGAGGGAGTCATTCTAGCTACGGTCAGGAATGAAATTTAGTACCACTGCTATACAATTGTTCAACCGTTAGATTTTGTTTAATTTTTTATACTAGGTTCTTAAGATATTAGTCTCCATTTTCAATGATGGTATCGTGAAAATAATGTCCGGAGTAACATAATGGAGTTAGAATAACAGTTAATTTTTTTGTCTTGAGTGTTTGTAGAATAGTTTAACCGTTGGATTTAGTTTATTTTTGGGTAGTAGATTCTTTAGATATTAATATTGATTTTCAATGATGGGTCATCTAAATAGCGTATGTATCGAGAGATAATGAACTCAAAGTTAGAAAACTGTATTTTTAGAATTTTAATTATACTTGTAGTAGATTTCATTTTGAGCATCTTTGCATTAGTTGAAGTGTTGGATTTGGTTTATCATTGGATAGTAGGTTCTTATTGTAAATGCTAAGATGTTACAGGTTTTGATGATGCCAAAAGTGACAAACAATGTTGATACAAAAGCAAGAAAGCAAAAAGAACAAACCAATATTAACAGAGATTCAAGATAATGTTAAGCTAGAAAAATAAATTAACTCAGTTATTGGAAAAGAATCTATAAGAATTTGCATAAACTTAATTTGGCAAGATATGTTTTTTATCAGTTCAAAATTATGAACTGGTAATTGATTACCAGTCTATGTAATCGATTACCAGAGGGGTTGTTATTTAAATTCTGAATTCAAAACTGACAACGACACAATTTTTAAAATCATGTAATCGATTACCATTTTTATGTAATCGATTACTAGAAAAGCTGTTATCACAAAAATTTGAAAAGTTGCAACCTTTCGTGAAAAGGCACAATTTTTGAGTTGTGTAATCGATTACCAGTATATGTAATCGATTACCAGTAAGCTATTATGAAAAGTTCAAAAAGTCACAACCTTTCATAAAAGAACACATCACTTTGGTTTTGACACTATAAATAAGTGACTTTTCTTTTGTTTCTAAACACGAATTTTTCCAATCTTTTAGAAACACAAAGTCTTGCCCAAACACTTGCAAATTCCAAGAGAATTATTATAGGATCTTCAAGTTGTATAATTTGCTCTTTAAGAGAGATTCTTATTCTTCTTCTTCTTACTCATCACTGATTGTATTCAAGAGGGAATTCTTAAGTTGGGAAAGGAATCTCAAACACAGCAAGAGGGCTCCCAAGGTGATTGAGGATTCATTCATTTGTAAAGTGATTTACAAAGATAGTAAAAGCTCAAGTGGGGTTACTTGAGGACTGGACGTAGGCAAGTGGATTAGCCAAACCAGTATAAAAAGAGTTTGCATACTTCTCTTCCCTATACTCCTATTTATTTATTTTGTTTTCATATTTGAACACTTCATCTTCATTTTCAAATATTCTATTATAAATCAAAGAGAAAGAAAACTAAGTTTAAATTTTGACATACTTAATTCACACCCCCTCTTAAGTAAACTGAGGCCACTTGTCCAACACTTAGCATAATTAGTTTTGTTTCAATGGTAAAATCCTCAAAAATAATGTCTGAAGTGAGAGATAACGGATTAGATGTTTGGTATGTGATTTATAAATATGTGTGATGTGTTATTTAACATGAACATTATTTGAGATAGTGTGATTATGAATATGAGTCAACAGTTCCTAAGAGGGAGTCATGCTAGCTGCAGTTAGGAATGAAATATAGTACCACTGCTATACAATTGTTTAACCGTTAGATTTTGTTTAATCTTTCATAGTAGGTTCTTAAGATGTTAGTCTCTAGTTTCAATGTTGGGATCGTCAAAATAATCTCCGGAGTGACATAATAGAGTTAGAATAATAGTTATTTTTTTAGAATCTTATACGATACCGTATGTTGTCTTGAGTGTCTATAGAATAGTTTAACCGTTCGCTTTGGTTTATTTTTTGGTAGTAGACTTTACAAACATTAGTATAGATTTTCAACGGTGGGATCATCTAAATAACGTACGTAGTGAGAGATAATAAACTCAGAGTCAGAATTGTATTTTAGAATCTTAATTATACATGTAGTAGATTTTCTTTTGAGCGTCTTTTCATTAGTTGAATTGTTGGATTTGGTTTATCTTTCAATCGTATGTTCTTAACATCTTTACTTTTGTTTCAACAGTAAGATCCTCAAAATAATGTCCGAAGTGAGAGATAATTGATTAGATGTTTGGTGTCAGATTTATAAATATGTGTGATGTGTTATTTAACATGAACATTATTTGAGATAGTGTGATTGATGATAGGAGTCAATTGTTCCTAAGAGGGAGTTATTCTAGCTACAGTTAGGAATGAAATTTAGTACCACTACTATACAATTGTTCAACTGTTAGATTTTATTTAATTTTTTATAGTAGGTTCTTAAAGTGTTAGTCTCTATTTTCAACGTTGGGATCATCAATCTAAAGTCCGGAGTGACATAATGGAGTTAGAATAACATTTATTTTTTTAGCATCTTATACGATACCGCCTGTTGTCTTGAGTGTTTCGACAATACTTTAACCGTTTGATTTGGTTTATTTTTGGGTAGTAGATTCTTTAGATATTAGTATTAATTTTCAACAGTGGGATCATCTAAATAACGTATGTAGTGAAGATAATGAACTCAGACTAAGAATTGTATTTTTAGAATCTAAATTATACCTGTATTAGATTTCGTTTTGAGCGTCTTTTCATTAGTTGGACTGTTGGATTTGGTTTATCTTTCGATTGTAGGTTGTTCACATATTTAGTTTTGTTTCAATGGTAAGATCCTCAAAATAATGTCTGAAGTGAGAGATAATGGATTAGATGTTTGGTGTGTGATTCATAAATGTGTGATGTGTCATTTAACATGAACATTATTTAAGATAGTGTTATTGGTAATATCAGTCAACAGTTCCTAAGAGGGAGTCATTCTTGCTGCAATTAGGAATGCAATCTAGTACTACCGCTATACAATTGTTAGACCATTAGATTTTGTTTAATTTTTTATATTAGGTTCTTTAGATGTTAGTCTCTATTTTAAATTGTGGGATTGTCAAAATAATGTCCATAGTGATATAACGCAGTTAGAATAACAATTATACGATACCGTATTTTGTCTTGAGTTTGTGGAGAATAGTTTAACCGGTGGATTGGGTTTATTTTTGCCTAGTAGATTCTTTAGATATTAATATTTATTTTCAACGGTGGGATCATCTATATAACGTACGTAGTGAAAGATAATAAACTCAGAGTAAGAACTGTATTTTTAGAATCTTAATTATACGTGTAGTAGATTTTGTTTTGAGCGTCTTTTCATTAGCTGAACTGCTGGATTTGGTTTATCTTTGGATAGTAGGTTCTTAACATATTTACTTTTGTTTCAACGGTAAGATCGTCAAAATAATATCCAAAGTGACACATAATGGATTAGATTTTTAGTGTGTGATTCATAAATGTGTGTGATGTGTTATTTAACATTAACATCATTTGAGATAGTGTGATTGATGATATGAGTCAATTGTTCCTAAGAGGGAGTGATTTTAGCTATAGTTAGGAATGACATTTAGTACCACCCCTATACAATTTTTCAACCGTTAGATTTTGTTTAATTTGTTATACTAGGTTCTTAAGATATTAGTCTCTCTTTTCAATGGTGGGATCGTCAAACTAATGTCCGGAGTGACATAATGGAGTTAGAATAACATCTATTTTCATAACATCTTATACGATACCCTATTTTTTCTTCACTGCCCGTAGAATAGATTAACCATTGGATTTGGTTTATTTTTGGGTAGTAGATTCTTTAGATATTAATATTTATGTTCACCAATGGGATCATCTAAATAACGTACGTAGTAAGAGATAATTAACTCAGAGTAATAACTATATTTTTAAAATCATAACTATACCTGTAGTAGATTTCATTTTGAACGTCTTTGCATTAGTTAAACTCTTGGATTTGGTTTATCTTTGGATAGTAGATTCTTAACATATTTACTTTGTTTCAACAGTAAGATCCTCAAAATAATGTCTGAAGTGGGAGATAATGGATTAGATGTTTGGTGTCTGATTTATAAATGTGAGTAATGTGTTATTTAACATGAACATTATTTGAGATAGTGTGATTGATGATATGAGTCAATTGTTCCTAGGAGGGAATCATTCTAGCTGCAGTTAGGAATGAAATTTAGTACCACCACTATATAATTTTATAGTAGGTTCTTATGATGCTAGTCTTTATTTTCAATGATGGGATCCTCTAACTAATGTCCGGAGTAACATAATGGAGTTAGGATAACAATTATTTCTTTAGCATGTTATACGATACCCTATTTTATCTTGAGTCTCTGTAAAATAGTTTAACCGTTGGATTTGGTTTATTTTTGTGTAGTAGATTCTTTAGATACTAATATTGATTTTCAACGGTGGGATCATCTAAATAAGGTATGTAGTGAGAGATTATGAACTTAGAGTAAGAACTATATTTTTAGAATCTTAATTATACCCGTAGTAGATTTCGGTTTGAGTGTCTTTGCATTTGGTTAACTGTTGGATTTGGTTTATCTTCAGATAGTAGGTTCTTAACATATTTACTTTTGTTTCAACGGTAAGATCCTTAAAATAATGTCCGAACTGAGAGGTAATGGATTAGATGTTTGGTGTGTGATTTATAAATGTGTGCGGTGTGTTGTTTAACATGAACATTATTTGAGATAGTGTGATTGAGTCAACAGTTCCAAAGAGGGAGTCATTCTAGCTGTACTTAGGAATGAAATTTAGTACCACCACTATACAGGTGTTCAACCGTTAGATTTTGTTTAATTTTTTATAGTAGGTTCTTAAGATGTTAATCTCTATTGTCAATGGTGAGATCGTCAAACTAATGTCCAGAGTGACATAATGGAGTTAGAATAACAGTTTTTTTAGCATCTTATGTGATACCGTCTTTTATCTTGAGTATTTGGAGAATAGTTTAACCGTTGGATTTAGTTTATTTTTGGGTAGTAGATTCTTTAGATATTAATATTGATTTCTAACGGTGGGATCATCTAAATAAAGTACGTAGCGAGAGATGATGAACTCAGAATATGAACTGTATTTTTAGAATCTTAATTCTAGCTATAGTAGATTTTGTTTTGAGCGTCTTTGCATTAGTTGAACTGTTGGATTTGGTTTATCTTTGAATAGTAGGTTCTTCACATATTTACTTTTGTTTCAACGGTAAGATCCTCAAAATAATGTCCGAAGTGAGAGATAATGGATTAGATATTTGGTGTGTGATTTTTAAATGTGTGTGATTTGTTGTTTAACATGAACATTATTTGAGATAGTGTGATTGATGATATGAGTCAACAGTTCCTAAGAGAAAGTCATTCTTGCTGCAGTTAGGAGTGAAATTTGGTACCACCGCTATACAATTGTTCAACTATTAGATTTTGTTTATTTTTTTATAGTAGGTTCTTAGGAGATTAGTCTCTATTTTCAATGGTGGGATCGTTAGAATAATATTCGAAGTGACACAATGGAGTTAGAATAAAAGACATTTTTTTACTATCTTATACGATACCGTATTTTGTCTTGAGTCTCTATAGAATAGTTTAGCCGCTGGATTTGGTTTATTTTTGGGTAGTAGATTCTTTAGATATTAATATTTATTTTCAACGGTGGTGATGTGAGTACCGAAGACAATGACTTTCATTTTATGTAACGTTTCATTAATTTAGGATTTAATGTAACGTGCAATTAATCATATGTGATAATTGCATGATAATGAAGTATTTAATTTTTCTTTTGGGAGTTATGATTTTGAACAGTCACCTAGTTCTATAAATAGGGGATTAATTGTACTCAAAGGACAATCATTGAATTAGTGAAATCGTATTTGGGTTCTGCTAGACTTATCAAGGGTAAATCCCCACCCTTGTGGCATCATATGACTTATCTTCCATCCTTGGAAGTGGCGTCATCTATGCCTTCATTAAACCATTTTCATCCTTTCCATTTTCTTGTTTACCCAATTCTCATTGTTTTGTTAACTTATTACCTTCCAACCTAGATAGATCCGAAAAATGAATCAATCCCCTCTGGATTCATATCAGGTGGGATCATTTAAAAATTATGTACGTAGTAAGAGATAATGAACTTAGAGTAAGAACTGTATTTTTAGAATCTTAATGATACCTCTAGTAGATTTTGGTTTGAGCGTCTTTGCATTAATTGAACTGTTTGATTTGGTTTATCTTTTTATAATAGGTTCTTAACATATTTCCTTTTGTTTCAATGCTAAGATCCTCAAAATAGTGTCCGAAGTGAGAGATAAGGGATTAGATGTTTAGTATGTGATTTACAAATATGTGTGATGTATTTTTTAACGTGAACATTATTTGATATAGTGTGATTGATGATATGAGTCAGCAGTTCCTAAGGGGGAGTCATTCTAGCTGCAGTTAGGGATTCGATTACCATTTTTATGTAATCGATTACCAGAAAAGTTGTTATCACAAAAATTTGAAAAGTCACAACCTTTCTTGAAAAGACACAGTTTTTGAGTTGTGTAATCGATTACCAGTATATGTAATCGATTACCAGTAAGTTGTTACGAAAAGTTCGAGAAGTCACAACCTTTCATGAAAGAACACATCACTTTGGTTTTAACACTATAAATAAGTGACTTTTCTTCTGTTTCAAAACACGAATTTTCCAATCTTTTAGAGAACACAAACTTTTGCCCAAACACTTGAAAATTCCAAGAGAATTCTTATAGGATCTTCAAGTTGTATAATTTTATCTTTAAGAGAGATTCTTATCCTTCTTCTTCTTACTGATCACTCATTGTATTCAAGAGGGAGTCCTTGAATGGGAAAAGGAATCTACGTAGGCAAGTGGATTGGCCGAACCAGTATAAAAAGAGTTTGCATACTTCTCTTCCCTATACTCCTATTTATTTATTCTATTTGCATATTTGAACACTTCATCTTCATTTTCAAATATTCTATTATAAAATCAAAGAGAAAGAAAACTAAGGCCACTTGTCTAACAATTCGCATATTTACTCTTGTTTCAACAGTAAGATCCTCAAAATAATGTCCGAAGTGAGAGATAATGGATTAGATTTTTAATGTGTGATTTATGAATGTGTGTGATGTGTTATTTAACACGAACATTATTTGAGATAGTCTGATTAATAATATGAGGCAACAGTTCCTAAGAGGGAGTCATTCTAACTGCAGTTAGGAATGAAATTTAGTACCACTTTTATACAATCGTTCAACCGTTAGATTTTGTTTAATTTTTTATAGTAGGTTCTTAAGATGTTAGTCTCTATTTTCAATGGTGGGATCATCAAACTAATGTCCGGAGTGACATAATGGAGTTAGAGTAACAAATTGTTTTTAGCATCGTATACGATATCATATCCTGTCCTGAGTATCTATAGAATAGTTTACCCGTTGGATTTGGTTTATTTTTGGGTAGTAGATAATGAACTCAGAGTAAGAACTGTATTTTTAGAATCTTAATTATACCTGTAGTAGATTTCGGTTTGAGCCTCTTTGCATTAGTTGAATTGTTGGATTTGGTTTATCTTTGAATAGTAGATTCTTAACGTATTTACCTTTGTTTCAACGGTAAGATCCTCAAAATAATTTCCGAAGTGAGAGATAATGGATTAGATGTTTGATGTGTGATTTACGAATGTGTGTGATGTGTTATTTAACATAACCAATATTTGAGATAGTGTGATTCATGATATGAGTCAATAGTTACTAAGAGGGAGTCATTCTAGTTGCAGTTAGGAATGAAATTTAGTACCACCGTTAAACAATTTTTCAACAGTTAGATTTTATTTAATTTTTTATAGTAGGTTCTTAAGATGTTAGTCTCTATTTTCAATGGTCAGATCGTCAAACTAATGTCTGGAGTGACATAGTGGAGTTAGAATAACAGTTTGCTCTTATCATCTTATATGATACCGTTTTTGGTCTCGAGTGTCTATAGAATATTTTAACCGCTGGTTTGGGTTTATTTTTGGGTACTAGATAATTTAGATATTAATATATATTTTGAACGGTGGGATAATTTAAATAGCGTACGCAATGAGAGATAATGAACTTAGAGTAACTGTATGTTTAGAATCTTATTTATACCTATAGTAGATTATTATTTGAACGTCTTTGCATTAAAGGAACTGTTGGATTTAGTTTATCTTTGGATAGTAGGTTCTTAACATATTTACTTTTGTTTCAACGGTAAGATCCTCAAAATAATGTCCGAAGTGAGAGATAATGGATTAGATGTTTGGTGTGTGATTTATAAATGATTGTGATTTGTTATTTAACATGAACATTATTTGAGATAATGTGATTGATGATATGAGTCAACAGTTCCTAAGAGGGAGTCATTCTAGCTGCAGTTAGGAATGAAATTTAGTACGACCGCTATACAATTGTTGAACTGTTAGATTTTGGTTAATTTTTCATAGTAGGTTCTTAAGATGTTAGTCTCTATTTTCAGTGGTGGGATCGTCAAACTGATGTCCGGAGTGACATAATGGAGTTAGAATAACAGTTATGTTTTAGCATCTTATACGATACTGTCTTTTGTCTTGAGTCTTTATAGAATAGTTTAACCATTGAATTTAGTTTATTTTTGGGTGGTAGACTCCTTGGATATTAATATTTATTTTCAATAGTGGGATCATTGAAATAACGTACGTAGTGAAAGATAATGAACTCAGAGTAAGTACTTTATTTTGAGAATCTTAATTGTACCTGTAATAGATTTCGTTTTAAGCGTCATTGCATTAGTTTCATTGTTGGATTTGGTTTATCTTTGGATAGTAGGTTCTTAACATATTTACTTTTGTTTTAACGGTAAGATCCTCAAAATAATGTTCGAAGTGAGAGATAATGGATTAGATGTTTGGTATGTGATTTATAAATGTCTGTGATGCGTTATTTAACATGAACATTTTTTGAGATAGTGTGATTGATGATATGAGTCAACAGTTCCTAAGATGGAGTCATTCTAGCTGGAGTCAGGAATGAAATTTAGTACCACTGCTATACAAGTGTTCAACCGTTAGATTTTGTTTAATTTTTTAGACTAGGTTCTTAATATATTAGTCTCTATTTTCAATGGTGGAATCGTCAAAATAATGTCCGGAGTGACATAATGGAGTTAGAATAACAATTATTATTTTAGCATCTTATACTATACCGTATTTTGTCTTGAGTGTCTATAGAATAGTTTAACCGTTGTATTTGGTTTATTTTTTGGGTAGTAGATTCTTTAGATATTAATATTTATCTTGAATGGTGGGATCATTTAAATGATGTACGTAGAGAGAAATAATGAACTCGTAGTAATAACTGTATTTTTAGAATGTTAATTATACCTGTAGTGGATTTTGGTTTGAGCGTCTTTGCATTAGTTGAACTGTTGGGTTTGATTTATCTTTGGATATTAGATTCTTAACATATTTACTTTTGTTTGAACGGTAAGATCCTCAAAATAATGTCTAAAGTGAGAGATAATGGATTAGAATTTTGGTGTGTGATTTATCAATGTGTGTGATGTGTTATTTAGCATGAATTTGAGATAGTGTGATTAATAATATGAGTCAACAGTTCCTAAGAGGGAGTCATTCTAACTCTAGTTAGGAATGAAATTTAGTACCACTGCTATACAATTGTTCAACCGTTAGATTTTGTTTAATCTTTCATAGTAGGTTCTTAAGATGTTAGTCTCTAGTTTGAATGGTGGGATCGTCAAAATAATCTCCGAAGTGGCATAATGGAGTTAGAATAACAGTTATTTTTTTAGCATCTTATACGATACCATCTTTTGTCTTGAGTCTCCATGGAATAGTTTAACCGTTGGATTTAGTTTATTTTTGGGTAGTAGATTCCTTGGATATTAATATTTATTTTCAATGGTGGGATCATCTAAATAACATACGTAATGAGAGCTAATGAACTCAGAGTAAGTACTTTATTTTGAGAATCTTAATTATACCTGTGGTAGATTTTGTTTTGAGCGTCTTTGCATCAGTTGAACTGTTGGATTTAGTTTATCTTTGGATAGTAGGTTCTTAGCATATTTACTTTTGTTTTTGAACGGTAAGATACTCCAAATAATGTCCGAAGTGAGAGATAATTTGATGCAAAAAGCTTTTGCACTCCCCTTGAACTTTCTCCTTGAGGTTCCAAGCACCATGAAATGGATGATGGTGGGGAAATAAAATGGAGGTGGGGTGCCACTCTCAAAGAGAGATAAGCCAAAGTGTTTAGGTTTGCCACAAGAAAAGGAACCCTTGATAAAAACCAACTAGGAAGAGATTCCTCAAGATAGAGGATCCCCAAGACCTTTTACTAAGAACTTACTCACAAAGAGACTATTTTCATTCAACTTCAAAGGTGAAATTTTACAATGAAGGGGAATGAGTATATATAGGCCAATGGGAGAGCTTGGGCACACTTTTCTAGGCAATGTGGGTCTTGGGCTTAATTAGGATTAAGACTAATTAACCCAAGTCTTAGGCCTTAAGTGAGGCACCTAAGTTCACCCCCCATGGGTGCAAGTAGCATCTCCTAATGTGAATGGGCTAGCCCAAAATCATGTCTTGACTTATGCACCCATTCTAAGCTTACTCCTCCTTTTTAACTAAAGACACCTATACCTTATAAACTAAGAAGATGGCCGAAAATACATGGCCTCAAGGGAATTAAAAATACTCTCCTATTTAGCTAACTAAAATAAAATATTTACAAGCTAAAAATAAGGAAGACTATGGCTTCAAATCTTCAGTGAGCTTTCATCCATGACATGCCTTCCTTGAGTCCTTCTAGCCATGATGCATGCTAGGTGGGATTGCATCATGATTGATTACCAAATCATGTACGAAGTGAGAGATAATTGATTACATGTGTTGTGTGTGATTATAAATGTGTACGATGTCTTATTTAACATGAACATTATTTGAGATAGTGTGATTAATAATATGAGTCAACAGTGCCTAAGAGGGAGTCATTCTAGGTGCAGTTAGGAATGAGATTTAGTACTACCAATATACAATTGTTCAACCGTTAGGTCTTGTTTAATTTTTACAGTAGGCTCTTAAGATGTTAGTCTCTATTTAAAATGTTGGGATCGTCAAAATAATCTCCAGAGTGACATAATGGAGTTAGAATAATAGTTATTTCTTAGCATCTTATACGATACTGTATTTTGTCTTTACTGTCTATAGAATAGTTTAACCGTTGGATTTTGTTTATTGTTGGGTAGTAGATGCCTTAGATATTAATATTTATTTCCAACGATCAGATCATCTAAAGAACGTACGTAGTGAGAAATAGTGAACTCACAGTAAGAACTCTAGTTTTAGAATCTTAATTATACCAGTAGTAGATTTCGTTTTGAACGTCTTTGCATAAGTTAAAGTGTTGGATTTGGTTTATCTTTGGATAGTAAGTTCTTAACATATTTACTTTTGTTTCAATGGTAAGATCCTCAAAATAATGTCCGAAGTGAGAGATAATGGATTAGATGTTTGGTATGTGATTTACAAATGTGTGTGGTCTATTATTTAACGTGAACATTATTTGAGATCGTGTGATTGACGATATGAGTCAACAGTTCATAAGGGGGAGTCATTCCAGCTGTAGTTAGGAATGAAATTTAGTATCACCACTGTGCAATTGTTCAACATTAGATTTTGTTTTATTTTTATAGTAGCTTCTTAAGATGTTAGTCTCTATATTCAATGTTGCGATCGTCAAAATAATCTCTAGGGTGACGTAATGGAGTTAGAATAATAGTTTCTTTTAGCTTCTTATATGATATCGTATTTTATCTTTAGTGTCTATAGAATAGTTTAACCATTGGATTTGGTTTATTTTTGGTAGTAGATTCCTTAGATATTAATATTTATTTTCCACTCTAGGATCATCTAAATAAGGTACGTAGTGAGAGATAATGAACTCAGAGTAAGAACTCTAGTTTAAGAATCCTAAGTATACCTGTAGTAGATTTCGTTTTGAGCATCTTTGCATTAGTTGAACTGTTGCATTTGGTTTTTCTTTGGATAGTAGGTTCTTAACATATTTACTTTTGTTTCAATGGTAAGATCCACAAAATAATGTCCGAAGTGAGAGATAATGGATTAGATGTTTGGTGTGTGATTTATAAATGTGTGTGATGTATTACCGCCGCTACACAATTGTTCAATCGTTAGATTTTGTTTAAATTTTTATAGTAGGTTCTTAAGAAGTTAGTCTCTTTTTTCAATTGTGCGAGCATCAAACTAATGTCCGGAGTGACATAATGGAGTTAGAATAACTGTTATTTTTTTAACTGCTTATAGGACACCGTATTTTGTCTTCTGTGTCTGTAGAATAGTTTAACGGTTTGTTTTGGTTTTTTTTTGGGTTGTAGATTCTTTAGATATTAATATTGATTTCCAACGGTGGCATCATCGAAATAACGATCGTAGGGAGAGATAATGAACTCAGAGTAAGAACTGTATTTTTAGAATCTTAATTATACCTGTAGTAGATTTCGTTTTGAGCATCCTTGCATTAGTTGAACTTTTGGATTTAGTTTATCTTGGGAGAGTAGGTTCTTAAGATATTTACTTTTGTTTCAATGGTAAGATGCTCAAAATAATATCCGAAGTGAGAAATAATGGATTAGATGTTTTGTGTGTCATTTATAAATGTGTATGATGTGTTATTTAACATCAACATTATTTGAGATAGTATGATTGATAATATGAGTCAACAGTTCCTAAGAGGTAGTCATTCTTGTTGCAGTTAGGAATGAAATCTAGTACTACCGCTATACAATTGTTAAACTGTTCGATTTTGTTTTATTTTTTATATCACGTTCTTTAGATGTTAGTCTCTATTTTAAATGGTGGGATCGTCAAAATAATGTCCAAAGTGACATAATGCAATTAGAATAACAATTATTTTTTTAGCATCTTATACGATACCGTATTTTGTCTTCAGTGTCTGGAGAATAGTTTAACCAATGAATTTGGTTTATTTTTGTGTAGTAGATTCTTTAGATATTAATATTCATTTTCAATGATGGATCATCTATATAACGTACGTAGTGAGAGATAATGAACTCAGAGTAAGAACTATCTTTTTAGAATCTTAATTATACCTGTAGTAGATTTCATTTTGATCGTCTTTGCATTAGTTAAACTGTTGGATTTGGTTTATCTTTGGATAATAGGTTCTTAAGATATTTAGTTTTGTTTCAACAGTAAGATCCTCAAAATAATGTCCGAAGTTTGGTGTGTGATTTATAAATGTGTGTGATGTGTTATTTAACATGAATATTATTTGAGATAGCGTGATTGATGATATGAGTCAACAGTTCCTAAGAGAGAATGATTCCAACTGCAATTAGGAATGAAATTTTGTAATACCACTATACAATTGTCCAACCTTCTGATTTTGTTTAATTTTTCATAGTAGGTTCCTAGGATGTTAGTCTCTATTTTCAATGGTGAGATCATCAAACTAATGTTTAGAGTGACATAATGGAGTGGGAATAACAGTTTTTTTTAGCATCTTATACGATACCGTATGTTGTCTTGAGTATGTATAGAATAGTTTAACTGTTCGATTTCGTTTATTTTTTGGTATTAGATTTTTTAGATATTAGTATTTATTTTCATCAGTTGAATCATCTAGATAATGTACGTAGTGAGAGATAATAAACTCATACTAAGAACTGTATTTCTAGAATCTTAATTATACCTGTAGTAGATTTTGTTTTAAGCATCTTCGCATTAGTTGAACTGTTGGATTTGGTTCATCTTTCGACAGTATGTTCTTAACATATTCACTTTTGTTTCAACGGTAAGATCCTCAAAATAATGTCCGAAGTGAGAGATTATGGATTAGATGTTTTGATGCATGCTCCCTAAGCAAGGCCCTATTACTAGGGCCATGGCTAGGAGAATAGAAGAAGACATGGCTAGAGTAGAAGGAGAAAGATCTCACCTCCATATGACCATCAAGTTATGCAAGCCATGACTTATTTACTTGTAATTTTTCTTTAGGAACCTAGGATTTTATTTTGGACATGTATTAGTCCATTTAATTTTCTAGGAGGTGTATTAGTAATAAGAAGAGGTAAGATTAGCTTTTGGGCCTTTATTTAGGAAATAAGGGGGTAGTTTGATAACTACACCCTTTTTTCCTAAATAAAAGCCAAAACCAATGAAGGAGTAATCTTGGCCCTTGGATGAGGTTGCTTGGGCACCAATTGTCAAGCCTACTCCCTTGGATGACTCCTTTTAATCCTTGCCCTTCCTTTCCTTCTTGACTTGTCCAAGAGGTTAGCTCCCTCTATAAAAAGGTGCTCCTTCACACTCTTGTATTTTTTACACTTTATTAAATGGAAAAACTTTGAGTTGGCCAAAATTCTCTTAGTGTCCACCCTTCTCTCTTTGAGAATTCCTTAGGTTTTTATCAAGGGTTCCATCCCTTGTGGCAAACTTTCCCTCTTAGGCTTATCTTACATTAAGTGGCGCCTAAAGCCACCTCACTTCTTACCTCTCCACAAACCATTTCACCAAAGAAGAAAACCTCTAGAAAAAGATCAAGGGAGGCATGCATCATGTTTGGTGTGAAAGCTATAAATGTGTTATGTGTCATTTTAACAAGAACATTATTTGAGATAGTGTGATTGATAATATGAGTCAACAGTTCCTAAGAGGGCATCATTCTTGCTGCAGCTAGAATGAAATTTAGTACTACCGCTACACAATTATTCAACGGTTAGGTTTTGCTTAATTTTTTATAGTAGGTTCTTACGATTTTAGTCTCTATTTTCAATGGTGCGATCGTTAAACTAATGTCCGGAGTGACATAATAGAGTTAGAATAACAGATATTTGTTTAGCATCTTATACGATACCCTATTTTGTCTTGAGTGTCTGTAGAATAGTTTAACCGCTGGATTTCATTTATTTTTGGGTAGTAGATTCTTTGGATATTAATATTGATTTTCAACGGTGGGATCATCTAAATAATGTACGTAGTGAGAGATAATGAACTCAGAGTAAGAATTGTATTTTTAGAATCTTAATTATACCTGTAGTAGATTTCAGTTTGAGCGTCTTTGCATTAGTTTAACTCTTGGATTTGGTTTATCTTCGGATAGCAGGTTCTTAACATATTTAATTTTGTTTCAGCGATAAGATCTCTAAAATAATGTCCGAAGTGAGAGATAATGGATTAGATGTTTTGTGTGGTGATGCATGCCTCCCTTGATTTTTTTCTAGAGGTTTTCTTTTTTGGTGAAATGGTTTGTGGAGACGTAACAAGTGAGGTGGTTTTAGGTGCCACTTAAGGTAAGATAAGCCTAAGAGGGAAAGTTTGCCACAAGGGATGGAACCCTTGATAAAAACCTAAGGAATTCTCAAAGAGAGAAGGGTGGACACTAAGAATTTTGGCCAACTCAAGGTTTTTCCATTCAATAAAGTGTAAAAAATAGAAGAGTGTGAAGGAGCACCTTTTTATAGAGGGAGCTAACCTCTTGGACAAGTCATGAAGGAAATGAAGGGCTAGGAGTAAAAGGAGTCATCCAAGGGAGGAGGATTGAAGCCCCAAGTCCAATCAATCCCCTCCTTTAGATGAGAATTGGTGCCTAAGCTACCTCATCTAAGGCCCAAGATTACTCCTTTATTAGTTTTGGCTTTTATTTAGGAAAAGAGGGTGCAGTTATAAAACTATTACCCCTTCTTATTACTAAGACACCTCCTAAACAATTAAATAGACTAGTACATGTCCAAAATAAAATCCTAGGTTCCTAAAAGAAAAATTACAAGTAAATAAGTCATGCTTGCATAACTTGATGGTCATATGGAGGTGAGATCTTCCTCCTTCTACTCTAGCCATGTCTTCTTCTATTCTCCTAGCCATGGCCCTAGTGATAGGGCCCTTGCTTGGGGAGAATGCATCATGTGGGATTTATAAATTTCTTGACCATTCAATCCCTTCCTTTAGATGAGAATTGTTCCCAAGCTACCTCATCTAAAGTCCAATCAATCCCCTCCTTTAGATGAGAATTGGTGCCCAAGCTACCTCATCAAAGGGCCAAGATTACTCCTTTATTAGTTTTGGCTTTTATTTAGGAAAAGAGGGTGTAGTTATCAAACTAGCCCCTTATTTCCTAAATAAAGGCCCAAAAGCTAATCTTACCCCTTCTTATTACTAAGACACCTCCTAGAAAATTAAATGGACTAGTACATGTCCAAAATAAAACCCTAGCTTCCTAAAAGAAAAATTACAAATAAATAAGTCATGGCTTGCATAACTTGATGGTCATATGGAGGTCAGATCTTCTTCCTTCTACTCTAGCCATGTCTTCTTCTATTCTCCTAGCCATGGCCTTAGTGATAGAGCTCTTGTTTGGGGAGAATGCATCATGTGGTATTTATAAAGGTGTGTGATGTGTTATTTAACATGAACATTCTTTGAGATAGTTTGATTGATAATATGAGTCAACCGTTCCTAAGAGGGAGTCATTCTTACTACAGTTAGGAATGACATTTAGTACTACCGCTATACAATTGTTAAACCCTTAGATTTTGTTTCATTTTTTATATTAGGTTCTTAAGATGTTAGTCTCTATTTTAAATGGTGGGATGGTCAAAATAATGTCCTGAGTGACATAATGGAGTTATAATAACAGTTATTTTTTTAGCATCTTATACGATACCGAATTTTGTCTTGAGTGTCTATAGAATAGTTTAGCTGTTGGATTTGGTTTATTTTTAGGTAGTAGATTCTTTAGATATTAATTTTTATTTTCAACGGTGGGATCATTTAAATTATGTATGTAGTGAGAGATAATGAACTGAGATATAGAACTGTATTTTTGCGGTTTGAGCGTGTTTGCGGTTAGTTGAACTGTTGGATTTGGTTTATCTTTGAATAGTAGGTTCTTAACATAGTTACTTTTGTTTCAACGCTAAGATCCTCAAAATAGTGTCTGAAGTGAGAGACAATAGATTAGATGTTTGGTGTGTGATTTATAAATATGTGTGATGTGTTATTTAACATGAACATTATTTGAGATAGTGTGATTGATAATATGAGTCAACAGTTGCTAAGAGGGAGCCATTCTTGCTGTACTTAGGAATGAAATTTAGTACCACCACTATACAATTGTTCAACTGTTAGATTTTGTTTAATTTTTTATATTAGGTTCTTAAGATATTTGTCTCTATTTTGAATGGTCGGATCGTCAAAATAATGTTCGGAGTGAAATAATGGAGTTAGAATAACAGTTATTTTTTTAGCATCTTATACGATACCGTATTTTGTGTTGAGTTTGTTTAGAATAGTTTAGCCTTTTGATTTGGTGTATTTTTGGGTAGCGCCGAAGACAATGACTTTTTATTTTTTGCAACGTTTCATTAATTTAGAAATTAATGTAACATACAAGTAATCATATGTGATAATTGCGTGATAATGGAGTATTTAAATTTTCTTTTGGGAGTTATGATTTTGAACAACCACCTAGTTCTATAAATAGTGGCTGAATTGTACTCAAAAGACAATCATTGAATTAGTAAAATTATATTTGGGTTTTACCCTTTTGTGAGAGATGAATTTTTCTTTAGAACTTATCACGGAATTTTTCCTTGTAGCATTCTACTAGACTTATCAAGGGTAAGTCCCCACCCTTGTGGCGTCACATGACTTATCTTCCATCCTTGGAAGTGGCATCATCTGTGCCTTCGTTAATCCATTTTCATCCTTTCTATTTTCTTGTTTACCCAATTCTCATTGTTTTGTTAACTTATTACCTTCCAACCTAGATAGATCCGTAAAAATTATGTACGTAGTGAGTGATAATGAACTTAGAGTAAGAATTGTATTTTTAGAATCTTAATGATACCTCTAGTAGATTTCGGTTTGAGTGTGTTTGCATTAGTTGAACTGTTGGATTTGGTTTATCTTTGGATAGTAGGTTCTTAACATATTTACTTTTGTTTCAATGCTAAGATCCTCAAAAATAGTGTCTGAAGTGAGAGATAATGGATTAGATGTTTGGTGTGTGATTTATAAATGTGTGTGATGTGTTATTTAACATAAACATTATTGGAGATAGGGTGATTGATAATATGAGTCAACTGTTCCTAAGAGGGAGTGATTCTTGCTGTAGTTATGGATGAAATTAGTACCATCGCTATACAATTTTTCAACCATTAGATTTTGTTTAATTTTTTATATTAGGTTCTGAAGATATTAGTGTCTATTTTCAATGGTGGACTCGTCAAAATAATGTTTGGAGTGACATAATGGAGTTAGAATAACAGTTTTTTTTAGCATCTTATACGATACTGTATTTTGTCTTGAGTGTGTATAGAATTGTTTAGCCGCTGGATTTGGTTTATTTTTGGGTAGTAGATTCTTTAGATATTGATATTTATTTTCAACGTTCGGATCATTTAAATTACGTACGTAGTGAGAGATAATGAACTCAGAGTAAGAACTGTATTTTTAGAATCTTAATTATACATGTAGTAGATTTCGTTTTGAGCATCTTTGCATTAGTTGCACTGTTGGATTTGGTTTATCTTTGGATTGTAGGGTCTTCACATATTTACTCTTCTTTCAACGGTAAGATCCTAAAAATAATGTCCGAAGTCCGAGATAATGAATTAGATGTTTCGTGTGTGATTTATAAATGTGTGTGATGTGCTATTTAACATGAACATTATTTGAGATAGTGTGATTGATGATATGAGTCAACAGTTCCTAAGAGGGAGTCATTCTAGCTTCAGTTAGGAATGAAATTTACTACTGTTGTATAATTGTTCAACCGTTAGATTTTGTTTTATTTTTTATAGTAGCTTCTTTAGATATTAGTCTCTATTTTCAATGGTGGGATCGTCAAAATAATGTCCAGAGTGACATAATGGAGTTAGAATAACATTTATTTTTTTAGCATTTTATATTATACCGTATTTTGTGTTAAGTGTCTATAGAATAGTTTAACCATTGGGTTTTGTTTACTTTTGGGTAGCAAATTCTTTAGATATTAATATTTATTTCGAACGGTGGGATGATTTAAATAATGTTCGTAGAGAGAGATAATGAACTCGAAGTAAGAACTATATTTTTAGAATCTTTATTATACCTGTAGTAGATTTTGTTTTGAGCGTTTTTTCATTAGTTGAACTATTGGATTTGGTTTATCTTTTGATATTAGATTCTTAACATATTTACTTTTGTTTCAATTGTAACATACTCAAAATAATGTCCGAAATGAGTGATAATGGATAAGATCTTTGGTGTGTGATTTATAAATGTGTGTTATGTGTTAATTAACATGAATATTGTTTGAGATAGTGTGATTAATGATATGAGTGAACAGTTCCTAAGAGGGAGTCATTCTAGCTGTAGTTAGGAATGAAATTTAGTACCACCACTATACAATTGTTCAACCGTTAGATTTTGTTTAATTTTTTGTAGCAGGTTCTTAAGATGTTAGTGTCGATTTTCAATGGTGGGATCGTGAAACCAATGTCCGGAGTGACATAATGGAGTTAGAATAACAATTATTTTTTTGGCATCTTATTCAATACCGTGTTATGTCTTGAGTGCCTCAAGAATAGTTTAACCGTTGGGTTTGGTTTATTTTTGGGTAGTAGATTCCTTAGATATTAATATTTATTTTCAACTCAGGGATCATCTAAATAAGGTACACAATGAGAGATAATGAACTCAGAGTAAGAACTCTAGTTTAAGAATCCTAAGTATACCTGTAGTAGATTTCGTTTTAAGCGTCTTTGCATTAGTTGAACTGTTGCATTTGGTTTATCTTTGGATAGTAGGTTCTTAATATACTGGCTTTTGTTTCAATGGTAAGTTCCTCAAAATAATGTCCGATGTGAGAGATAATGCAATAGATGTTTGGTGTATGATTTATAAATATGCGTGATGTGTTATTTAGCATAAACATTATTTCAGATAGTGTGATTGATGATATGAGCAAACAGTTCCAAATAAGGAGTCATTCTAGCTGCAGTTAGCAATGAGATTTAGTACCATTGTTATACAATTGTTCAACCGATAGATTTTGTTTAATTTTTTATATTAGGTTCTTATGATATTAGTCTCTATTTTCAATGGTGGGATCGTCAAAATAATGTCTGGAATGACATAATTGAGTTAGAATAACAGTTATTTTTTTACCATCTTATTTGATACCATATTTTGTCTTGAGTATCTGTAGAATAGTTGAATCGTTCGATTTTGTTTTTTTGGGTAGTAGATTCTTTAGATATTAATATTTATTTTGAACGGTGGGATGATTTAAATAAAATACGTAGAGAGAGATAATGAACTCAGAGTAAGAACTGTATTTTTAGAATCTTTATTATACCTGTAGTAGATTTTGGTTTGAGCATCTTTGCATTAATTGAACTGTTAGATTTGGTTTATCTTTAAATATTAGATTCTTAAAATATTTACTTTTCTTTCAATGGTAAGATACTCAAAATAACGTCCGAAGTGAGAGATAATGGATAAGATGTTTGGTGTGTGATTCATAAATCTGTGTGATATGTTATTTAACAAGAACATTATTTGACATAGTGTGATTGATGATACGAGTAAACAGTTCCTAAAACAGAGTGATTCTAGCTGCAGTTAGGAATGAAATTTAGTACCACTGCTATACAATTGTTCAATCGTTAGATTTTGTTTAATTTTTTATATTAGATTCTTATGATATTAGTCTCTATTTTCAGTGGTGGGATCGTCAAAATAATGTCTGGAGTGGCATAATGGAGTGAGAATAACAGTTATTCTTTTAGCATCTTATGCAATACTGTATTTTGTCTTGAGTGTTTGTAGAATAGTTTGACCGTTTGATTTGGTTTTTTTTTGGGTAGTAGATTCTTCAGATGTTAATATTGATTATCAACGGTGGGATCATCTAAATAATGTACGTAGTGAGAGATAATGAACTCAGAGTAAGAACTATATTTTTAAATCTTAATTATACCTGTAGTAGATTTCGGTTTGAGCGTCTTTGCATTAATTGAACTGTTGGATTTGGTGTAACTTTGGATAGTAGGTTCTTAACATATTTACTTTTGTTTCAAGGCTAAGATCCTCAAAATGATGTCCGAAATGAGAGATAATGCATTAGATGTTTGGTGTGTGATATATAAATGTGTGTGATGTGTTATTTAACATGAACATTATTTGAGATAGTGTGATTGATGATATGAGTAAACAGTTCCTAAGAGAGAGTCATTCTAGCTGCAGTTAGGAAAGAAATTTAGTACCACCGCTATACAGTTGTTCAATCGTTTGATTTTGTTTAATATTTTATATTAGGTTCTTATGATATTAGTCTCTATTTTCAATGGTGGGGTCGTCAAAATAATCTCTGGAGTGACATAATGGAGTTTGAATAACAGTTATTTTTTTAGCATCTTATTCAATACCGTATTTTGTCTTTAGTGTCTATAGAATAGTTGAACCGTTGGATTTGGTTTATTTTTAAGTAGTAGATTCTTTAGATACTAGTATTTATTTTAAGATGTTTGATCATTTAAGTAAGGTACGTAGTGAGACAACATACGGAGACATAATAAACTCAGAGTAAGAACTGTATTTTTAGAATCTTAATTATACCAGTAGTAGATTTCGGTTGGAGCGTCTTTGGATAGTAGCTTCTTAAAATATTTACTTTTGTTTCAACGGTAAGATCCTCAAAATAATGTCCGAAGTGACAGATAATGGATTAAATGTTTGGTGTGTGATTTATAAATGATTGTGATTTGTTATTTAACATGAACATTATTTGAGATACTGTGATTGATGATATGACTCAACAGTTCCTAAGAGGGCGTCATCCTAGCTACAGTTAGGAATGAAGTTTAGTACGACCGCTATACAATTTTTCAACCGTAGATTTTGTTTACTTTTTTATATTAGGTTCTTAAGACATTAGTCTCTATTTTCATCGGTGGGATTGTCAATATAATGTCGAGAGTGACATAATGGAGTTGGAATAACAGTTTTTTTTTAGCATTTTATATTGTACCGTATTTTGTGTTGTGTCTATAGAATAGTTTAGCCGCTAGATTTGGTTTATTTTTGGGTAGTAGATTCTTTAGATATTGATATTTATGTTCAACAGTGGGATCATTTAAATTATGTACGTGGTGAGACATAATGAACTTAGATTAAGAACTGTATTTTTAGAATGTTTATTATACCTGCAGTAGATTTCGTTTTGATCGTCTTTGTATTAGTTGAATTATTGGATTTGGTTTATCTTTAGATATTATATTCTTAACATATTTACTTTTGTTTCAACGGTAAGATACTCGAAATAATGTCCGAAGTAAGTGATAATGGATAAGATTTTGGTGTGTGATTTATAAATGTGTGTGATGTGTTATTTAACATGAACATTGTTTGAGATAATGTGATTGATGATATGAGCCAACAGTTCCAAAGAGAGAGTCATTCTTGCTGTAGTTAGGAATGAAATTTAGTACCACCGCTATACAATTGTTCAACGGTTAGATTTTTTTTAATTTTTTATGTTAGGTTCTT
The DNA here is from genome assembly GCA_037954015.1 of Psophocarpus tetragonolobus. Taxonomy (NCBI): domain Eukaryota; kingdom Viridiplantae; phylum Streptophyta; class Magnoliopsida; order Fabales; family Fabaceae; genus Psophocarpus; species Psophocarpus tetragonolobus. The sequence goes on from CM075691.1 coordinate 27,865,574, forward strand.
AAGATATTAGTCTCTATTTTCAATGGTGAGATTGTCAAAATAATGTTCGGAGTGACATAATGGAGTTAGAATAATAGTTATTTTTTTAGCATCTTATACGATACCGTATTTTGTCTTCAATGTCTATAGAATAGTTTAGCCACTGGATTTGGTTTATTTTTGGGTTGTAGATTCTTTAGATTTTAATATTTATTTTGAACACTGGGATCATCTAAATAATGTACGTTGGGAGAGACAATGAATTCAGAGTAAGAATGTATTTGTAGAATCTTAATTATACCTATAGTAGATTTCGTTTTGAGTGTCCTTAACATTTTTAGTTTTGTTCCAACGGTAAGATCCTCAAAATAATGTACGAAGTTAGAGATAATGGATTAGATGTTTTGTGTGTGATTTATAAATGTGTGTGATGTTTTATTTAACATGAACATTATTTGAGATAGTGTGATTGAGAATATGAGTCAACAATTCATAAGAAGGAGTCATTCTAACTGCAGTTAGGAATCAAATCTAGTACAACCGCTATACAATTGTTAAACCGTTAGATTTTGCTTAATTTTTTATATTAGGTTATTTAGATGTTAGTCTCTATTTTAAATGGTGGGATCGTCAACATAATGTCTAGAGTGAGCTGATACAGTTAGCATAGCAGTTATTTTTTTAGCATCTTATATGATTCCGTATTTTGTCTTGAGTTTGTGGAAAATAGTTTAATCGATGGATTGGGTTTATTTTTACCTAGTAGATTCTTTAGATATTAATATTTATTTACAACGGTGGGATCATCAATAAAATGTAAATAGTGAGAGATAATGAACTCAGAGTAAGAAGTGTCTTTTTAGAATCTTAATTATACCTGTAGTAGGTTTCGTTTTGATCTTCTTTGCATTAGTTGAACTATTGGATTTGGTTTATCCTTGGATAGTCGGTTCTTCACATATTTACTTTTGTTTCAACGGTAAGATCCTCAAAATAATGTATGAAGTGAGAGATAATGGTTTAGATGTTTGGTACGTGATTTTTAAATGTGTGTGATGTGTTATTTAACATGAACATTATTGGAGATAGTGTGATTGATGATATGAGTCAACAGTTCCTAAGAGAGAGTCATTCTTGCTGCAGTTAGGAATGAAATTTAGTACCACTGCTATACAATTATTCAACCACTAGATTTATTTTAATTTTTTATATTAGGTTCTTAAGATATTAATTTCTATTTTGAATGGTGGGATCATCAAAATAATGTCCGGAGTGACATAATAATGGAGTTAGAACAACAGTTTTTTTTTAGCATCTTATACAATACCGTATTCTGTCTTGAGTGTCTACAGAATTGTTTAGCTGCTAGATTTGGTTTATTTTTGGGTAGTAGATTCCTTAGATATTAATATTGATTTTCAACGGTGGGATCATCTAAATAAGGTATGTAGTTAGAGATAATGAACTTCGAGTAAGAACTGTATTGTTAGAATCTTAATTATACCTTTAGTAGATTTCGGTTTAAGCTTCTTTGCATTAGTTTAACTCTTGGATTTGGTTTATCTTCAGATAGTACGTTCTTAACATATTTACTTTTGTTTCAGCTGTAAGATCCTCAAAATAATTTCCGAAGTCAGAGATAATGGATTAGATGTTTTGTGTGGGATTTATAAAGGTGTGTGATGTGTTATTCAACATGAACATTATTTCAGATAGTTTGATTGATAATATGAGTCAACAGTTTCTAAGAGAGAGTCTGATGCATGCTCTCCAAGCAAAGGCCCTATCACTAGGGCCATGGCTAGGAGAATAGAAGAAGACATGGCTAGAGTAGAGGGAGGAAGATCTCATCTCCATATGACCATCAAGTTATGCAAGTCATGACTTATTTACTTGTAATTTTTTCCTTTAGGAACCTAGGATTTTATTTTGGACATGTATTAGTCCATTTAATTTTCTAGGAGGTGTCTTAGTAATAAGAAGGGGTAAGATTAGCTTTTGGGCCTTTATTTAGGAAATAAGGGGCTAGTTTGATAACTACACCCTCTTTTCCTAAATAAAACCCAAAACTAATAAAGGAGTAATCTTGGCCCTTGGATGAGGTAGCTTGGGCACCAATTCTCATCTAAAGGAGGGGATTGATTGGACTTTGGGCTTCAATCGTCCTCCCTTGGATGACTCCTTTTAATCCTAGCCCTTCCTTTCTTTCTTGACTTGTCCAAGAGGTTAGCTCCCTCTATAAAAAGGCACTCCTTCACACTCTTGTATTTTTTACACTTTATTGAATGAAAAAACCTTGAGTTAGCCAAAATTCTCTTAGTGTCCACCCTTCTCTTTTTGAGAATTCCTTAGGTTTTTATCAAGGGTTCCATCCCTTGTGGCAAACTTTCCCTCTTAGGCTTATCTTACCTTTAAGTGGCGCCTAAAACCACCTCACTTCTTACCTCTCCACAAACCATTTCACCAAAGAAGAAAACCTCTAGAAAAAGATCAAGGGAGGCATGCATCATTTGGCATCTAGAGCATTGGTTCTAGAGGTCTAAACTCTCTTCCTACCTCATTTATTTTTTCTTTCTGTTTTCCTATTTTATTTTACCTTTAATTTCCACAATTTTTTTCTAGCTTTCCATTGTCGTTTATCATTTCCATTTATGTCTAGAGTTTATTGTTTTGAGTTATAGTTTATTTGTGCCATCTATTTTTTGCTTGATGCAATTTATATTGTTCTTTTCTTTGCATCTACGTCTCTCCCATATTCATTAATTTCCGCTTAAGCTTTGAGTTGGGTGCTTTCTTGCTTGAATTTTGGTTTTGAGAATTTCTTGCTAAAAATCCATGCCGTTGTGTCCACAACCTTGTGGGCAAGAAATTTAGACCAAATTCTTGTGTTTCCTTGCACTTAGTTGCCTTGTTTTTGCCTTATTTTTAGCTTTTATTTTTCACTTTTATACTCTTGTATAGTTGTCTATAAGTCATGTTTATAGTTTCCCATGTTGTCTATTAATTCCTTTTAAGTTTAGCCTGTTTTGTTTTTACAAAAAATCTTTTGAAACTTCTTAAATTGAGCAACATAGAGGGTCATACCTCATGTCTAAGTCTCTTTAGAGGTTCATGTGCTTTTAGCTTCAAGCATATTCTTTAAAAAAAAAAATCCAAAATAGTTACTCAATCCCCTTTGTCTTTATTTTCCTTATACGCATAATTAGTAGCTCATTTGTGTGGTAAAAGTAGTTCTTGTTTGTGGGTTCTTTCACTTAAGCTATAAGTTTGGTATTTGTGTTGAACAAATTACTAAAAACTTAACAAAGCTTGAGTATAGTGGCACACCAAACTACTAAACCATTAACACATCTATAGTTACTTTGCATTTTGAAGTCATTTCTAATAGTACCTAAATTGTTGCTTTTAATTTTCTTTATTGTTCTAAGCACATAACTCTTTGTTATTAAGCACTAACTTCACAATCAAGTTAGGTGCATCTAGTAAATATTCAAAAAAAAAACAAGAGAACAAAGTCTAAAATAAAATACAAAAAAAAACAACGAAGGATTAAAAAAAAAAAGAGAACAAACAAAAGAAAAGAAAATTTGAAAAATTCATTTGATGTACGTAACCTAAAATTAGCAAGTGCTTCAACTTTGAACTTGAAACCTTAAAAGAAATTTTATTACTTTTGGTACACTAGAACTTGATATTTGTGTCTTTCTACTCTTTAATCTAGTGTCATTCTTAGGTATTCCATTGTGCTCTATTTCTTTTGTTTACCTTTTAGTTGTTGCTTGTCTTTTAAATCATCTTTCTAGTTTGTCTTATATACTTTTACCATTTGGTTAAGTGTCATTTTGATTGTGTTATCTTTTATTGCTTTTTGAGTTTCTATTCGCACCTCCCCTTGCTACTTTTGGTTTCTTTGGTTTCTGTGTTAGTGCCACTTTTAGGGGAAAGCTTGAAGAAGGAGCTTACCACAAGGGTAGCATATTTTAGAAGGTTAGACTAAGAGCCTAAGGGATCACCTCAAAAGGAAACACACCTAGCCGTGAGGACTTTGATTTGAGGGAGCATTTGGAGAATCATTTTTTGAAGACTTTATTTTTTCTTTAATTTGGGTGTATTAATTTTGTATTTGGGAGTTTGAGTGTCCTTAAGGCCCTCCCTTTGGTTGTAATAAGATTTAGTCAATTTTTTAGTTTCTCGAAAATTAGGTGAAGAAGGAAGAAGTGTTACACTTCCTTCAACACCTTAGGAGCTCGCTTTAGATCCCTTCTCTTTTGAATTTTTGCTTTAAAATTCTTGCTTTATTTTTCTTATTCAAAGCACTTAGAAGGATAAAGAGTTCCAAAGACTCATCAAGCCATTTTAGGCAAGAAAATACAAAAAGAGAGGAGTGTTTGTTTATGAAAAGTTTTTGCCCACCTTTTCCCTCTTAGAAATTCAACCACAATGGCATCACACACCCACTCTAGTGCTCATAGTTATTCATCAAACAAGAGTGTAAACCAAATAAATATTTCTAAAGATTACACTCTAGAAAACTTAAACATGGACTTTAGGGAGTGGATGGCAAAAGAACAAGAGAGAAGATAAGAAAAAAGGAGAGAAAAAGAGTCTAAGGAGAAAAGAAGAATAAAAGAAAGAGAGGAAGAAAAGAGAGAAAAAAGAAAGAAGAATAAGAGAAAGGAGAGAAGATGAAGAAAAGATAGAAAGGAGAGAAAGAAAAGAAACAGAAAGAAGAAGAAAAAAGAAAGCATGGGAATGGTGAAAATTACAAACTGAAAGGGATAGTCTTAGGTTCCCCATCTAGACATACCCATAGGAGTGAAAGTGAGGAAGAATACTACAATCATCCTAGGAGAAACTCCCATTCATCAATGCATAATAATGGGGCCCCTCCAAGGGAGCCCAAAATTGATCTCCCCCCATTTCATGGGAGGGAAAATGTGGAAGCCTACCTTGATTGGGAAATCAAGGTAGAACAACTCTTCACTTGCCATGAGGTAAGAGAAGAAAGAAAGGTTCCACTGGCAACCCTTAGCTTCCAAGGGCATGCCATGCATTGGTGGGTTGGGTTAACCAATGAGAGAATATGCACCAATATGCGTTCCATAAGATATTGGAATTATCTTAGAAGTGCTCTAAGAAGAAGGCATATTCCCTCTTGGTATGAAAGAGATCTTTTGGATAGACTCCAAAGACTAAGGAAAACCAACCTTAGTATAGAAGTGTATAGACAAAAGATGGAACTTCTTATCTTAAGGGCGAGTATCATTGAGGAACCCAAGGCCACTATGGCAAGGTTTTTGTGTGGGTTGAGCCCCGAAATTCATGATAAGGTGGAGCTCTTCTCATACAATTCCCTTGATGAGTTAATTCAACTTTGCATCAAGGTGGAAAATCAACTTAGAAGGAAAACTTTTAAAAAGGATAACCCACCTTATGTAAAGAGGGACCAACCTAAGGGGAACTCTTTCAAGAGTTACCCCAAAAAGGAACATCCCAAGCACTTCAAAGAGCACAAAACATCACATGTAGAGAGAAAAACCCCTACTACTAACTCTCATGAGAAAGTTAGTAGTATCAAATGCTTTAAATGTCTTGGGAGAGGTCACATTGCCTCTCAATGTCCTACTAAGAGAAACATCATCATGAGGGCCAAGATGTTTATAGTAGTGAGTCTAGCTCACATTCCTCTAGTGAGAGCGAAGGAGAAGGGTTCATTCATACCAATCTGATTATGATGAAACCGCTTATGCATATGAGGGAGACCTCTTGATGATAAGAAGGCTTCTTGGAAGCCAACCTTTGAAAGTGTCCTCATCTCAAAGGGATAACATATTCCACACTCGCTGTAAGGTGAATGACAAAATATGTTCTCTAATTGTGGATAGTGGGTCATGCTGCAATTGTTGTAGCTCAAGGTTGGTGGAAAAGCTAGCCTTGACCCCACTTCCCCACCCTAAGCCTTACAAGCTTCAATGGCTCAATGAGAAAGGGGAAATAGGGGTCAATGAGCAAGTGAAGGTTCCAATTTCCATTAGGTCTTATAAAGATGAGATCCTGTGTGACATAGTCCCAATGCAGCTGACCATATCTTGCTAGGAAGACCATGGCAATTTGATAAGAAAGCCATACACCATGGCCATTCCAATAACATCATCCTCACTCATAACGATAAGCGCATTAAGTTGTGTCCTCTAACACCTTCACAAGTGGCAGATGACCAAGTCATCATGAAACATAAGAGAGATGAGGAGAAAAAAAAAGCAAAGCCTTACCCCTAAAGCTTGAAAGGAGTAAGGAGGTTGAGTTTGAAGTTGGTGCCCCTTCCAAGAAAGTCATTAGTAAAAAAGGGAGTTTATTTGCGACAAAATTGGATTTAAAGGAAGCCTCCTTAACTAACAGACCTTTCTATCTCCTCCTTTGCAAACAGGCATCCCCTATTTCTTCCCCCTCCACTTTTTTCCCTTCTAGTTCTAGCACTGCCATAGAACTTGGAAATGAGAACCTACCTCAAGAGGTTCAAGAGCTTTTAAAGGAGTTTGGTGATATATTCCCTAATGAAGTTCCTAAAGGACTTCCTCGCATTAGGGGTATAGAACACCAAATAGACTTGGTACCTAGGGCTAGCCTGCCTAATAGGCCTGCTTATAGGACTAATCCCATGGAGACCAAGGAGGTTGAATCTCAAGTCCAATAACTATTAGAGAAGGGTTGGGTTTAAGAGAGCCTAAGCCCTTGTGCTGTGCCAGTCTTGTTGGTGCCTAAGAAGAATGGCCAATGGAGGATGTGCATTTTTTGTCGAGCAATAAATAACATCATCATCAAATATAGGCACCCTATCCTTAGGCTTGATGACATGCTTGATGAATTGCATGAGGCCCAATTATTTTCGAAAATTGATCTTAAGAGTGGTTATCACCAAATCTGCATCAAGGAAGGTGATGAGTGGAAAACCACTTTTAAGACCAAGTTTGGGCTTTATGAGTGGTTGGTAATGCCTTTTGGGCTTACCAATGCCCCAAGCACCTTCATGAGGCTTATGAATAATGTCCTTAGGGATTACTTAGGAAAATTTTGTGTAGTTTATTTTGATGATATTTTAGTGTATAGCAAGAGCCTAGATGAGCATGTAGGTCATCTTAGGCGCGTCTTTTGCACCCTTAGGTCACACCAACTCTATGAAAACCTTGAAAAGTGTAATTTTTGTGTAGAGAGTGTGGTGTTTTTAGGTTTTGTGGTCAATAAAGATGGGGTTCATGTGGACCCCAACAAAATCAAATCCATCCAAGAATTGTCCACCCAAAAAGTGTGATTGAGATTAAGAGCTTTCATGGTCTCCCGAGTTTCTATAGGCGCTTTGTGCCTAATTTCTCCACACTTTTCTCACCAATCAATGATTTGGTGAAGAAGGATGTTCCCTTCCTTTGGGGTGCTAAACAACGAAAAGCCTTCGAGCTTATTAAAGAAAAACTAACCCATGCCCTTGTTCTAGCTCTACCTGACTTTTCAAAAACTTTTGAGCTAGAGTGTGATGCATCAGGTGCTGGAATAGGTGTTGTGTTATTGCAAGGCGGCCACCCCGTGGCTTATTTTAGTGAAAAACTAAATGGTGCTGCCCTCAATTACCCCACCCATGACAAAGAGTTTTACTCCTTAATAAGGGCCCTTCAAATTTGGGAACATTACCTTATTCCCAAGGAGTTTGTCATTCATAGTGACCATGAGTCACTAAAATATTTGAAGGGTCAAGGTAAGCTCAACAAGAGGCATGCAAAGTGGGTTGAGTTTTTGGAAACTTTTCCCTATATAATCAAATACAAGAAAGGGAAGCACAATGTAGTGGCCGATGCCCTATCTAGAAGACATACTCTTCTTGCCACTTTGAGCTCCCAAATTTTAGGATTTGATTATATTAAGGACCAATATGCTTCTGACTAAGAGTTTGGCCCCATTTTTGCTACCTCCTTGTCCAAATCTACTGATGGGTTTCATGTGAGTGAGGGATACTTATTCAAAGAAAGTAAACTTTGTGTACCCCAAGGATCTCTTAGAAAATTGCTTGTGAGAGAGAGCCATGAGGGTGGGCTCATGGGGCATTTTGGAATAAACAAAACTTTACTCATTTTAAAAGAAAAATTTCATTGGCCCTATATGAAAAGAGATGTCCAAAGACATTGCTCTAGATGCATAGCTTGTTCACAAAAGTAAATCTAAAGTAATGCCTAATGGACTTTACACACCCTTACCGGCTCCCTCCGCTCCTTGGGTAGACATAAGCATGGATTTCATCCTTGGACTTCCTAGAACCCAAAGAGGAGCGGACTCTATCTTTGTGGTGGTAGATAGATTTTCAAAAATGGCTCACTTTATACCATGCCACAAGATAGATGATGCGAGCCAGAGTCTCTTACAGAGATGTGAAGTTCCTTAGCCACTTCTGGAAAACATTGTGGGCATGGCTAGGAACTAAACTCTTATTTTCTACCACATGTCACCCCCAAACTGATGGGCAGACTGAGGTAGTAAATAAATATCTATCTACTATGCTTAGGGCACTTCTTCGAGGAAATCACAAGTCTTGGGATGAATACCTACCCCATATTGAGTTTGCATACAACCGGGTGGTTCAAAGGACCGCCAAGCATTCTCCCTTTGAAGTTGTTTATGGCTTCAACCCCCTAACACCTCTTGATATCTTGCCCTTACCATTCCCTTCTTCTGTTCACAAAGAAGGAACAGCAAGAGCAGATTTTGTGAAAAAAATTACATGAGAGGGTAAAGGCCAACATTGAACAGATTCAAAGGAGTATGCTAGTAAAGCCAATAGGGGCAGGAAAGAAATTATCTTCAATGAAGAGGATTGGGTATGGCTTCATTTGAGGAAGGATCGTTTTCCTACTCAAAGGAAGTCCAAGCTTAACCCCCGAGGAAGTGGTCCCTTTCAGGTCCTCAAGAGAGTAAACAACAATGCATACATATTAGATCTCCCTGAAGACTATGGTGTTAGTACTACCTTTAATATTTGTGATTTGATCCCTTTTGTAGGTACTGATGAAGAAGAGGAGGACCTATCAGATTTGAGGTCAAATCCTTCCCAAGGGGAGGAGATGATGCATGCTCCCCAAGCAAGGACCCTATCACTAGGGCCATGGATAGGAGAATAGAAGAAGACATGGGTAGAGTAGAGGGAGGAAGATCTCACCTCCATATGACCATCAAGTTATGCAAGCCATGACTTATTTACTTGTAGTTTTTTCTTTTAGGAACCTAGGATTTTATTTTGGACATCTATTAGTCCATTAATTTTCTAGGAGGTGTCTTAGTAATAAGAAGGGGTAAGATTAGCTTTTGGGCCTTTATTTAGGAAATAAGGGGGTAGTTTGATAACTACACCCTCTTTTCCTAAATAAAACCCAAAACTAATAAAGGAGTAATCTTGGCCCTTGGATGAGGTAGCTTGGGCACCAATTCTCATCTAAAGGAGGGGATTGATTGGACTTTGGGCTTCAATCCTCCTCTCTTTGATGACTCCTTTTAATCCTAGCCCTTCCTTTCTTTCTTGACTTGTCCAAGAGGTTAGCTCCCTCTATAAAAAGGTGCTCCTTCACACTCTTGTATTTTTTACACTTTATTGAATGAAAAAACCTTGAGTTGGCCAAAATTCTCTTAGTGTCCACCATTCTCTCTTTGAGAATTCCTTAGGTTTTTATCAAGGGTTCCATCCCTTGTGGCAAACTTTCCCTCTTACGCTTATCTTACCTTAAGTGGCGCCTAAAACCACCTCACTTCTTACATCTCGAGAAACCATTTCACCAAAGAATAAAACCTTTAGAAAAAGATCAAGGGAGGCATGCATCAAAGTCATTCTTGCTGTAGTTAGGAATGAAATTTAGTACTACCGCTATACAATTGTTAAACCGTTAGATTTTGTTTAATTTTTATATTAGGTTCTTAAGATGTTAGTCTTTATTTTAAATGGTGGGATCGTCAAAATAATGTCCAGAGTGACATAATGGAGCTAAAATAACAGTTATTTTTTAGCCTCTTATATGATACCGATGTTGTGCTAAGTGTCTATAGAATAGTTTAACCGTTGTATTTGCTTTATTTTTTTGTGGTAGATTCTTTAGATATTAATATTGATTTTCAACATGGGATCATCTAAATAAAGTACTTAGCGAGTGATAATGAACTCAGAGTGAGAACTGTATTTTTAGAATCTTAATTATACCTGTAGTAGATTTTGTTTTGAGTGTCTTAGCATTAGTTGAACTGTTGGATTTGGTTTATCTTTTGATAGTGGGTTATTCACATATTTACTTTTGTTTCAACGGTAAGATCATCAAAATAATGTCTGAAGTGAGAGATAATGGTTTAGATGTTGGGTGTGTGATTTTTAAATGTGTGTGATGTGTTATTTAACATTAACATTATTTGAGATAGTGTGATTGACGATATGAGTCAACAGTTCCTAAGAGAGAGTCATGCTTGTTGTAGTTAGGAATGAAATTTAGTACCACCGCTATACAATTGTTCAACTATTAGATTTTGTTTAATTTTTAATATTAGGTTCTTAAGAGATTAGTCTCTATTTTCAATGGTGGGATCGTCAAAATAATGTCCGGAGTGACATAATAGAGTTAGAATAACAGTTATTTTTTTAGCATATTGTCCCATACCGTATTTTGTCTTGAGTGCTATAGAATAGTTTAGCTACTGGATTTGGTTTATTTTTGGGTAGTAGATTCTTTTGATATTAATATTTATTTTCAACGGTGGTGATGTGAATGCCGAAGACAATGATTGTTCATTTTTTTTAACATTTCATTAATTTAGGAATTAATGTAACATGCTATTAATCAGATGTGATAATTGCGTGATAATGAAGTATTTAATTTTTATTTTGGGAGTTATGATGTTGAACAGTCTCCTAGTTCTATAAACAGGGGATGAATTGTACTCAAAGGACAATCACTGAATTAGTGAAATTATATTTGGGTTTTACCCTTTTTTGAGAGATGAATTTTTCTTTAGAACTTATCAAGGAATTTTTCCTTGTGGCGTTCTGCTAGACTTATCAAGGGTAAATCCCCACGCTTGTGGCATCATATGACTTATCTTCCGTCCTTGGAAGTGGTGTCATCTATACCTTCGTTAAACCATTTTCATCTTTTCCATTTTCTTCTTTACCCAATTCTCATTGTTTTGTTAACTTATTTCCTTCCAACCTAGATATATCCGTAAAATGAATCCATCCCCTCTGGATTCATATCAGGTGGGATCATTTAAAAATTATGTACATAGTGAGAGATAATGAACTTAGAGTAAGAATATGTATTTTTAGAATCTTAATGATACCTCTAGTAGATTTCAGTTTGAGTGTCGTTGCATTAGTTGAACTATTGATTTGGTTTATCTTTGGATAGTAGGTTCTTAACATATTTACTTTTTTTCAATGCTAAGATCCTCAAAATAGTGTCCGAAGTGAGAGATAATGATTAAATGTTTGGTGTGTGATTTATCAATGTGTGTGATGTGTTATTTAACATGAACATTATTTGACATAGTGTGATTGATGATATGAGTCAACATTTCCTAAGAGGGAGTCATTCTAGCTGTAGTAAGGAATGAAATTTAGTACCACCGCTATACAATTATTCAATGATCTAAAGATAATGGCATGTAGGTGAGAGGTCTTATTTATAGGCTAGAGGTGGTGGGTTAGGCTAACTAGACCATAGGTTAATCTAACCAAGATTAGGCTAACTCTAGTTGAGTCACATCTAACCATGATTAGCTAACTTTGGTCATGTATAACCAACTAATGAATCTATTCCTAATCTAATCTAGATACAAAAAGGTGTAAATAGTAGAAAGAGGTGGTAAAAAGTAGTCATGCTTAAGGCATGACTAGGGGGTGTGGCATCTAGCAACTAAGAGGTAGGAATAATAGTCATGCCTTAAGCATGCTTAGAGGGGTTGCCCATAATGAGAGGGGTGAGCATAACACATGCTCATCTTCTCTGAAAGCTAGCCCATCTTAGCAAACTCTAACATGATGACTATAGTACCTTTTAGAAAAAGATGACCTAAAAACTAAAAGGTAACCTAAATACAATGGTAAAACAGGAAGGTTGACTTTAGGAGTCAACCTACTAAAAAGTCAAAGTCAACAAATTTATAAAAGTCCTAGATTCTAATTTATATAATGGAATAAATCTCCTTGATATATCCTTCAAGGGCCTTGAGTCGGATTGCATCATCCTCTCTCTCTTAAAAGGATTTTCCCTCAAAGCTTAAGATTTTCTTCCGTTTCTTCCATACCTGCAAAAAGATAGACAAAGTAATAAGCAAGTGTTTCTCAGCGAAGAGGGATGAAGTAGGAACAAAGTGGGTTGGGGTAGCAAAGGGTGGCAGCATGAAGTGTTTCAATTTGAAGATCATCTTGGTGTTTTTCCCTCCATTGAGACAATCCCCAATCTGCCCTTGATGTCCCAAGCCTTGACCCAAAATGGTGAGTGGGGTTTAGAGTTGGTGCATTAGAGCACTCCTCCCAAGAGTTATGTTCAATTTGGACTTGAGGTTGTGGGTCATTATGCTCAAAAGGTCTAAGCACAACCTCAAATTCAACTTGTTCATTTTGTATGAGTTGGCGGGAAGATTTCTCTATGTAAAGAACCTCCTTTGAAGGCAAAGGTAGATCTTCTTTAGGCTTGGTCTTCCTACCAACATCTTTATCCTTGGTTGTATCCCTTTCTCTCTTAAGCTTAATGTGCCTTTTATCCTCCAAAGCTCGAATAGGATTGAGGATATAAGGTGAACTTTTTCCCCTTATGAGAAAGAGTGATTTTATTGGTGAGGCCATTGTGCAAAGTTTTTCTATCATGTTGCCATGGCCTTCCCAAAAACATGTGACTAGCTCTCATAGGGACCACATCACATAAAACTTTGTCCTTATAGTGCCCTATGGAGAAGCTAATCTCCACTTAACTAGTACACTTTCTCATCATTGAATCCATGTAAAGAGTAAGGTGAAGGATGAGGAGTAGTAGTAAGAACCAACTTTTCCACCAACCTTCTGCTGTAACAATTGCAGCACAACCCTCCATCCACAATGAGAGAACAAATTTTGCCCAAAACTTTACATCGTGTTTGAAAAACAATCTCTCTTTGAGTATGAGTATCTTTGCAAGGATGGCTTCCAAGAAGCTTTATCACTTTCAAGAGATCATCACATGAATGAGTACCCTCTTTATTTGATTTTCCCCATAAAGTCCTTTTTCTTTTAGGGCAATGCAAAGCAATGTGACCCTTTTCTAAGCATTTAAAGCTCTTGAGGTTCCTAGAACGATTGCTCGTACTAGTATTAGGGGTGTCACTCCCGCTCAAGGGTTTTCTTTCAATACACTTTCTTTTGGATGACTCTCTTTTGGGTTTACTCCTAGAAGGGTTTTTCTTTTTCTTAGGATGCCTCTTAGGGTCTTCCTTCTTACTAGAAGAAGCATGAAAGTCGATGCACTCCCTTGATCTCTTCAACCAAGGTTCCTTCCTCTCAGAAGATGGAGGATGGAGAAGGCTAGGAGGGGGTGGTTTTGACGCCACTTTTTAAGGGAAAGATAAGTCAAAATTTACTTGAGGCTTGCCACAAGGGAGAGGACCCTTGGTAAAAGCTTTTAGGGAGAGATTCCTCAAGAGAAGATTCTCAAAAATGACACTCAAGAAAAAAAACTCAAAGGAGTCTTACTTCATTCAATTAAGTGTGTCCATACAAGAGGGAGTGAGGGAGTATATATAGCCCAATGGGAGAGCTTGGACACACAAACCTAGGCAATATGGGACTTGGGCTTAATTAGGCTTAAGACTAATTAACCCAAGCTTAAGGCCTAAGTGAGGTGTCTAAGTACACCCCCCATGGGTGTGGATAGAAACTCTTATTTTAGGGGATGGACAAGCCCAACACACCTAAAATAAGGGCCTATTCTATTATTACTCCTTCCTTTTTACTTCCTAAACCTATACACCTATTTTAGAAAGGAAAATGGCCTAAATACATGGCCTTAGGGAATAAAACTATGCACCCTAAATATCTAAGTAATTATAAAATATTTACAAGTAAAAAAACCCTAAGACTAAGGCTCCATGTCTTCATGTAAGCATCCATCCAAGCCTAGTCTCCTTCTCTTGAAACCTCCTAGCCATGTTACTAGGTGATATTGCATCAAAAGTCATGGATTATTTTAGGCTCTTCTAGGAACTTATAAAGTGTGTAAAGGTTACCATATGAGCTTTTATAGGCATCTCTCTCTTTTTGTTTCCTCTCTTCTTCCCTTCTTGCTAGCCCTCTTTGTTCTTTTTCTCGTTTTTCTCTCCTTTCTTTTCTTTCCAACTCTTCTTTCTCTTTTTCTCTTTTTTCTCTCATTTCCCTTCTTTCTATCTCTTTTCTCTCTTTTCTCTTTCTTGCTCCCGTTCTTCTCTTTCTCTTTTCTCTTTTTCTCTTCTTTTTCTTTTTTCTCTTTCTCTCTTTTCTTTTTCTCTTCTCTCTTGTCTCTCTTTTTCTCTTTTCTCTCTTTCTTCTTTTTCTCTTTGGTCTCTCTCTTCTCTTTCTCTTTTCTCTTGCTCTTTCCTCTCTTGTCTTATTTGTTCCCTCTCTTCTCTTTCTTTCCTATATTCCTCTCTTTCTTTTTTGTCTTTTCTCCTCTCTTTCTTTTCTCTCTTTTTCATACTCTTCATTTTCTCCTTTTAACCTTTTCTTATATTCCTCCCATTCTTTTTCTCTTTGATCTATCCTACTTTTATTAACACTTCTAACATTCTTAGATGTATCTGAAGACATTAAAAGTGTAAGGGTTAAGGACTAAGAAAATGCAAGAAACACTCCTCTCTTTAAGGTTTTATCACCTAAAGTGTTTTTAAAGCCTTTGGTACGTTGAAATATTTGACCAAAATGCCAAAAGCAATAAATTGAAAAAATTAAAGCAAAGTGTAAGGATTAACATGCTCCTAAAGTATGAGTTAGGGGTACCAATTCCTCACTCACACTTAAATGAGAAACTAAATTATTACATACAAAAGAGGTGACCCTTATGGGCATCCCATACCTCTAACTAAAAATGGCCTAAAAATACACAATTTAAAATGCAAAAATTAAAGAAATGTTGATTGAAGTTATGGATCTTCTCCACGTGTTTTTCCTCTCAAGTGTATGCTTCCCCTTTTGGTAAGTCCCTCCTCCAAGAATAGGTTCTTATGCCTTTAATCAACACCCAAAATTCTACCAAGTGGCAAGTCTCCAAATTTTGGTCCCTACACACATAGAGGTGGCACACAACAAGGGCAAGGAAATGGAAGAAGACACAAAGCAAACAAAGGACAAATGAAGCAAAGCTAAACTTCCAAATGAAACAATTATTTGACAAACTCAAAGATTATATATTAAATGAGACAAGCAAAAATTAAGGTGTAGAAAGAAAGGTGGCACACAAAGGAAATTCCTAAAATGAGCCTAGAATAGAATGGACTACAAAAACAAGAAAAATGACTCAAAAGTTTCAATCTTTTGCACCATTTAAAATCAATATGGCCAAATTATATGCAAGCATGATCAAGAAAGATTCATTAATTTTTTTTAACACTTCTTTTAGTGATTGGTACAATATAAGATGCACTAAAGATATTTTGTTATTTTTACTTATTTTTTTTAACAATTTTGTTTACTAACGCGATTTTTTTTACTTGTTTTCTTTTGATTTCTATTTTTTTTATACAATTTAGCTACACCTCTTAACAAAATTTTTAAGCAAATATGGTGAGGAGTCAAAGAATCATAAATGCTTGAACAAAAGATAGGAAATGGCCACCATAATTGACATACAAAAGTGCAAAATTAAGAAACAAAGCAACCTAATATGAACTAGTAATTTTAGGTGTTGAAAAATAAATGGTGCAAGGAGAGTTTAATGGAAGTTGAGGTCAACTTGATTACTCACTAATCAGCCCAATTACATACCAACATGCCACTCAAAGCCAATCAACAAAAATCACCACAAAAACTAGCACAAAATTAAGCTACTAAAATTTTTGAACAAGTAAATGAAATTTGGAAGAAATTGAGCATTAATTTGTTGAAGTTTTTTTTTAAGAACATGCTAAGATCTAAATAACATGTGAGACTCTAAGGACATGGGATCAATAGTAAGCCTCTTTGATGCTCAATTTCCAATAGAGAAACAACACACTTTTATGGTAAAATAAAAGAGCTAAACAATGGAATTTAAGTGACAATTAAAAGGACTAACAATACGAACTAAGACACAACGTAGGAGGATTAAAAATGAAAATAAATGACTCAAAATGACCAAGAATGTGACACAAAAACAGAGAAATAGGGGCTGGAAAAAATAGAGAAATAGGTGCAGTAAAAATAGAGAAATAAAAGCACAACACAAAGCAAAAGGCACAAAATGCATCCAAGGATCAAGACCACAATTGTGTGGCTTCTTTCACAAATTTTGTGAAGTCATCATGATGATCCTCTTAGGATAGCATATGAATATTAAAAAAAATAAAAAATCTGGGCAGAATATTGAAAAAATCCTAAAGAGAACACACTATGATTCAATGGAAATAAGCAAAAAAAATTGAACCATAAAATGAAACAAAATATAGAGTGCAATATTAAAATGAAGAACAAATTTAAAGCAACACAAGCCAAACTAAAACAAGAAAATAATGGAGGTTAAATGGACAAGATGGAAAATAAAAAAATAACAAGAACAAGAAGCAAAGGTGATGCACAAAATTAGAAGAAATTAGAAGAATCTCACCTCAATGGAAGTTGCCTCATGATACCATATGGTCAAGACTCAACTTCTCCCTAAGATCTACTTCCATGAAGAGTTTGGATTAATGTGCAATGGTGCCTTCTCAAGTTAAAGGTAGAGAGGTTGTTGTATAGGTAAGTCCACTTTTGTAGAAAAATGGCTCTATTTTAGAACAACCTTCTTGGAAGTGGCACTTCCTTCCAACCCATCAACAAGCAATGCATGCTTATTTTTTCTTTTCTTATTTTTCTTTTGCTCTTCCCTTTTTCTTTTCATGATAAGCTAGTCCTCCAACACTTGGGCAGGTGTAAGAGAACACAACTTGAACTTTGTCCCTAAGTGGGATAGGGTAATCTCATTAGAGTGGCCATCATGAAGAGCTTTTCTACTATATTGCCATGGCCTCCCTAACAAGGTATGAGCCCTTCCATTGGTACTACATCACAAAGGATGGCATCCTTGTAGTTCCCAATGGAAAATGGCACCTCAACTTGTTGATTGACTTCCACCTCCTTACTTTCATTCAACCATTGAAGTCTGTAAGGCTTAGGGTGAGGAGTGGAAGTCAAGGATAGCTTTTCAACCAACCTTGTGCTGCAACAATTACAGTAGGAGCCACTATCTACAATCAGAGAACATATTTGATTATAAACTTGACATCTTGTGTGAAAGATGTTCTCTCTTTGAGATATGCTAGGGTTATAAGGTTGGCTACCCAAAAGCCTCCTTATCATAAACAAGTCTCCCTCACAAGCATAAATGTCCTCTACATGCATGCTACCCCCTTCTTGCTCACTCTCACTAGAAGAGGAAGATGGTTCACTCTCGATGTCTTGGCCCCTTATAATCATGGTTTTTTTTGTTGGGGCATTGGGAAGCAATGTGGCCTCTCCCAAGACACTTGAAGCATTTAATACTACTAGCTCTAGAACTAGTAGGGGGGTTCTCTTTATGCAAAGAATGTTTCTTTTTATGTATGTTTGTGGGTTGATCATCCTTGGGGTGGCTCTTGGAAGAGCTCCCCTTGACTTGGTCCCTATTTGTATAAGAGTGGGAAGAATTATTAGAGTAGTCCTTCCTAGAGGAAGACCTTTTCTTCAGTTGGTTTTCCACTTTGATACAAATTTGAACCAAATCATCTAGATCTCTATATGGTAAGAGCTCAACCCTATCCCTTATCTCAAGGCTCAAACCACTAAGGAACCTAGCTTTAGTGGACCTAGGCTCTTCATTTATTCCAGCTCTCATTATGAAAAGCTCCATTTGTTGCCTGTATTCCTCAACACTCATATTGTGTTGCCTTAATCTTTGCAACTTATCAAGGAGTTCCCTTTCATAATAAGAGCGAATATGACTCCGCCTCATAGCCCTCTTAAGTTCATGCCAATGTTCTATAGGAGGATCATGATGGCAGTGCCTATCATCCTCAAGAGAGGTCCACCAATACATAGCATACCCTTGGAAGCTAAGGGTTGCTAAAGGAACTTTTCTCTCTTCATTAATTTTAAAACATTTGAAGAGTTGTTCTACCTTCATCTCCCAATCAAGGTAGGCTTCCACATTGTCTTTTCCAAAGAAAGGTGGGAGATCACTTTTTGTTCTCTTTGTTCATTATTTTGATTTCTCTTCACCCTAGGTCTAGGTCTCCCATTAATCCATTCCACCTCACTAGTTGATTCACTCCTAGGGGAGCTAGACCTATTCCATCTTCTTCTTTTTTCTTCTTCTTTTTCTCTTCTCTCTCTCTTTTTCTTCTCTCTTTTCTTCACTTCTTCTCTCCTCCCTCTCTTCTATTTCTAATCTTTCTTTTTTTTCTCTATCCTCTCTTTCTTGTCTTGCTCTTCTTTCTCTTTCTTCTCTTTCAAGTCTTTCTTTTGTTTCCCTCTCATCTCTTTCTTTCTTTTCTTTTTCTTTCCTCCATTTCTTTTCTCTCTCTTTTCTCCCTCATCAACTCTCTCTTTCTCTCTTTTTCTTTTTCTTCCCTTATTTTCTCTTCTCTTGCCTCTCTTTCTTTTCTTGCCTCAGTCTCTCCCACACGTCACTCTCTAAATTCATGCACAAAATGGTCAAGAGTGTTGGCCTTGGGTGACCCCCCTTGGTTCACACTCTTGTTGCTAGAGTTGTGTGATTCCATAATAGTGTGTAGAGTGAAATCAATGATAGGTGCTCCTCTCCCTTTAATTATTTTCGCACTAAAGAAGACAAGAGTCTTTAGAACTCTAGCCTTCACACCTAAAAGCGAATTGAAACAAACAAGGAAACTAACCTAAACAAATTCCTAATGGTGTAAGAACCTTTTGAGTTCAAGACACCTCTACACAGTTTTGGAGAAAATAAAACAAGAACTAAAAGTGTAGGGACTAAAACGTGCACCTAAAAGTATGAGAGATGGTGTACCACTTCCTCCTCCAAACCTTAATTTCGAGAAACTAACACTAAAAAAGTCAAGCTATTACAAGCAAAAGGAGATACACTCCTAATTAAAATGAATACATACAAATAAAAGCAGGAAAGTAAAATGCTAAATCTTCCTCCTAGCTCCCTCAAGTGTATGCACTCTTGTCATGCAACAGTTCCTAAAAGGGACTCATTCTTGCTGCAGTTAGGAATGAAATTTAGTACCAATGCTACACAATTGTTCAACGGTTAGGTTTTCTTTAATTTCTTATAGTAGGTTCTCATGATGTTAGTCTCTATTTTAAATGGGGGGATCGTCAAACTAATGTTCGAAGTGACATAATCGAGTTAGAATAACAGTTATTTGCTTATCATCTTATATGATACCCTATTTTGTCTTGAGTGTCTGTAGAATAGTTTAACCGTTCGATTTAGTTTATTTTTTAGTAGAAGATTCTTTAGATATTAATATTGATTTTCAACGGTGGGATTATCTAACTAAGGTACGTAGTGAGAGATAATGAACTCAGAGTAAGAACTGTATTTTTACAATCTTAATTATACCTGTAGTAGATTTTGGTTTGAGCGTCTCTGAATTAGTTTAACCCTTGGATTTGGTTTATCTTCAGATAGTACGTTTTTAACAGATTTACTTTTTTTTTAACGGTAAGATCCTCAAAATAATGTCCGTAGTGAGAGATAATCAATTAGATGTTTTGTGTGTGATTTATAAAGGTGTGTGATGTGTTATTTAACATGAACATTATTTGAGATAGTTTGATTGATAATATGAGTCAACAGCTCCTAACAAGGAGTCATTCTTGCTGCAGTTAGGAATGAAATTTAGTACTACCGCTATACAATTGTGAAACGTTAGATTTTGTTTAATTTTTTATATTAGGTTCTAAAAATGTTAGTCTCTATTTTAAATGGTGGAATTGTCAAAATAATGTCTGGAGTGAGATAATAGAGTTAGAATAACAGTTATTTTTTTAGCATCTTATACGATACCGATGGTTTCTTGAGTGTCAATAGAATAGTTTAACCATTGTATTTGCTTTATTTTTCTGTGGTAGATTCTTTAGATATTAATATTGATTTTCAACGGTGGGATCATCCAAATATACTACATAGCACGGATAATGAACTCAGAGTAAGAACTGTATTTTTAGAATCTTAATTATGCTTGTAGTAGATTTCGTTTTGAGCATCTTTGCATTAGTTGAACTGTTGGATTTGGTTTATCTTTATATAGTGGGTTCTTCACATATTTACTTTTGTTTCAATGGTAAGATCATCAAAATAATGTCTGAGGTGAGAGATAATGGATTAGATGTTTGGTGTGTGATTTATAAATGTGTGTGATGTGTTATTTAACATGAACATTACTTGAGATAGTGTGATTGATAATATGAGTCAACAGTTCCTAAGAGGGAGTCATTCCTGCTGTAGTTAGGAATGAAATTTAGTACCACCGCTATACAATTGTTCAACTTTTAGATTTTGTTTAATTTTTTATATTAGGTTCTTAAGATATTTGATGCAATCTCACCTAGCATCATGGCTAGGAGGATTCAAGAGAAGGAGACTAGGCTTGGATGGATGTTTACATGAAGACATGGAGCCTTAGTCTTAGGGTTTTTTACTTGTAAATATTTTTTAATTACTTAGATATTTAGGAGGTATAGTTTTATTTTCTGAGGCCATGTATTTAGGCCATTTTCCTTTCTAGATTAGGTGTATAGGTGTAGGAAGTAAAAAGGAAGGAGTAATCATAGAATAGGCCCTTGTTTTAGGTGTGTTGGGCTTGTCCATCCCCTAAAATAAGAGTTTCTATCCACACCCATGGGGGGTGCACTTAGACACCTCACTTAGGCCTTATTAAGCTTGGGTTAATTAGTCTTAAGCCTAATTAAGCCCACGTCCCATATTGCCTAGGTTTATGTGTCCAAGCTGTCCCATTAGGCTATATATACTCCTTCACTGCCTCTTGTATGGATACACTTGATTGAATGAAGTAAGACTCCTTTGAATTTTTATTCTTAAGTGTCATTTTTTAGAATCCTCTCTCTTGAGGAATCTCTCTCTAAAAGCTTTTATCAAGGGTCCTCTCCCTTGTGGCAAACTTCAAGTAAATTTTCACTTATCTTTCCCTTATAAAGTGGCGTCAAAACCACCCCCTCCTAGCCTTCTCCATCCTCTATCTTCTTAGAGGAAGGAACCTTGGTTGAAGAGATCAAGGGAATGCATCAATATTAGTCTCTACTTTCAATGGTAGGATCGTCAAAATAATGTCCGGAGTGACATAATGGAGTTAGAATAACAATGATTTTTTTAGCATCTTATACGATACCGTATTTTGTCTTGAGTGTCTATAGAATAGTTTAGCCGTTGGATTTGGTTTATTTTTGGGTAGTAGGTTATTAACGTATTTACTTTTGTTTCAACGCTAAGATCCTTAAAATAGTGTCCGAAGTGAGAGATAATGGATTAGATGTTTGGTGTCTGATTTATAAATGTGTGTGATGTGTTATTTAACATGAATATTATTTGAGATAGTGTGATTGATAATATTAGTCAATAGTTCCTAAGAGGGAGTCATTCTTGTTATAGTTAGGAATGACATTTAGTACCACTGCTATACAATTGTTCAACTGTTAGATTTTGTTTAATTTTCTATATTAGGTTCTTAAGATATTAGTCTCTATTTTCAATGGTGGGATCGTCAAAATAATGTCTGGAGTGACATAATGGAGTTAGAATAATAGTTATTTTTTTGGCATCTTCTGCGGTACCGTATTTTGTCTTGAGTGTAACATACAATTAATCATATGTGATAATTGTGCGATAATGGAGTATTTAATTTTCTTTGGGGAGTTATGATTTTGAACAAACACCTAGTTCTATAAATAGGGGTTGAATTGTACTCAAAGGACAATAATTGAATTAGTCAAATTATATTTGGGTTTTACCCTTTTGTGAGAGATGAATTTTTCTTTAGAACTTAGCAAGGAATTTTTCCTTGTGGCGTTCTGCTAGACTTATCAAGGGTAAATCCCCACCCTTGTGGCGTCATATGACTTATCTTCCATCCTTGGAAGTGGCGTCATCTATGCCTTCATTAAACCATTTTCATCCTTTCCATCCCCTCTATATTCATATCAGCTGGGATCATTTAAAAATTATGTACGTAGTGAGAGATAATGAACTTAGAGTAAGAACTGTATTTTTAGAATCTTACTGATACCTCTAGTAGATTTCGGTTTGAGCGTCTTTGTATTAGTTGAACTGTTGGATTTGGTTTATCTTTGAATAATAGGTTCTTAACATATTTACTTTTGTTTGAATGGTAAGATCCCCAAAATAATGTTCAAAGCAAGAGATAATGGATTAGATGTTTGGTGTGTGATTTATAAATGTGTGTAATGTGTCATTTAACATGAAAATTATTTGAGATAGTGTGATTGATAATATGAGTCAACAGTTCCTAAGAGGGAGTCATTCTTGCTGCAGTTAGGAATAAAATTTAGTACCACCACTATACAATTGTTCAACAGTTAGATTTTGTTTAATTTTTTATTTATGTTCTTAAGATGTTAGTCTATACTTTCAATAGTGTGATCGTCAAACTCATGTCCGAAGCCACATAATGGAGTTAGAATAACAGTTATTTTTTTAGCATCTTATACAATACTGTGTTTTGTCTTGAGTGTCTGGAGGGTAGTTTATCCGTTGTATTTGATTTATTTTTTGTAGTAGATTCTTAAGATATTAATATTGATTTTCAACGGTAGGATCATCTAAATAATTACGTAGTGAGAGATAATGGACTCAAAGTAAGAACTGTATTTTGAGAATCTTAATTATACCTGTATTAGATTTCGTTTTGAGCGTCATTGCATTAGTTGAATTGTTGGATTTGGTTTATGTTTGGATGGTAGGTTCTTAACATATTTACTTTTGTTTCAACGGTAAGATGCTAAAAAAAATGTCTGAAGTGAGAGATAATGGATTCGATGTTTGGTGTGTGATTTATAAATGTGTGTGATGTGTCATTTAACATGAACATTATTTGAGATAGTGTGATTGATAATATGAGTCAACAGTTCCTAAGAGGGAGCCATTCTTGCTGCAGTTAGGAATAAAATTTAGTACCACCGCTATACAATTGTTCAACAGTTAGATTTTGTTTAATTTTTTATTGTAGGTTCTTATGATGTTAGTCTCTATTTTCAATGGTGCAATCGTCAAACTCATGTCTGGAGTGACATAATGGATTTAGAATAACAGTTATTTGTTTAGCATCTTATACGATACCCGATTTTGTCTAGAGTGTCTGTAGAATAGTTTAACCATTGGATTTAGTTTATTTTTGGGTAGTAGATTCTTTAGATATTAATATTGATTTTCAACGTTGGGATCATCTAAATAAAGCATGTAGTGAGAGATAATGAACTCAGAGTAAGAATTGTATTTTTAGAATCTTAATTACACCTATACTAGATTTCGGTGTGAGCGTCTTTGCATTAGTTTAACTCTTGGATTTGCTTTATCTTCGGATAGTACGTTCTTAACATATTTACTTTTGTTTCAACAGTTAGATCATCAAAATAATGTCCGAAGTGAGAGACAATGAATTAGATGTTTTGTGTGGGATTTATCAAGGTGTGTAATGTGTTATTTAACATGAACATCATTTGAGATAGTTTGATTGATAATATGAGTCAAAATTTCCTAAGAGGGAGTCATTCTTGCTGTAGTTAGGAATGAAATTTAGTACTACCGCTATACAATTGTGAAACCGTTAGATTTTGTTTAATTTTTTATATTATATTCTTAAGATGTTAGTCTCTATTTTACATGGTGGGATGTCAAAATAATGTCCGGAGTGACATAATGGAGTTAGAATAACAGTTTTTTTTTAGCATCTTATACGATACCGATGGTTTCTTGAGTGTCTATAGAATAGTTTAACCATTGTATTTGCTTTATTTTTTGGTGGTAGATTCTTTAGATATTAATATTGATTTTCAATGGCAGGATCATCTAAATAAAGTACATAGCGAGAGATAATGATGCATTCTCCTCAAGCAAGGGCCCTATCACTAGGGCCATGACTAGGAGAATAGAAGAAGACATGGCTAGAGTAGAAGGAGGAAGATCTCACCACCATATCAGCATCAAGTTATGCAAGTCATGACTTATTTACTTGTAATTTTTCTTTTAGGATAGGATTTTATTTTGGACATGTATTAGTCCATTTAATTTTCTAGGAGGTGTCTTAGTAATAAGAAGGGGTAAGATTAGCTTTTGGGCCTTTATTTAGGAAATAAGGGGGTAGTTTGATAACTACACTCTCTTTTCCTAAATAAAACCCAAAACTAATAAAGGAGTAATCTTTGCCCTTGGATGAGGTAGCTTGAGCACCAATTCTCATCTAAAGGAAGGGATTGATTGGACTTTGGGCTTCAATCCTCCTCCCTTGGATGATCGTTTTAATCCTAGCCCTTCATTTCTTTCCTTCATGACTTGTCCAAGAGGTTCGCTCCCTCTATAAAAAGGTGCTCTTTCACACTCTTGTATTTTTTACACTTTATTGAATGGAAAAACCTTGAGTTGGCCAAAATTCTCTTAGTGTCCACCCTTCTTCTCTCTTTGAGAATTCCTTAGGTTTTTATCAAGGGTTCCATCCCTTGTGGCAAACTTTCCCTCTTAGGCTTATCTTAACTTAAGTGGCGCCTAAAACCACCTCACTTCTTACCTCTCTACAAACCATTTCACCAAAGAAGAAAACCTATAGAAAAAGATCAAGGGAGGCATGCATCACTTGGTACCAGAGCATAGGTTCGAGAGGTCAAAATTTCTTTTTCTCTATCTTTTTAATTTTGCGCATTCTTATATATTGTTTACTTCATTTCCGCAATTTTATTCTTGTCTTCCCTTGTTTATTTCTTTCATTTCATGTCTTGAAGTTAATATTAGTAGTTTCTTAATTTTCCTTATTCTATTCCCTATTGTCTTTATTGTTGATGCAATTTTATTTTGTTCTTTTCATTGCATCTTTTGCTGCATTTTAAGTGTTCTTGCCCTTAGTATAGCTTTATTTTATGTTTAATGTGCAGAGGTTAGGTTTCTAAAAAAAAGAGGTAGTGTAAGTCCACATAAGTGTGCATTTTGCACAACCTTGTGGCTCTCCTTTTGGGCTAATCCTTGGTGCATTTCTTGCTGAAATTTTTGCTCACTTTATAGGTTTATTTTTAATTTTATAATCTCTAAGTTTTGTCAAAAAATGGTCATGTTAGTTTCCTTTCATGTCATATAAACTTCCTTAGGTTTAGCCTCTTCTTATTTTACAAAAAGCCTTATAAAACATCTTTGGATTGAGCTTCTAAGAGGTGATCCTCTTGTTTGTGTTCTTATGTGTTTATGCTTTTAATTCAAGCATTCTAGTTTCTAAATATTCTTAAATAATTTCTCAATTCAATCCTTTGTATTCTTTCTTGTTTTGCGCATGCTTTTGGTAGTTTCCCCCTTGGTTTTGCTTTCACTATTGGTTATTCTTTTGAGTACAATTGTTTGGGCAAATTGTGAGTTGAAATTGGGAAACCAAATCACTCATATAAAAACCTTAAAGTACTCCTAAAATACCATTAGTTCAGTGGCAATTGGGGCTACTAAAATTTGTTGTTTCTTTCATTTTAATGTTCACTAGTTGCATTTGTTTACAATTTTGGTGATTTGTGATGGAGGACCATCCTTGGGGCATCAAATAGGACCATCACAAGGTCCATGGCAAGAAGAATAGAGGAAGAGGAAGGTCATACTACACCAAGAGCATTGATGATCACATCTGTGGACTTTGGTGCATCTACCTAGTGTTTTGCTTGTTTTCCTTATTTTCCCCTTGTATTTTGGGGAACCTTAATAATCACTTAGGATTTCATTGTGTATTTTTATTTAGCCTTTGTATTATGGGGCAAATTATTTTAGGATTTATTTTTGGACTTAAACCTTGACTTGTGAGGTCAAAAGTCCATTTCTTTCATTTTCTAGACACAAGGGTATTTTAGTCATTTAGGGGGGAGGGACCTACATTTCATTTGACGTCCATTTAGGGTTCATTTGAGAGGCATTTAGCTCTCAAATTTTCGTGCAAATGGCCTAGAGGCCTCCCACCCTCTCTTTAAATACCCTAGGCTAGACTACATGTAGTCACTTTTGGATATATTGGATTTTTTAGAGAGTTTTCCTCATCATTCCTCTTCCTTATTCATTTAGGGATCTCTTGGCCCCCTTCCTCTCCTCTCTACCTTAGAAGGAGCTTGGGCCTCCCTAGGATTGGCCTTCACCCTTTCCAAGTGAAGTGAGCTAGCCAAAGAGACACCATCCAACCACCACCACCCAAAACACCATTCTTTTGTCTCCATTTTTTTCATGAACCACTTTCAGCCATCATAAGCTCCATTTTTCACACCTATTTCAGCCCTTGAAGAAGATCCATTTCAACATTTCATCTTGGAGAAGAGTTGGTGACACCATGGAGAAGGTGGAGCCATCAGTTTGTTCCTTTTACCTTTAGCTCAAGCGATTATAATATTGTTGTTCCTCATTAATTTTGCTTTCTATTAAGCTAGGTACAACAACATTAAGTTTAAAAAAAAGAAAAGGATAAAACAAACCAAAGAAGTTGAAGTTCAAAAACAAAAAGAGAGGAAAAGAATTCCAAAGAAAGAACAAAAAAAAATTATGAAAAAACTTGTGTACCTATTTGATTAAGACACTTTGAGGACTTAAAATTACTTGTAAGAGCTTGAGAAGCTTCTTAAAAGAATTCGGCCACTATAATTTTAAAGTTAGTCTGTATGTTCAATGGTGGGATCGTCAAGATAATGTCCAGGTGACATAGTGGAGTTGGAATAACAGATATTTTTTTAGCATCTTATACGATACTGTATTTTGTCTTGAATGTCTATGGAATAGTTTAGCCACTGGATTTGGTTTATTTTTGGGTATTAGATTCTTTAGATATTAATATTTATTTTCAATGGTGGGATCATTTAAATTATGTACATAGTGAAAGATGATGAACTTAGATTAAGAACTGTATTTTTAGAATGTTAATGATACCTCTAGTAGATTTCGGTTTAAGCATCTTTGCATTAGTTGAATTCTTGGATTTGGTTTATCTTTGAATAGTAGGTTCTAAATATATTTACTTTTGTTTCAACAGTAAGATCCTCAAAATAGTGCCTCAAGTGAGAGATAATGGATTAGATGTTTGGTGTGTGATTTATAAATGTGTGTGATGTGTTATTTAACATAACATTATTTGAGATAGTGTGATTGATAATATGAGTCAACAGTTCCTAAGAGGGAGTCATTCTTGCTGTAGTTAGGAATGAAATTTAGTACCACTGCTATACAATTGTTCAACTGTTTGATTTTGTTTAATTTTTTATATTAGTTTCTTAAGATATTAGTCTCTATTTTCAATAGTAGGATTGTCAAAATAATGTCTGGAATGACATAATAAAGTTAGAATAACAGTTATTTTTTTAGCATCTTATACGATACCGTATTTTGTCTTGAGTGTCTATAGAATAGTTTAGCCGCTGGATTGGGTTTATTTTTGGGTAGTAGATTCTTTAGATATTAATATTTATTTTCAACGGTGGTGATGTGAATGCCGAAGACATTGGCTTTTCATTTTATGTAATGTTTCTTTAATTTAGGAATTAATGTAACATGCAATTAATCATATGTCATAATTGCGTGATAATGGAGTATTTAAGTTTTCTTTTGGGAGTTATGATTTTCAACAGCCACCTAGTTGTATAAATAGGGGCGGAATTGTACTCAAAGGACAATCATTAAATTAGTGAAATTATATTTGGGTTTTACCCTCTTATGAGAGATGAATTTTTCTTTAGAACTTATCAAGGAATTTTTCCTTGTGTCATTCTGCTAGACTTATCAAGGGTAAATCCCCACCCTTGTGGCGTCATATGACCTATCTTCCATCCTTCGAAGTGGCGTCATCTATGCCTTCGTTAAACCATTTTCATCCTTTCAATTTTCTTGTTTACCCAATTCTCATTATTTTGTTAACTTATTACCTTCCAACCTAGATAGATCTGTAAAATGAATTCATCCCCTCTGGATTCATATCAGGTCCGATCATTTAAAAATTATGTACGTAGTAAGAGATAATGAACTTAGAGTAAGAACTGTATAATGATACCTCTAATAGATTTTGGTTTAAGCATCTTTGCATTAGTTGAACTGTTGGATTTGGTTTATCTTTTTATAGTAGGTTCTTAACATATTTACTTTTGTTTCAACAGTAAGATCCTCAAAATAATATTTGAAGTGAGAGATAATGGATTAGATTTTTGGTATGTGATTTATAAATGTGTGTGATGTATTATTTAACATGAACATTATTTGAGATAGTGTGATTGGTGATATGAGTCAACAGTTCCTAAGGGGGAGTCATTCTAGCTGCAGCTAGGAATTAAATTTAGTACCACCGCTATACAATTGTTCAACCGTTAGATTTTGTTTAATTTTTTATATTAGGTTATTAAGATATTAGTCTCTATTTTCAATGGTGGGATCGTCAGAATAATGTCCGAAGTGACATAATGGACTTAGCATAACAGTTATTTTTTTAGCATCTTATACGATACCGTATTTTGTCTTCAGTGTCTATAGAATAGTTTAGCCCCTGGATTTGGTTTATTTTTGGGTTGTGGATTCTATAGTTATTAATATTTATTTTCAACGGTGGGATCATTTAAATTACGTACATAATGAGAGATAACGAACTCAGAGTAAGAACTGTATTTTTAGAATCTTAATTATACCTGTAGTAGATTTTGTTTTGGGCGTCTTTGCATTAGTTGCACTGTTGGATTTGGTTTATCGTTGGAATATAGGTTCTTAACATATTTGCTCTTCTTTCAACGGTAGGATCCTCAAAATAATGTCCGAAGTCAGAGATAATGGATTAGATGTTTGGTGTGTGATTTATAAATGTGTGTGATGTGTTACTTAAAATGAACATTATTTGAGATAGTGTGATTGATAATATGAGTCAACAGTTCCTAAGAGGGAGTCATTCTAGTTGTAGTTAGGAATGAAATGTAGTACCACCGCTATATAATTATTCAACCGTTAGATTTTGCTTAATTTTTTATATTAGGTTCTTAAGATATTAGTCTCTATTTTCAATGGTGAGATCGTCAAAATAATATCCTGAGTCACATGATGGAGTTAGAATAAAAGTTATTTTTTAGCATCTTATTCGATATCGTATTTTGTCATGAGTGTCTATAGAATAGTTGAACCATTCAATTTTGTTTTTTTTTTTTGTAGTAGATTCTTGAGATATTAATATTTATTTCAAACAGTTAGATAATCTAAATAAAGTACGTAGTGAGAGATAATGAACTCGTAGTAAAAACTGTATTTTTAGAACCTTAATTATACCTATAGTAGATTTCGTTTTGGTTGTCTTTGCATCGGTTGCATGTTGGATTCGATTTATCTTTAGATAGTAGGTTCTTAACATATTTACTTTTGTTTTAATGGTAAGATCCTCAAAATAATGTCTGATGTGAGAGATAATGGATTAGGTGTTTGGTGTGTGATTTATAAATTTGTGTGATGTGTTCTTTAACATGAACATTATCTGAGATAGTGTGATTGATGACATGAGTAAATAGTTCCTAATAGTTATGATTTTAGTATCTTATACTATACCGTATTTTGTCTTGATTGTCTATAGAATAGTTTAACCGTTGTATATGTTTATTTTTTGGGTAGTAGATTCTTTAGATATTAATATTTATCTTAAATGCTGGGATCATTTAAATAATGTACGTAGTGAGAAATAATGAACTCATAGTAAGAACTGTATTTTTAGAATGTTAATTATACCTGTAGTAGATTTCGGTTTGAGCGTCTTTGCATTAGTTGAACTATTGGATTTGGTTTATCTTTGGATAGTAGGTTCTTAACATATTTACTTTTGTTTCAATGGTAAGATCCTCTAAATAATGTCCGAAGTGAGAGATAATGGATTAGATGTTTGGTGTGTGATTTATAAATGTGTGTGATTTGTTGCTTAACATGAACATTATGTGAGATAGTGTGATTGATGATATGAGTCAACAGTTCCTAAGAGGGAGTCATTCTAGCTGCAGTCAAGAATGAATTTAGTACTACTGCTATACAATTGTTCTACCGTTAGATTTTGTTTAATTTTTTATACTATGTTCTTAAGATATTAGTCTCTATTTTTAATGGTAGGATCATCAAAATAATTGTGTGGAGTGACATAATGGAGTTAGAATAATAGTGATTTTTTTAGCATCTTATACGATACGGTATTTTGTCTTAAGTGTCTCTGGAATAGTTTAACCGTTGGATTTAGTTTATTTTTGGGTAGTAGATTCTTTAGATATTAATATTGATTTTAAACGTTGGGATCATCTAAATAAAATACGTAGCGAGAGATAATGAACTCAAAGTAAGAACTGTATTTTTAGAGTCTTAGTTATACCTGTAGTAGATTTCGTTTTGAGCGTCTTTGCATTAGTTGAACTATTGGGTTTGGTTTACCGTTGGATAGTAGGTTCTTAGTGTAAATGCTAAGATCTTACAGGCTTTGATGATGCCAAAAGAAACAAAAAATGTTGATATAAAAGCAAGAAAGCAAAAAGAACAAAACAACCTTGACAGAGATTCAAGATAATGTTAAGCTAGAAAAATAAATTCACTTAGTAATTGTTTGAAAAATCTCTAAGAATTTGAATAAAGTTAATTTGGCAAGATATGTTTTTTATCAGTTCAAAAGTATGAACTGGTAATCGATTACCAGGCTATGTAATCGATTACCAAAGGGCTTGTTATTTAAATTCTAAATTCAAAAGTGACAATGGCACAATTTTTAAAATCATGTAATCGATTACCATTTTTATGTAATCGATTACCAGAAAAGCTGTTATCACAAAAATTTGAAAAGTCGCAACCTTTCATGAAAGAACACATCACTTTGGTTTTGACACTAAAAATAAGTGACTTTTCTTCTGTTTCAAAACACGAATTTTTCCAATCTTTTAGAGAACACAAACTCTTGCCCACACACTTGCAAATTCCAAGAGAATTCTTATAGGATCTTCAAGTTGTATAATTTGCTCTTTAAGAGAGACTCTTATTCTTCTTCTTCTTACTGATCACTGATTGTATTCAAGAGGGAGTTCTTGAGTGGGAAAAGGAATCTCAAAAACAAGGAGAGGGCTCCCAAGGTGATTGAGGATTCATTCATTTGTAAAGTGATTTACAAAGATAGTAAAAGCTCAAGTGGGGTTACTTGAGGACTGGACGTAGACAAGTGGATTGGCCGAACCAGCATAAAAAAAGGTTGCATACTTCTCTTCCCGATACTCCTATTTATTTATTTATTCTGTTTGCATATTTGAACACTTCATCTTCATTTTCAAATATTCTATTATAAAATCAAAGAGAAAGAAACTAAGTTTAAATTTTGATCTACTTAATTCACCTCCCCTCTTAAGTAAACTGAGGCCACTTGTCCAACACTTAGCATATTTACTTTTGTTCCAACGGTAAGATCCTCAAAATAATGTCCGAAATGAGAGATAATGGATTAGATGTTTGGTGTGTAATTTATAAATGTGTGTGATGTGTCATTTAATATGAACATTATTTGAGGTAGTGTGATTGATAATATAAGTCAACGGTTCCTAAGAGGG
Source organism: Psophocarpus tetragonolobus (assembly GCA_037954015.1). Classification (NCBI taxonomy): domain Eukaryota; kingdom Viridiplantae; phylum Streptophyta; class Magnoliopsida; order Fabales; family Fabaceae; genus Psophocarpus; species Psophocarpus tetragonolobus. Next base: position 27,897,546 of record CM075691.1, read on the forward strand.
AGTCATTCTTGGTGCAATTACGAATGAAATTTAGTACCACTGCAACCCAATTTTTCAATCGTTAGGTTTTGTTTAATTTTTTATAGTAGGTTCTTAAGATGTTAGTCTCTATTTTCAATGGTGCGATCGTCAAACTAATGTCCGGAGTCACATAATGGAGTTCGAATAATAGTTATTTTTTTACCATCTTATACGATACCCTATTTTGTCTTGAGTCTTTGTTGAATAGTTTAACCGTTGGATTTGGTTTATTTTTGGGTAGTAGATTCTTTAGATATTGGTATTGATTTCTAACGGTGGGATCATATAAATATGGTACATAGTGAGAGATAATGAACTCAGAGTAAGAACTGTATTTTTAGAATCTTAATTATACCTGCAGTAGATTTCGGTTTAAGCGTCTTTGCATTAGTTTAACTCTTGGATTTGGTTTATGTTCAGATAGTACGTTCTTAACATATTTAGTTTTCTTTCAAGGGTAAAATCCTCATAATAATGTACGAAGTGAGAGATAATGGATTAGATCTTTTGTGTGTTATTTATAAAGGTGTGTGATGTGTTATTTAACATAAACGTTATTGGAGATAGTGTGATTGATGATATGAGTCAATTGTTCCTAAGAGGGAGTCAGTCTAGCTACAGTTAGGAATGAAATTTAGTACCACCCCTATAAAATTGTTCAACCGTTAGATTTTGTTTAATTTTTTATAGTAGGTTCTTAAGATGTTAGTCTCTATTTCCAATGGTGGGATCGTTAAACTAATGTCTAGAGTGACATAATGGAGTTAGAATAACAATTTTTTTTAGCATCTTATGCAATGCCATCTTTTGTCTTGAGTATCTGGAGAATAGTTTGACAGTTGGATTTGGTTATTTTTCGGTACTAGATTCTCTAGGTATTAATATTGATTTTCAACGGTGGGATCATCTAAATAAGGTACGTAGTGAACATAATGAACTCAGACCAAGAACTATATTTTTAGAATCTTAATTATACCTGCAGTAGATTTCGTTTTGAGCGTCTTTGCATTATTTGAACTATTGGATTTGGTTTATCTTTGGATAGTAGGTTCATAACATATTTACTTTTGTTTCAACGGTCAGATCCTCAAAATAATGTCCGAAGTAAAGATAATGGATTAGATGTTTGGTGTGTGATTTATAAATGTGTGTGATGTATCATTTAACATGAACATTAGTTGAGATAGTGTGATTGATAATATGAGTCAACAATTCCTAAGAAGGAGTCATTCTTGCTACAATTAGGAATGAAGTTTAGTACCACCGCTACACAATTGTTTAACGGTTAGGTTTTGTTTTGATTTTTTATAGTAGGTTCTTATGATGTTAGTCTCTGTTTTCAATGATGGGATCATCAAACTAATGTCCAGAGTGAGATGATGGAGTTAGAATAACAATTATTTGTTTAGCATCATATACGATACCCTATTTTGTCTTGAATGTTTGTAGAATAGTTTAATTGTTGGATTTAGTTTATTTTTGGGTACTAGATTCTTTAGATATTAAAATTGATTTTCAACGGTGGGATCATCTAAATAAGATACGTAGTGAGAGATAATGAACTCAGAGTAAGAACTGTATTTTAAGAATCTTAATTATACGTGTAGTAGATTTCGGCTTGAGCGTCTTTGCATTAGTTTAACTCTTGGATTTGGTTTATCTTCGAATAGTACGTTCTTATACGATAATGGAGTTAGAAGAATAGTTAATTTTTTAGCATCTTATACGATACTGATGTTGTCTTGAGTGTCTATAGAATAGTTTAACCGTTGTATTTGCTTTATTTTTTGGTGGTAGATTCTTTAGATATTAATATTGATTTTCAACGGTGGGATCATCTAAATAGAGTACGTAGCGAGAGATAATGAACTCAGAGTAAGAACTGTATTTTTAGAATCTTAATTATACCTGTAGTAGATTTTGTTTTGAGCGTCTTTGCATTAGTTGAACTGTTGGATTTGGTTTATCTTTGGATAGTCGATTCTTCAAATATTTACTTTTGTTTCAACAGTAAGTTCCTCAAAATAATGTACGAAGTGAGAGGTAATGGATTAGATGTTTGGTGTGTGATTTATAAATGTGTGTGATGTGTTATTTAATATGAACATTATTTGAGATAGTGTGATTGATGATATTAGTAAACAGTTCCAAAGAGGGAGTCATTCTCGCTACAGTTAGGAATGAAATTTATTACCACCGGTATACAATTGTTCAACCGTTAGATTTTTTTTAATTTTTAATATTATGTTATATTAATCTCTATTTTCAATGGTGGGATCGTCAAAATAATGTCCGGAGTGACATAATGGAGTTAGACTAACAGTTATTTTTTTAGCTTCTTATACGATACAGTATTTTGTCTTGAGTGTCTATAGAATAGTTTAGCTGCTGGATTTGGTTTATTTTTGGGTAGTAGATTCTTTAGATATTAATATTTATTTTCAACAATGGTGATGTGAATGCTGAAGACAATGGCTTTTCATTTTTTGTAACATTTCATTAATTTGGAAATTAATGTAACAGGCAATTCATCATATGTGATAATTGCGTGATAATGGAGTATTTAATTTTTCTTTTGGGAGTTATGATTTTGAATGGCCACCTAGTTCTATAAATAGGGGCTGAATTATACTCAAAGGACAATCATTGAATTAGTCAAATTATATTTGGGTTTTACCCATTTGTGAGAGATGAATTTTCTCTTTAGAACTTATCAAGGAATTTTTCCTTGTGGCGTTCTGCTCGACTTATCAAGGGTAAATCCCTACCATTGTGGCATCATATGACTTATCTTCCATCCTTGGAAGTGGCGTCATCTATACCTTCTTTAAACCATTTCCATCCTTTCCATTTTCTTGTTTACCCAATTCTCACTGTTTCGTTAACTTATTACCTTCCAACCTAGATAGATCCGTAAAATGAATCCATCCCCTTTGGATTCATATCAAGTGGGATCATTTAAAAATTATGTACGCAGTGAGAGATAATGAACTTAGAGTAAGAACTGTATTTTTAGAATCTTAATGATACCTCTAGTAGATTTCGATTTGAGCGTCTTTGCATTAGTTGAACTGTTGGATTTGGTTTATCTTTTTATAGTAGGTTCTTAACATATTTACTTTTGTTTCAACGCTAAGATCCTCAAAATAGTGTCCGAAGTGAGAGATAATGGATTAGATGTTTGTGATTTATAAATATGTGTGATGTGTTATTATTTAACATGAACATTATTTGAGATAGGGTGATTGATAATATGAGTCAACAGTTCCTAAGAGGGAGTCATTCTTGTTGTAGTTATGGATGAAATTTAGTACCACCGCTATACAATTGTTCAACCGTTAGATTTTTTTTAATTTTTGTATTAGGTTCTTAAGATATTAGTCTCTATTTTCAATGGTGGGATTGTCAAAATAATGTTCGGAGTGACATAATGGAGTCAGAATAACAATTATTTTTTTAGGATCTTATACGATACCTTATTTTGTTTTGAGTGTCTATAGAATAGTTTAGCCACTGGATTTGGTTTATTTTTGGATAGTAGATTCTTCAGATATTAATATTTATTTTCAACAGTGAGATTATTTAAATTACGTACGTAGTGAGAGATAATAACTCAGAGCAAGAACTGTATTTTTAGAATCATAATTATACCTGTAGTGGATTTCATTTTGAGCATCTTTGCATTAGTTGCACTGCTGGATTTGGTTTATCTTTGGATTGTAGGTTCTTAACATATTTACTCTTCTTTCAACGGTAAGATCCTCAAAATAATGTCCGAAGTCAGAGATAATGGATTAGATGTTTGGTGTGTGATTTATAAATGTGTGTAATGCGTCACTTAACATGAACATTATTTGAGATAGTGTGATTGACAATATGAGTCAACAGTTCCTAAGAGGGAGTCATTCTAGCTGTAGTTAGGAATGAAATTTAGTACCACCGCTATACAATTGTTCAATCGTTAGATTTTGTTTAGTTTTTTATATTAGGTTCTTAAGAGATTAGTCTCTATTTTCAATTGTGGGATCGTCAGAATAATATCCGGAGTGACATAATGGAGTTAGAATAAATGTTATTTTTTTAGTATCTTATACGATACCGTATTTTGTCTGGAGTGTCTGTAGAATAGTTTAACCGTTGGATTTTGTTTATTTTTTTATAGTAGAGTCTTTAGATATTATTATTGATTTTCAGCAGTGGGATTGTCTAAATAAAGTACGTAGTAAGAGATAATTAACTCAGAGTAAGAAGTGTTGATGAAGACTCAACTTCTCCCTATGATCTACTTCCATGAAGAGGTTTGATTAATGTGAAATGGAGTTTGGATAGAAGAGGAATGGAGGGAAAACGTCATTCTCAAGGGTGAGAGATGAGTTTAGGATGCTTGCCCCAAAGAGGGATCCTTGACAAAAGCTAGAAGAACTCTCTCCCAAGGGAGAGAGGCTCACGACCAAGGAGGAAGAAAACTCTCTTTTCACACTCACTCAAGGCTCACACTCAAGATAAAATGCTCAAATTATATTCAATGATCTAAAGATGATGGCATGTAGGTGAGAGGTCTTATTTATAGGCTAGAAGGGGTGGGTTAGGCTAACTAGACCATAGGTTAATCTAGCAAGATTAGGCTAATTCTAGTTGAGTCATATCTAACCATGATTAGCTAACTATGGTCATGTATAACCAACTAATGAATCTATCCCTAATCTAGTCTAGACACAAAAAGGTGTAAATAGTAGAAATAGGTGGTAAAAAGTAGTCATGCTTAAGGCATGACTAGGGGGTGTGGCATCTAGCAACTAAGACGTAGGAATAGTAGTCATGCCTTAAGCATGCTTAGAGGGGTGTGCACATAATGAGAGGGGTGAGTATAAAACATGCTTATCTTCTCTAAAAGCTAGCCCATCTTAGCAAACTCTAACATAATAATTATAGTACCTTTTAGAAAAAGATGACCTAAAAACTAAAGGGTAATCTAAATACAATGGTCAAAAGGGAAGGTTGACTTTAGGAGTCAACCTATTAAAAAGTCAAAGTCAACAAAATTTTAAAAAGTCCTAAATTCTAATTTATACAATGGAATAAATCTCCTTGATATATCCTCCAAGGGCCTTGTGCCGGATTGCATCATCCCCTCGCCCTTAAAAGGATTTGCCCTCAAATCTTAAGTTTCTCTTTTGTTTCTTCCATACCTGCAAAAAGATAGACAAAGTAATAAGCAGGTGTTTCTTAGCAAAGAGGGATTGAGTAGGAACAAAAAGTTCCCTTAGTGGGTTGGGGTAGCAAAGGGTGGCACCATGAAGTGTTTCAATTTGAAGATCATCTTAGTGGTCTTCCCTCCATTGAGAAAATCCCCAATTTGCCCTTAATGTGCCAAGCCTTGACCCAAAATGGTGAGTGAGGTTTAGACTTGGTGCATTAGGGCACTCCTCCTAAGAGTTATGTTCAAGTGAGACTTAAGGTTGTGAGTCATTATGCTCAAAAGGTCTAAGCACAACCTCAAATTCAACTAGTTCATTTTGTATGGGTTGGCGGGAAGACTTCTGTATGTAAAGAACCTCCTTTGAAGGCAAAGGTGGATCTTCTTTAGGCTTGGTCTTCCTACCAACATCTTTATCCTTAGTTGTATCCCTTTCTCTCTTAATCTTAATGTGCCTTCTATCCTCCAAAGCCCGAATAGGATTAAGAGGATATAAGGTGAACTTTTTTCCCATATGAGAGAGAGTGATTTTATTGGTGAGGCCATTGTGCAAAGTTTTCCTATCATGTTACCATGGCCTTCCTAACAACATTTGACTAGCTCTCATAGGGACCACATCATATAAAACTTTTTCCTGATAGTGCCCTATGGAGAAGCTAATCTCCACTTGCTCTCTTACTAATACACCTTTCTCATCATTGAGTCCATGTAAAGAGCAAGGTGAAGAATGTGGAGTAGTAGTAAGAACCAACTTTTCCACGAATCTTATGCTGCAACAATTGCAGCACGACCCTCCATCCACAATGAGAGAACAAATTTTGCCCAAACTTTACATCGGGTTTGAAAAACCGTCTCTCTTTAAATATGAGTATCTTTAAAAGGATGGCTTCTAAGAAGCTTTTTCCCTTTCAAGAGATCATCACATGAATGAATACTCTCTTTATTTGATTTTCCCCTTAAAGTCCTTTTTCTTTTAGGGCTATGCAAATCAATGTGACCCTTATCTAAGCATTTAAAGCACTTAAGGTTCCTAGAACGATTGCTCGTACTAGTATTAGGGGTGTCACTCTCGCTCAAGGGTTTTCTGTCAATACACTTTCTTTTGGATGACTCTCTTTTGGGTTTATTCCTAGAAGGGTTTTCCTTTTTCATAGGATGCCTCTTAGAGTCTTCCTTCTTACTAGAAGAAGCATGAAATTCATGGGTTATTCTAGGCTCTTCTAGGTCCTTATAATGAGTTTAATGGTTACCATATAGGCTTTTATAGGCATTTCTCTCTTTTTGTTTCCTCTCTTCTTCCCTTCTTTCTAGCTGCTTTCTTTGTTCTTTTTCTCGTTTTTCTCTCCTTTCTTTTCTTTCCAACTCTTCTTTCTCTTTTTCTCTCATTTCCCTTGTTTCTTTTCTTTCTAACTCTTTTCTCTTTCTTGCTCCCGTTCTTCTCTTTCTCTTTTCTCTTTTTCTCTTCTCTCTTCTCTTTCTTTTTCTCTTTCTTCTCTTTCTCTCTTTTCTTTTTCTCTTCTCTCTTTTTCTCTTTTCTCTCTTTCTTCTTTTTCTCTTTGGTTTCTCTCTTCTCTTTCTCTTTTCTCTTGCTCTTTCCTCTCTTGTCTTATTCATTCCCTCTCTTCTCTTTCTTTCCTATATTCTTTTCTTTATTTTTGTCTTTTCTCCTCTCTTTCTTTTCTCTCTTTTCATACTCTTCATTTTCTCTTTTTAACCTTTTCTTATATTCCTCCCATTTTTTTTCTCTTTGATCTATCCTACTTATATTAACACTTCTAACATTCTTAGATGTATCTGAAGACATTAAAATTTTAAGGGTTAAGGACTAAGAAAATGCAAGAAACACTCATCTCTTTAAGGTTTTCTCACCTAAAGTGTTTTAAAGCCTTTGGTACTTTGAAATACTTGACTAAAATGCCAAAAGTAATAAATTGAAAAAATTAAAGTAAAGTTTAAGCATTAACGTGCTCCTAAAGTATGAGTTAGGGGTACCAATTCCTCACTCACACTTGAATGAGAAACTAAATTATTACACACAAAAGAGGTGACCCTTATGGGCATCCAACACCTCTAATTAAAAATGGCCTCAAAATACACCAATTGAAAATGCAAAAATTAAAGAAATGTTGATTGAAGTTATGGCTCTTCTCCAAGTGTTTTTTTCCTCTCAAGTGTATGCTTCCCATTTTTGTAAGTTCCTCCTCCAAGAATAGGTTCTTATGCCTTTAATAAATACCCAAAATGCTACCAAGTGGCAAGTCTCTAAATTTTGGTCCCTACACACATAGAGGTGGCACACAACAAGGGCAAGGAAATGGAAGAACACACAAAGCACAAATGAAGCAAAGCTAAACTTCCAAATGAAACAATTATTTGACAAACTCAAAGATTATATGAAATGAGACAAGCAAAAATTAAGGTGTAGAAAGAAAGGTGGCACACAAAGGAAATTCCTAGAATGGGCCTAGAATAGAATGGACTACAAAAACAAGAAAAATGACTCAAAAGTTTCAATCATTTGCACCATTTAAAATCAATATGGCCAAATTATATGCAAGCATGATCAAGAAAGATTCATTAATTTTAACACTCCTTTTAGTGATTGGTACAATATGAGGTGCACTAAAGATGGTGAAGAGTCAAAGAATCATAAATGCTTGAACAAAGGATAGGAAATGACCACCATAATTGATATACAAAAGTTCAAAATTAAGAAACAAAGCAACCTAATATGAACTAGTAATTTTAGGTGATAAAAAATAAATGGCACAAGGAGAGTTCTATGGAAGTTGAGGTCAACTTGATTACTCAATAATCAGCCCAATTACATACCAAACATGCAACTCAAAGCCAATCAACAAAAATCACCATAAAAACTAGTACAAAATTAAGCTACTAAAATTATTGAACAAGTGAATGAAATTTGGAAGAAATTGAGCATTAATTTTTTGAAGATTTTTTTTAAGAACATGCTAATCTAAATAACATGTGAGACTTTAAGGACATGGGATCAAGAGTAAGCCTCTTTGATGCTCAATTTCCAATAGAGAAACAACACACTTTTATGGTAAAATAAAAGAGCTAAACAATGGAATTTAAGTGACAATTAAAAGGACTAAACAATACCAAACTAAGACACAACGTAGGACGATTAAAAATGAAAATAAATGACTCAAAATGACCAAGAATGTGACAAAAAAACAGAGAAATAGGGGCTGGAAAAAATAGAGAAGTAGGTGCAGTAAAAACAGAGAAATAAAAGTATAACACAAAGCAAAAGGCACAAAATGCATCCAAGGATCAAGACCACAATTGTGTGGCTTCTTTCACAAATTTTGTGAAGTCATCATGATGATCCTCTTAGGATAGCATATGAATATTAAAAAAATAAAAAATCTGGGCAGAATATTGAAAAAATCCTAAAGAGAACACACCATGATTCAATGGAAAAAGCAACAAAAATTGAACCATAAAATGAAACAAAATATAGAGTGCAATATTAAAATGAAGAACAAATTTAAAGAAACACAAGCCAAAATAAAACAAGAAGATAATGGAGGTTAAATGGACAAGATGGAAAATAAAAAAAAATAACAAGATCAAGAAGCAAAGGTGACGCACAAAATTAGAAGAAATTAGAAGAACTTCACCTCAATGGAAGTTGGCTCATGATACCAATTGATGAAGACTCAACTTCTCCCTAAGATCTACTTCCATGAAGAGGTTGGATTAATGTGAAATGGATTTTGGATAGAAGAGGAATGGAGGGGAAAACGCCACTCTCAAGGGTGAGAGATGAATTTAGGATGCTTGCCACAAGGAGGGATCCTTGATAAAAGCTAGAAGAAATCTCTCCCAAGGGAGAGAGGCTCACGACCAAGGAGGAAGAGAACTCTCTCACAATCACTCAAGGCTCACACTTAAGCTATAATGCTCAAATTATACTCAATGATCTAAAGATGATGCCATGTAGGTGACAGGTCTTATTTATAGGCTAGAAGGGGTGGGTTAGGCTAACTAGACCATAGGTTAATCTAACCAAGATTAGGCTAACTCTAGTTGAGTCACATTTAACCATGATTAGCTAACTATGGTCATGTATAACCAACTAATGAATCTATCCCTAATCTAGTCTAGATACAAAAAGGTGTAAATAGTAGAAAGAGGTGGTAAAAAGTAGTTATGCTTAAGGCATGACTAGGGGGTGTGGCATATAGCAACTAAGAGGTAGGAATAGTAGTCATGCCTTATGCATGCTTAGAGGGGTGTGCCTATAATGAGAGGGGTGAGCATAACACATGCTCATCTTCTCTAAAAGATAGCCCATCTTAGTAAACTGTAACATGATAACTATAGTACCGTTTAGAAAAAGATGACCTAAAAACTAAAGGGTAACCTAAATACAATGGTCATAAGGGAAGGTTGACTCTACTAGAAAGTCAAAGTCAACAAAATTATAAAAAGTCCTAAACTCTAATTTATACAATGGAATAAATCTTCTTCATATATCCTTCAAGGCCCTTGAGCCATATTGCATCAACTGTACTTTTAAAATCATAATTATACCTGTAGTACATTTCGTTTTGAGTGTCTTTGCATTAGTTAAACTGTTGCATTTTGTTTATCTTTGGATAGTAGGTTCTTGACAAAATAATGTCTGATGTGAGAGATAATGGATTAGATGTTTGGTGTGTGATTTATAAATGTGTGTGATGTGTTATTTAACATGACCATTATTTGAGATAGTATGATTGATAATATGAATCAATAGTTCCTAAGAGGGAGTCATTCTAGCAGTAGTTAGGAATGAAATATAGTACCACCGCTATACAATTGTTCAACCATTAGATTTTGTTTAATTTTTTATATTAGGTTCTTAAGATATTAGTCTCTATTTCCAATGGTGGGATCGTCAAAATAATGTTCAGAGTGGCATAATGGAGTTAGAACAACAGTTATTTTTTAGCATTTTATACTATACCGTATTTTGTCTTGAGTGTCTATAGAAAAGTTTAACCATTGGATTTGGTTTACTTTTGGGTAGTAGATTCTTTAGATATTAATATTTATTTTGAAGGATGGATCATTTAAATAACGTACGTAATGAGAGATAATGAACTCATAGTAAGAACTGTATTTTTAGAAACTTAATTATACCTGTAGTAGATTACATTTTTATCATCTTTGCATCAGTTGAACTGTTGGATTTGGTTTATCTTTGGATAGTAGGTTCTTAACATATTTACTTTTGTTTCAATGGTAAGATCCTCAAAATAATGTCTGATGTGAGAGATAATGGATTAGATGTTTGGTCTGTGTTATATAAATGTGTGTGATGTGTTCTTTAACATGAACCTTATTTGAGATAGTGTGATTGATGATATGAGTAAACAGTTCCTAAGAGGGAGTCATTCTAGCTGTAATTAGGAATGAAATTTAGTACCACGGCTATATAATTGTTCAACCGTTAGATTTTGTTTAATTTTTTATATTAGATTTATGATAGTAGTCTCTATTTTCAATGGTTGGATCGTCAAAATAATGTCTGGAGTGACATGATGAGTTAGAATAACAGTCATCTTTTTAGCATCTTATTTGATACCGTATTTTGTCTTGAGTGTCTATAGAATAGTTGAACCATTGGATTTGGTTTATTTTGGGTAGTAGATTCTTTACATATTAAAATTTATTTCGAACGGTGGGATCATTTAAATAAGGTACGTAGTGAGAGATAATGAACTCAAAGTAAGAACTTATTTTTAGAATGTTAATTATACCTATAGTAGATTTCGGTTTGAGTGTCTTTGCATTAGTTGAACTGTTGGATTTGGTTTAGCTTTGGATAGTAGGTTCTTAACATATTTACTTTTGTTTCCACGGTAAGATCCTAAAAATAATGTCCAAAGTGAGAGATAATGGATTAGATGTTTGGTGTGTGATTTATAAATGTGTGTGATGTCTTATTTAACATGAACATTATATGAGATATTGTGATTGATGATATAAGTCAACAGTTCCTAAGAGGGAGTCATTCTAGCTGCAGTCAAGAATGAAATTTAGTACCATTGCTATACAATTGTTCAACCATTAGATTTTGTTTAATTTGTTATACTAGGTTCTTAAGATATTAGTCTCTATTTTCAGTGGTGAGATCATCAAAATAATGTCCGGAGTGACATAATGGAGTTAGAATAACAGTTATTTCTTTAGTATCTTATATGATACTGTATTTTGTCTTGAGTGTCTGTAGAATAGTTTAACTGTTGGATTTAGTTTATTTTTGGGTAGTACATTCTTTAGATATTAATATTGATTTTCAACGGTGGGGTCATCTGAATAACATACATAGTGAGAGATAATGAACTCAAAGTAAGAACTGTATTTTTAGAATCTTAATTATACCTGTAGTAGATTTCTTTTGAGCGTCTTTGCATTAGTTGAACTGTTGGATTTGGTTTATTGTTGGATAGTAGGTTCTTAGTGTAAATGCTAAGATGTTATAGGTTTTGATGATGCCAAAAGTAACAAAGAATATTGATACAGAAGCAAGAAAGCAAAAAGAACAAAACAACATTGACAAAGATTCAAGATAATGTTAAGCTAGAAAAATAAATTAACTCAGTTATTGTAAAAGAATCTCTAAGAATTTGCATAAACTTAATTTGGCAAGATATGTTTTTTATCAGTTCAAAATTATGAACTAGTAATCGATTACCAGGCTATGTAATCGATTACCAGAGAGCTTGTTATTTGAATTCTGAATTCAAAAGTGATAACGGTACAATTTTTAAAATCATGTAATCGATTACCATTTTTATGTAATAGATTACCAGAAATGTTGTTATCACAAAAATCTGATAAGTCACAATCTTTCGTCAAAAGGCACAATTTTTTAGTCGTGTAATCGATTACCAGTAAGCTATATAAAGTACATACATAGTGAGATATAATGAACTTAGATTAAGAACTGTATTTTTAGAATCTTAATGATACCTCAGTAGATTTCAGTTTGAGAATCTTTGCATTAGTTGAAGTGTTGGATTTGGTTTATCTTTGGATAGTAGGTTCTTCACATATTTACTTTTGTTTCAACGGTAACATCTCAAAATAATGTCCGAAGTGAGAGATAATGGACTAGATGTTTGGTGTGTGATTTTTAAATGTGTGTGATGTGTTATTTAACATGAACATTATTTGAAATAGTGTGATTGATGATATGAGTCAACAGTTCCTAAGAGAAATCATTCTTGCTGCAGTTAGGAATCAAAATTTAGTATCACCGATATATAGTTATTCAACTGTTAGATTTATTCTAATTTTTAATATTAGGTTCCTAAGATATTAGTCTCTATTTTCAATGGTGGGATCGTCAAAATAATGTCCGGAGTGACATAATCGAGTTAGAATAACAATTATTTTTTTAGCATCTTATACGATACCGTATTTTGTCTGGAGAGTCTATAGAATAGTTTAGCCACTGGATTTGGTTTATTTTTGGATAGTAGATTCTTTAGATATTAATATTTTATTTTCAACGGTGGGATCATTTAAATTACATATGTCGTGAGAGATAATGAACTCAGAATAAGAACTGTATTTTTAGAATCTTAATTATACCTGTAGTAGATTTTGTTTTGATCGCCTTTGCATTAGTTGCACTTTTGGATTTGGTTTATCTTTGGATTGTAGGTTCTTAACATATTTAGTCTTCTTTCAAAGGTAAGATCCTCAAAATAATGTCCGAAGTGAGAGATAATGGATTAGATGTTTGGTGTGTGATTTATAAATATGTATGATGTGTTATTTAACATGCACATTATTTGAGATAGTTTGATTGATGATATGAGTCAACAGTTCCTAAGAGGGAGTCAATCTAGCTGAAGTTAGGAATGAAATTTAGTACCACTACTATACAATTGTTCCACCGTTAGATTTTCTTTAATTTTTTATATTAGGTTCTTAAGAGATTAGTCTATAGTTACAATGGTGGGATCGTAAGAATAATAACTGAAGTGACATAATGGAGTTAAAATAACAATTATTTTTTCAGCATCTTATACGATACCATATTTTGTCTTGAGTGTCTATAGAATAGTTTAGCCGCTGGATTTGGTTTATTTTTGGGTAGTGGATTCTTTTGATATTAATATTTATTTTCAACGGTGGGATAATTTAAATACTGTACGCAATGAGAGATAATGAACTCAAAGTAACTGTATTTTTAGAATCTTAATTATACCTGTAGTAGATTTCAGTTTGAGTGTCTTTGCTAACTATGGTCATGTATAAGCAACTAATGAATCTATCCTGATCTAGTCTAGATACAAAAAGGTGTAAATAGTAGAAAAAGGTGGTAAAAAGTAGTCATGCTTAAGGCATGACTAGGGGGTGTGGCATCTAGCAACTAAGAGGTAGGAATAGTAGTCATGCCTTAAGCATGCTTAGAGCGGTGTGCCGAAAATGAGAGGGGTGAGCATAACACACGCTTATCTTCTCTAAAAGCTAACCTATCTTAGCAAACTCTAACATGATGAGTATAGTACCTTTTAGAAAAAAGATGACCCAAAAACTAAAGGGTAACCTAAATACAATGGTCATAAGGGAAGGTTGACTCTACTAAAAAGTCAAAGTCAACAAAATTATAAAAAGTCCTAAATTCTAATTAATACAATGGAATAAATCTTCTTCATATATCCTTTAAGGGCCTTGAGCCATATTGCATCAACTGTATTTTTAAAATCATAATTATACCTGTAGTAGATTTTGTTTTGAGAATCTTTGCATTAGTTAAACTGTTACATTTTGTTTATCTTTGGATAGTAGGTTCTTAACATATTTACTTTTGTTTCAAGGGTAAGATCCTCAAAATAATGTCTTAAGTGAGAGATAATGGATTAGATGTGTGGTATGTGATTTATAAAAGTGTGTGATGTATTATTTAACATGAACATTATTTGACATAGTGTGATTGATGATACGATTCAACAATTCCTAAGGGGGAGTCATTCTAGCTGCAGTTAGGAATGAAATTTAGTACCACCCCTATACAATTGTTCAAACGTTAGATTTTGTTTAATTTTTTATAGTAGGTTCTTAAGATGTTAGTCTCTATTTTCAATAGTGGCATCATCAAACTAATGTCCGGAGTGACATAATAGAGTTAGAATAACAATTATTTTTTTAGTATCTTATACGATACCATAATTTGTCTTGAGTCTATATAGAATAGTTTAACCCATGGATTTGATCTATTCTTGGGTAGCAGATGCTTTAGATTTTAATATTGATTTTCAACAGTGGGATCATCTAAATAACGTACGTCGTGAGAGAAAATGAACTCAAACTAAGAACTGTATTTTTAGAATCTTAATTATACCTATAGTAGATTTCGTTTTAGGCGTCTTTGCATTAGTTGAACTGTTGGATTTGGTATATCTTTGGATAGTACATTCTTAAAATATTTTACTTTTGTTTCAACGGTAAGATCCTGAAAATAATGTCCGATGTAAGAGATAATGGATTAGATGTTTGGTGTGTGATTTATAAATGTGTGTGATGTGTTATTTAACATGAACAATATTTGAGATAGTGTGATTGATGATATGAGTCAATAGTTCATAAGGGGGAGTCATTCTAGCTGTAGTTAGGAATGAAATTTAGAACCACCGCTATACAATTGTTTAACCATTAGATTTTGCTTAATTTTTTATAGTAGGTTCTTAAGATGTTAGTCTCTATTTTCAATCGTCAGATCATCAAACTAATAATGTCCAGAGTGACATAATTGAGTTAGAATAACAGTTATTTATTTTAGCATCGTGTACGATACCATATTTTGTCATGAGAGTTTGTAGAATAGTTTAATCGTTGGATTTAGTTTATTTTTGGGTAGTAGATTATTTAGATATTAATATTTATTTTCCACGGTGCAATCTTCGAAATAACGTGCGTAGTAGGAGATAATCAACAGAGTAAGAACTATATCTTTAGAATCTTAATTATACCTATATTTGATTTCGGTTTGAGCGTCTTTACAATTAGTTGAACTGTTGGATTTGGTTTATCTTTGGATAGGAGGTTCTTAGCATATACACTTTTGTTTCAAGGGTAAGATCCTCAAAATAGTGTCTGAAGTGAGAGATAATGGATTAGATAGTGTTATTGATAATATGAGTCAACAGTTCCTAAGAGGGAGTCATTCTTGCTGTAGTTAGGAATGAAATTTAGTATCACCGCTGCATAATTGTTCAACAGTTAGGTTTTGGTTATTTTTTTATAGTAGGTTCTTATGCTATTAGTCTTTATTTTCAATGGTGGGATCGTCCAAATAATGTCCGGAATGACATAATGGAGTTGGAATGACAGTTATTTTTTTAGCATCTTATTTGATACTGTATTTTGTCTTGAGTGTCTATAGAATAGTTTAACTGTTTAATTTGGTTTATTTTTGGGTAGTAGATTCTTTAGATATCATTATTGATTATCCATGGTGGAAGCATCTAAATAATGTATGTCGTGAGAGATAATGAACTCAGAGTAAGAACTGTATTTGTAGAATCTTAATTATACCTCTAGTAGATTTCGGTTTGAGCGTCTTTGCATTAGTTGAACTGTTGGATTTGGTTTATCTTTGGATAGTAGATTCTTAACATATTTACTTTTGTTTCAACGGTAAGATCCTCAAAAAAATGTCCGAAGTGATAGATAATGGGTTAGATTTTTGGTGTGTGATATATAAATGTGTGTGATGTGTTGTTTAACATGAACATTATTTGAGATAGTGTGATTGATGATATGAGTAAACTGTTCCTAAGAGGGAGTCATTCTAGCTACAGTTAGGAATGAAATTTAGTACCACCGCTATACAATTGTTCAACCGTTTGATTTTGGTTAAGATTTTATATTAGGTTCTTATGATATTAGTCTCTATTTTCAATGGTGGGATCGTCAAAATAATGTCCGGAGTGACATAATAGAGTTAGAATAACAGTTATTTTTTTAGCATCTTATTCAATACCGTATTTTGTCTTGGGTGTCTATAGAATATTTGAACCAGTGGATTTGGTTTATTTTTGGGTAGTAGATTCTTTAGATATTAGTGTTTATTTTCAACTGTCGGATCATTTAAGTAAGGTACATAGTGAGACATAATGAACTCGGAGTAAGAACTGTAGTTTTAGAATGTTAATTATACCTGTAGTAGATTTCGGTTTAAGCGTCTTTGCATTAGTTGAACTGTTGGATTAGGTTCTTAAAATATTTACTTTTTGTTTCAACAGTAAGATCATCAAAATAATGTCCAAAGTGAGAGATAATGGATTAGATGTTTGGTGTGTGATTTATAAATGATTGTGATTTGTTATTTAACATGAACATTATTTGAGAGAGTGTGATTCATGGTATGAGTCAACAGTTCCTAGGAGGGAGTCATTCTAGATGTCGTTAGGAATGAAATTTAGTACGACCGCTATACAGTTCAACCGTTAGATTTTGTTTAATTTTTTATATTAGGTTCTTAAGACATTAGTCTCTATTTTCAACAGTGGGATTGTCAAAATAATGTTCGGAATGAGATAATGGAGTTAGAATAACAGTTATATTTTTAGCATCTTATTTGATACTGTATTTTTTCTTGAGTATCTGTAGAATAGCTTAACTGTTTGATTTGGTTTATTTTTGGGTAGTAGATTCTTTAGATATTAATATTGATTTTCAACTATGGTGTGTGATTTATAAATGCGTGTGATGTATTATTAAACACGAACATTAAACACGAACACTAGGAATGAAATTTTTTATTTAACATGAACATTATTTGAGATAGTGTGATTGATGATATGAGTCAACATTTCCTAAGAGGGATTCATTCTAGCTGCAGTTAGGAATGAAATTTAGTACGACCTCTATCCAATTCTTCAACCGTTTGATTTTGTTTAATATGTTATATTAGGTTCTTATGATATTAGTGTCTATTTTCAATGGTGTGATCGTCAAACAATGTCCAGACTGATATAATGGAATTAGAACAACAGTTATTATTTTAGCATCTTCTACCATACCGTATTTTTTGTTGAGTATCTATAGAATAGTTTAACCATTGTATTTGGTTTATTTTTTGGGTAGTAGATTCTTTAGATATTAATATTTATCTTGAACGGTGGGATCATTTAAATAATGTACGTAGTGAGAGATTCTTACCTGTAGTGGATTTCAGTTTGAGCGTCTTTTCCTTAGTTTAACTGTTGGGTTTGTTTTATCTTTGGATATTAGATTCTTAGAATATTTACTTTTGGTTTCAACAGTAAGATCCTCAAAATAATGTCTGAAATGAGACACAATGGATTAGATTTTTGGTATGGGATTTATAAATGTGTGTGATGTATTATTTAACATGAACATTATTTGAGATAATGTGATTGATGATTTGAGTTAACAGTGCCTAAAAAGAGTCATTCTAGCTGCAGTTAGCAATAAAATTTAGTGTCACCGCTATACAATGGTTCAACCGTTAGATTTTGTTTAATTTTTTATAGTTGACTCTCAAGATGTTAGTCTCTATTTTCCATGTTGGGATCGTCAAAATAATCTCCGGAGTGACATAATGGAGTTAGAATAACAGTTATTTTTTAGCATCTTATACGATACCGTCTTTTCTCTTGAGTCTCTATAGAGTAGTTTAACTGATGGATTTGGTTTATTTTTTGGTTGTAGATTCCTTGAATATTAATGTTTATTTTCAACGTTGGGATCCTTTAAATTA
Source organism: Psophocarpus tetragonolobus (assembly GCA_037954015.1). NCBI lineage: Eukaryota > Viridiplantae > Streptophyta > Magnoliopsida > Fabales > Fabaceae > Psophocarpus > Psophocarpus tetragonolobus. The sequence continues at coordinate 27,915,524 of CM075691.1, forward strand.
CGTACGTGGTGAGAGATAATGAACTCAGAGTAAGTACTTTATTTGGAGAATCTTAATTATACCTGTAGTTGATTTCGTTTTGAGCGTCATTGGATTAGTTGAACTGTTGGATTTGGTTTATCTTTGATAGTAGGTTCTTAACATATTTACTTTTGTTTCAATGGTAAGATCCTGAAAATAATGTCCGAAGTGAGAGATAATGGATTAGATGTTTGGTGTGTGATTTATAAATGTGTGTGATGTGTTATTTAACATGAAAATTATTCGAGACCATGTGATTGATGATGTGAGTCAACAGTTCCTAAGAGGGAGGCATTATAGCTGCAGTCAGGAATGAAATTTAGTACCACTGCTATACAATTGTTGAACCGTTAGATTTTGTTTATGTTTTATACTTGGTTCTTAGGATATTAGTCTCCATTTTCAATGGTGGGATCATCAAAATAATGTCCGGAGTGACATAATCTAGTTAGAATAACAATTATTTTTTTAGCATCTTATATGATACGGTACTTTGTCTTGAGTGTCTGTAGAATAGTTTAACCGTTGGATTTAGTTTATTTTTGGGTAGTAGATTCTTTAGATATTAATATTGATTTTCAACTGTGGGGTCATCTAAATAACCTACGTGGCGAGAGATAATAAACTCAAAGTAAGAACTATATTTTTTGAATCTTAATTATGCCTGTAGTAGACTTTGTTTTGAGAGTCTTTGCATTAGTTGAATTTTGGCATTTGGTTTATCCTTGGATAGTAGGTTCTTAACATATTTACTTTTGTTTCAACGATTAGATCATCCAAATAATGTCCAAAGTGAGAGATAATTGATTAGATATTTGGTGTGTGATTTATAAATGTGTGTGATGTATTAAATAACATGAACATTATTTGAGATAGTGTGATTGATGATATGAGTTAACAGTGCCTAAGAGGGAGCCATTCTAGCTGTAGTTTGGAATTAAACTTAGTAACACCGCTATACAATTGTTCAATTTTTAGATTTTGTTTTATTTTTTTATAGTAGGTTCTTAAGATGTTAGTCTCTATTTTCAATGTTGGCATCGTCAAAATAATCTCCAGAGTGACATAATGGACTTAGAATAACAATTTTTTTAGCATCTTGTACAATAACGTATTTTGTCTTTAGTGTCTATAGAATAGTTTAACCATTGGATTTGGTTTATTTTTTGGTAGTATATTCCTTAGATATTAATATTTATTTTCAACATTGGGATCATCTTAATAACGTACGTAGTGAGAGATAATGAACTCACAGTAAGAACTGTACTTTTAGAATCTTAATTATACCTGTACTAAATTTTGTTTTGAGCGTCTTTGTATTAGTTGAATTGTTGCATTTGGTTTATCTTTGGATAGTAGGTTCTTAACATATTTACTTTTGTTTCAACAGTAAGATCCTGAAAATAATGTCCGAAGTGAGAGATAATGCATTAGATGTTTGGTGTGTCATTTATAAATGTGTGTGATGTATTATTTAACATGAACATGATTTGAGATCGTGTGATTGATGATATGAGTCAACAGTTCCTAAGAGGGAGTCATTCTAGCTGCAGTTAGGAATGAAATTTGGTACCACCGCTATACAATTGTTCAACCGTTAGATTGTTTTTAATCTTTCATAGTAGCATCTAAAGATTTTAGTCTCTAATTTCAATGGTGGGATCGTGAAAATAATATCCACAGTGACATAATGGAGTTAGAATAATAGTTATTTTTGTAGCATCTTATATGATACCGTATTTTGTCTTGAGTGTCTATAGAATAGTTTAACCATTGTATTTTATTTACTTTTGGGTAGTAGATTCTTTAGATGTTAATATTTTTTTTCAACGGTAGGATCATCTAAATAGTGTACCTAGTGAGAGATAATGAACTCAGAGTAAGAACTGTATTTTTAGAATCTTAATTATACCTGTAGTAGATTTCGATTTGAGCGTCTTTGTATTAGTTGAACTGTTGGATTTGGTTTATCTTTGGATAGTAGGTTCTTAACATATTTACTTTTGTTTCAACGGTAAGATCCTACAAATAATGTTTGAACTGAGAGATAAAGGATTAGATGTTTGGCGTGTGATTTATAAATGTGTGTGATGTATTATTTAACATGAACATTGTTTGAGATAGTGTGATATATGAGTCAACATTGCCTAAGAGGAAGTCATTCTAGCTACAGTTAGGAATGAAATTTAGTACCATCGCTATACAATTGTTCAGCAGTTAGATGTTGCTTAATTTTTTCATGTAGGTTCTTAAGATGTTAGTGTCTATTTTCAATGGTGGAATCGTCAAAATAATGTACGGAGTGACGTAATGGACTTAGAATAACAGGTATTTTTTTAGCATCTTATATGATACCATATTTTATCTTGAGTATCTCTAAAATAGTTTAACCGTTGGATTTGGTTTATTTTTGGGTAGTAGATTCCTTAGATATTAATATTTATTTGCAACTCTAGGATCATCTTAATAACGTACGTAGTGAGAGATAATGAACTCAGAGTAAGAACTATATTTTTAGAATCTTAATTATACCTGTAGTAGACTTTGTTTTGAGCGTCTTTGCATTAGTTCAACTATTGGATTTGGCTAATCTTTGGATAGTAGGTTCTTAACATATTTACTTTTGTTTCAATGGTAAAATCCTGCAAATAATGTCCGAACTGAGACATAAAGGATTAGATGTTTGGTGTGTGATTTATAAATGTGTGTGATGTATTATTTAACATGAATATTTTTTGAGATATTGTGATTGATATGAGTCAACATTGCCTAAGAGAAAGTCATTCTAGCTGCAGTTAGGAATGAAATTTAGTACCACCACTATACAATTGTTCAACCGTTAGATTTTGCCTAATTTTTTATAGTAGGTTCTTAAGATGTTAGTCTCTATTTTCAATGGTGGAATCGTCAAAATAATGTCCGAAGTGATGTAATGGACTTAGAATAACAGTTTTTTTTTAGCATCTTATACGATACCGTATTTTTTCTGGAGTGTCTTTAGAATAGTTTAACCATTGGATTTGGTTTATTATTGGGTAGTAGATTCCTTAGATATTAATATTTATTTGCAATGCTGGAATCATTTAAATAACATACGTAGTGAGAGATAATGAACTCAGAGTAACAATTGTATTTTTAGAATCTTAATTATACCTGTAGTACACTTCGGTTTGAGCGTTTTTGCATTAGTTGAACTATTGAATTTGGTTTATCTTTGGATAGTAGGTTCTTAACATATTTACTTTTTTTCAATGGTAAGATTCTCAAAATAATGTCCGAAGTCAGAGATAATGGATTAGATGTTTGGTGTGTGATTTATAAATGTGTGTGATGTATTATTAAACACGAACATTATTTGAGATAGTGTCATTGATGATATGAGTCAACAATGGCTAGGACGGAGTCATTCTAGCTGCAGTTAAGAATGAAATTTAGTACCACCGCTATACAATTCTTCAACCATTAGATTTTATTTTATTTTTTATAGTAGCTTGTTAAGATGTTCATCTCTATCTTCAATGTTGGGATCGTCAAAATAATCTCCAGAGTGACATAATGCAGTTAGAATAACAGTTTTTTTAGCATCTTATACGATACCATATTTTGTCTTTAGTGTCTGTAGAATAGTTTAATCGTTGGATTTGGTTTATTTTTGGGTAGTAGATTCCGTAAATATTAATATTTTTTTTCAACAGCAGGATCATCTAAATAACGTACCTAGTGAGAGATAATGAAATCAGAGTAAGAATTGTATTTTTAGAATCTTAATTCTACCTGCAGTAGATTTTGTTTTGAACGTCTTTGCATCAGTTAAACTGTTCAATTTGGTTTATCTTTGGATAGTAGGTTCTTAACATATAGACTTTTGTTTCAGCGGTAAGATCCTCAAACTAATGTCCGAAGTCAAAGATAATGGATTAGGTGTTTGGCGTGCGATTTATAAATGTGTGTGATGTATTATTAAACACAAACATTATTTGAGATAGTGTCGTTGATGATATGAGTCAACAGTGCCTAAAAGGGAGTCATTCTAGCTGCAGTTACGAATGAAATTTAGTATCACCACTATACAATTGTTCAACCGTTAGATTTTGTTTAATTTTTTATAGTAGGCTCTTAATATGTTAGTCTCTGTTTTCATTGTTGGGATCGTCAAAATAATTTCAAGACTGACATGATGGAGGTAGAATAAAAGTTTTGTTTAGCATCTTATATGATACCGTATTTTGTCTTTAGTGTCTATAGAGTGGTTTAACCGATGGATTTTGTTTACTTTTGGGTAGTAGGTTCCTTAGATGTTAATATTTATTTTCAACGCTGGGATCATCAAAATAACATACATAGTGAGAGATAATGAACTCAGAGTAAGAACTCTTGTTTTAGAATCTTAATTATACCTGTAATAAATTTTGTTTTGAGAGTCTTTGCATTAGTTGAACTGTTGCATTTGATTTAACTTTGGATAGTAGGTTATTAACATATTTACTTTTACTTCAATGGTAAGATTCTCCAAATAATGTCCGAAGTAAGAGATAATGGATTAGATGTTTGGTGTGTGATTTATAAATGTGTGTGATGTATTATTTAACATGAACATTATTTGAGATAGTGTGATTGATAATACGAGTCAACAGTTCCTCAGAGGGAGTCATTCTAGCTACAGTTAGGAATGAAATTTAGTACCACCGCTATACAATTGTTCAACTATTAGATTTTGTTTAATCTTTGATAGTAGGTTCTTAAGATATTAGTCTCTAGTTTCAATGGTGGGATCGTCAAAATAATATCCATAGTGACATAACGGAGTTAGAATAACAATTATTTTTTTAGCATCTTATATGATACCGTATTTTGTCTTGAGTGTGTGTAGAATAGTTTAACCTTTGTATTTGGTTTATTTTGAGTAGTAGATTCGTTAGATATTAATATTTATTTTCAACGGTGGGATCATCTTAATATTGTACGTAGTGACAGATAATGAACTCAGAGTAAGAACTGTATTTTTAGAATCTTAATTATACCTGTAGTAGATTTCGGTTTGAGCGTCTTTGCATTAGTTGAACTGTTGGATTTGGTTTATCTTTGGATAGAAGGTTCTTAACATATTTACTTTTGTCTCAACGAAAGATCCTCCAAATAATGTCTGAACTGGGAGATAAAGAATTACACGTTTGGTATGTGATTTATAAATGTGTGTGATGTATTATATAACACGAACATTATTTGAGATAGTGTGATTGATATGAGTCAACAGTTCCTAATAGGAAGTCATTCTAGCTGTAGTTAGGAATGAAATTTAGTACCACTACTATACAATTGTTCAACCGTTAGATTTTGTTTAATTTTTTATAGTAGGTTCTTAAGATGTTAGTTTCAATTTTCAATGGTGGAATCATCAAAATAATGTCCGGAGTGACGTAATGGACTTAGAATAACAATTATTTTTTTGTATCTTACATGATACCGTATTTTTTCTTGAGTGTCTCTAGAATAGTTTAACCGTTGGATTTGATTTATTTTTCGGTTGTAGATTCTTTAGATATTAATATTTATTTTCACCAGTGGGATCATCTAAATAATTACGTAGTGAGAGATAATGAACTCATAGTAAGTACTCTATATTTAGAATCTTAATTATACTTGTAGTAGTAGACTTCGTTTTGAGTGTCTTTGCATTAGTTGAACTGTTGGATTTGGTTTACATTTCGATAGTTGGTTCTTAAAATATTTACTTTTGTTTGAACAGTAAGATGCTCAAAATAATGTCTGAAGTCACACGTAATGGATTAGATGTTTGGTGTATGATTTATAAATGTGTGTGATGTATTATTTAACATGAACATTTGACATAGTGTGATTGATGATGATATGAGTCAATAGAGCCTAAGAGGGAGTCATTCTATTTGCAATTAGGAATGAAATTTAGTATCACTGCCATACAATTGTTCAGCCGTTATATTTTTTTTAAAATTTTTTATAGTAAGTTCTTAAGATGTTAGTCTCTATTTTCAATGATGGGATCATAAAAATAATCTCCGGAGTGACATAATGGAGTTAGAATAACAGTTATATTTTTAGTATCTTATATGCTACCATATTTTGTCTTTTGTGTGTTGAATAGTTTAACCGTTGTTTTTGGTTTATTTTTTGGGTACTAGATTACTTAGAGATTAATATTTATTTTCAACAGTGTGTTGATCTATATAACGTACGTTGTGAGAGATAATGAACTCAGAATAAGTACTGTATTTTTAGAATGTTAATTATACCTGTAGTAGATTTCGTTTTGAGTGTCTTTGCATTTGTTGAACTGTTGGATTTGGTTTATCTTTGGATAGTAGGTTCTTAAAATATTTACTTTTCTTTCGATGGTAAGATGCTAAAAATAATGCCCGGAGTAAGAGATAATGGATTAGATATTTGGTCTGTGATTTATAAATGTGTGTGATGCTTATTTAACATGAACATTATTTGAGATATTGTGATTGATGATAAGAGTCAACAGTGCCTAAGATGGAGTCATTCTAGCTGCAATTAGGAATGAAATGTAGTATCACTGCTATACAATTGTTCAACCGTTAGATGTTTTTAATTTTTTATAGTAGGTTCTTAGGATGTTAGTCTCTATCTTCAATGGTGGGATCGTAAAAATAATCTCCAGAGTGACATAATGGAGTCAGAATAACAGTTATATTTTTAGTATCTTATACGCCACCGTATTTTGTCTTTAGTGTGTGTTGAATAGTTTAACCGTTGTATTTGGTTTATTTATGGGTACTAGATTACTTAGAGATTAATATTTATTTTCAACGGTGTGTTCATCTAAATAATGTACCTAGTGAGAGATAATGAACTCAGAGTAAGTACTTATTTTTAGAATCTTAATTATACCTTAGTAGATTTCGTTTTGAGCGTCTTTTGATTTGTTGAACTGTTGGATTTGGTTTATCTTTGGATAGTAGGTTCTTAACATATTTACTTTTCTTTCGACGGTAAGATGCTTGAAATCATGCCCGAAGCCAGAGATAATGGATTAGATGTTTGGTTTGTGATTTATAAATGTGTGTGATGTTTATTTAACATGAACATTATTTGAGATACTGTGATTGATGATATGAGTCAACAGTGCCTAAGATGGAGTCATTCTAGCTGCAATTAGGAATGAAATTTAGTATCACCATTGTACAATTGTTCAAATGTTAGATTTTTTTTAATTTGCCTAGTAGGTTCTTACGATGTTAGTCTCTATTTTTAATGGTGGGATCGTTAAAATAATGTCCGGAGTGACATAATGGAGTTAGAATAACAGTTATATTTTTAGCATCTTATATGATACCGTAGTTTGTTTTGAGTGTTTGTTGAATAGTTTAACCGTTGTATTTAGTTTATTTTTGGGTAGCAGATTCCTTAGATATTAATATTTATTTTTAGCGGTGGGATCATCAAAATAACGTATGTAGTGAGAGATAATGAACTTAGAGTAAGTACTATATTTTTATAATCTTAATTATACCTTTAGTAGATTTCGTTTTAGTTGAACTGTTGGATTTGGTTTATCTTTGGATAGTAAGTTCTTAACATATTTACTTTTGTTTCAACGGTAAGATCCTCAAAATAATGTCTGAAGTGAGAGATAATGGATTAGATGTTTGGTATGTGATTTACAAATGTGTGTGATGTATTATTTAACGTGAACATTATTTGAGATAGTGTGATTGATGATATGAGTCAACAGTTCCTAAGGGGAGTCATTCTAGCTGAAGTTAGAATGAAATTTAGTATCACCCCTGTACAATTGTTCAACCGTTAGATTTTGTTTTTTTTTTCATTGTAGCTTCTTAAGATGTTAGCCTTTATCGTCAATGTTGGGATCGTTAAAATAATCTCCAGAGTGTCATAATGGAGTTAGAATAACAGTTATTTTTTTAGCATCTTATACGATACCATGTTTTGTCTTTAGTGTCTATAGAATAATTTAACCGTTGGATTTGGTTTATTTTTGGGTAGTAGATTCCTTAGATATTAATATTTGTTTTCAACGGTGGGATCATCTAAATAAAGTACATTGAGAGAGATAATAAACTCGGAGTAAGAATTGTATATTTAGAATATTAATTATACCTGTAGTAGATTTCCTTTTTAGCGTCTTTGCATCAGTTGAACTGTTGGATTTGGTTTATCTTTTTATAGTAGGTTCTTAACATATTGACTTTTGTTTCAACGGTACGATCCTCAAAATAATGTCCAAAGTCCGAGATAATTTATTAAATGTTTGGGGTGTGATTTATAAATATGTGTAATGAATTATTTAACATGAACATTAATTGAGATAGTGACATTGATTATATGAGTCAACAATGCCTTGGAGGGAGTCATTCCAGCTGCAGTTAGGAATGAAATTTAGTACCACCTCTATACCATTATTCAACGTTAGATTTTGTTTAATTTTTTATGCTAGGTTCTTAAAATGTTAGCCTCTATTTTAAATGGTGGGATTGTAAAAATAATGTCTGGAGTGACATAATGGAGTTGGAATAACAGCTATTTTTTTAGCATCTTATACGATACCGTATTTTTTCTTGACTGTCATTGAATAGATGAATCGTTGGATTTTGTTTTATTTTTGGGTAGTAGATTCGTCAGATATTAATATTTATTTTCAAGGGTGGGATCATCTAAATAAACTCAGAGTAACAACTATTTTTTTGTATAGTAGGTTCTTAACATAGGATGGTTAGAATAATGTCTAAAGTCATAAATAATGGATTAGATGTTTGGTTTGTGATTTATGAATGTGTGTGATGTTTATTTAACATGAACATTATTTGAGATAGTGTGATTGATGATATGAGTCAAGATTGCCTAAGAAAGAGTCATTCTAGCTGCAGTTAGGAATGAAATTTAGTATCACGCTGTACAATTGTTCAACCATTAGATTTTTTTTTAATTTTCTGCAGTAGATTTTTAGAATGTTAGTGTCTATTTTCAATTGTGGGATAGTCAAAATAATGTACGGAGTGACATAATGGAGTTAGAATAACAGTTAGTCTTTTAGCATCTTATACGATACCTTATTTTCTCTTCAGTGTCTGTTCAACAGTTTAACCGTTGTATTTGGTTTATTTTTGGGTAGTAGATTCCTTAGATATTAATATTTATTTTCAACGGTGGGCTTATCTAAATAATGTACGTTGTAAAACATAATAAACTCAAAGTAAGAATTGTATTTTTAGAATCTTAATTATACCTATAATATATTTCGTTTTGAGTGTCTATACATTAAGATTCTAAAAATACAGTTCTTACTCTGTGTTCATTATCTCTCATTACGTACGTTATTTAGATGATCCCACTGTTGAAAATAAATATTAATATCTGACGAATCTACTACCCAAAAATAAACCAAAATCCAACGGTTCATCTATTCAATAGACAGTCAAGAAAAAATACGGTATCGTATAAGATGCTAAAAAAATAGCTGTTATTCCAACTCCATTCTGTCACTCCAGACATTATTTTTACAATCCCACCATTTAAAATAGAGACTAACATTTTAAGAACCTAGCATAAAAAATTAAACAAAATATAACGTTGAATAATGGTATAGAGGTGGTACTAAATTTCATTCCTAACTGCAGCTGGAATGACTCCCTCCAAAGCATTGTTGACTCATATAATCAATGTCACTATCTCAATTAATGTTCATGTTAAATAATTCATTACACATATTTATAAATCACACCCCAAACATTTAATAAATTATCTCGGACTTTGGACATTATTTTGAGGATCGTACCGTTGAAACAAAAGTCAATATGTTAAGAACCTACTAACAAAAAATAAACAAAATCAACAGTTTAAGTATTCCGAAGACACTCAAGACAAAATACGGTATCATATAAGCTGCTAAACAATAACAGTTATTCTAACTCCATAATGCCACTTCGTACATTAGTTTGACGATCCCACCTTTGAAAATAGCGACTAATATCTTAAGAACCTACTATAAAAAATTAAACTAAATCTAACGGATGAACAATTGTGTAGCGGTGGTACTAAATTGCATACGTAACTGCAGCTAGAATGACTCCCTCTTAGGTACTGTTGACTCATATCATCAATCACACTAGCTCATATAATGTTCATTTTAAATAATACATCACACACCAACCATCTAATCCATTATCTCTCACTTTGAAAATTATTTTGAGGATCTTACCATTGAAACAAAAATAAATATGTTAAGAGTCTACTATCCAAAGATAAACCAAATCCAACAGTTCAACTAATGCAAAGATGCTCAAACCAAAATCTACCAGGGGTATAATTAAAATTCTAAAATACAGTTCTTCCTCTGTGTTCATTATCTCTCACTATGTACGTTATTTACATGATCCCACCGTGGAAAATAAGTATTAATATCTAAAGAATCTACTACCCAAAAATAAACCAAAAAGAATAGTTTAACTATTCTAGAGACACTCAAGACAAAATACGGTATCGTATAAGATGCTACAAAAATAACTGTTATTCTAACTCTATTATGTCACTCCGGACATTCTTTTGACGATCCCACCATTGAAAATATAGACTAATATCTTAAGAACCTACTATAAAAAATGAAACAAAATCTAACGGTTGAACAATTGTGTAGTGGTGGTACTAACCTTCATTCCCAACTGCAGCTAGAATGACTCCCTCTTAGGCACTGCTGACGCATATCATGAATCACACTATCTCGAATAATATCATGCTAAATAATACATCATCAACATTTATAAATCATACACCAAACATGTAATTCATTGCCTCTCACTTCGAACATTATTTTGAGGATCTTACCGTTGAAAGAAAAGTAAATACGTTAAGAACCTACTATCCAAAGATAAACCAAATCCAACAGTTCAACAAATGCAAAGATGCTCAAACCGGAATCTACTACAAGTATAATTAAGATTCTAAAAATACAATTTTTACTCTGACTTGATTATCTCTCACTACATACGTTATTTAGATGATCCCACCATTGAAAATAAATATTAGTATCTAAAGAATCTACTACCCAAAAATAAACCAAATCAAACAATTTAACTATTCTAGAGACACTCAAGACAAAATACGGTATCGTATAAGATGCTAAAAAAAACTATTATTCTAACTCCATTATGCCACTCCAGACATTGTTTTGACGATCCCACCTTTGAAAATAGAGACTAACATCTTAATAACCTGCTATTAAAAATAAAATAAAATCTAATGGTTGAACAATTGTGTAGCGGTTGTACTAAATTTCATTCCTAACTGCAGCTAGAATGACTCCCTCTTAGGAACTGTTGACTCATATCATCAATTACACTATCTCGAATAATGTTCATGTTAAATATCATCAACATTTATAAATCATACACCAAACATGTAATTCATTATGTCTCACTTTGGACATTATTTTAAGGATCTTACCGTTGAAAGAAAACTAAATATGTTAAGAACCTACTATCCAAAGACAAACCAAATCCAACAGTTCAACCAATGCAAATACGCTCAAACCGGAATCTACTACAAGTGTAATTAAGATTCTAAAAATAGAGTTGTTACTCTGAGTTGATTATCTCTCATTAGGTACGTTATTTAGATGATCCTACCGTTGAAAATAAATATTAATATCTAAAGAATCTACTACCCAAAAATAAACCAAATCAAACAATTTAACTATTCTAGAGACACTCAAGACAAAATATGGTATCATATAAGATGCTAAAAATATTGTTATTCTAACTCCATTATGTCACTCCGGACATTCTTTTGACGATCCCACCTTCGAAAATAGAGACTAACATTCTTAATAACCTGCTATTAAAAATAAAACAAAATCTAATTGTTGAACAATTGTGTAGCGGTTGTACTAAATTTCATTCCTAAGTACATCTAGAATGACTCCCTTTTAGGAACTGTTGACTCATATCATCAATTACATTATCCCAAATAACGTTCATGTTAAATATCATCAACATTTATAAATCATACATCAAACATGTAATTCATTATGTCTCACTTCGGGCATTATTTTAAGGATCTTACCATTGAAAGAAAACTAAATATGTTAAGAACCTACTATCCAAAGACAAACCAAATCCAACAGTTCAACTAATGCAAAGACGCTCAAACCGGAATCTACTACAATTATAATTAAGATACTAAAAATAGAGTTCTTACTCTGAGTTGATTATCTCTCACTACGTACGTTATTTAGATGATCCTACCATTGAAAATAAATATTAATATCTAAAGAATATACTACCCAAAAATAAACCAAATCAAACAATTTAACTATTCTAGAGACACTCAAGACAAAATATGGTATCATATAAGATGCTAAAAAAATTGTTATTCTAACTCCATTATGTCACTCTGGACATTGTTTTGACGATCCCACCTTTGAAAATAGAGACTAACATCTTAAGAACCTGCTATAAAAAATAAAACAAAATGTAATAGTTGAACAAGTGTGTAGCAATTGTACTAAATTTCATTCCTAACTGCAGTTAGAATGAATCCCTCTTAGGAACTGTTGACTAATATCATCAATTACACTATCTCAAATAATGTTCATGTTAAATAATACATCACACATTTATAAATCACACACCAAACATCCAATCCATTGTCTCTCACTTCGGACACTATTTTAAGGATCTTACCCTTGAAACAAAAGTGTATATGCTAAGAACCCCCTATCCAAAGATAAAACAAATCCAATAGTTCAACTAATTGCAAATATGCTCAAACCGAAATCAACTACAAGTATAATTAAGATTCTAAAGATACAGTTCTAACTTTGAGTTCATTATCTCTCACTACGTACATTATTTTGATGATCCCACCGTTGAAAATAAATATTAATATCGAAAGAATCTATTACCCAAAACTAAACCAAATCAAACAGTTAAACTATTCTATAGATACTAAAGACAAAGTACGGTATCGTATAAGTTGCTAAAAAAATAACTATTATTCTAACTCCATTATGTCACTCCAAGCATTATTTTGACGATCCCTCCTTTGAAAATAAAGACTAACATCTTAAGAACTTACAATAAAAAATTAAACAAAATAAAACAGTTGAACAATTGTGTAGCGGTGGTACTTAATTTCATTCCTAACTGCAGCTAGAATGACTCCCTCTTAGGAACTATTGACTAATATCATCAATCACACTATCTAAAATAATGTTCATGTTAAATAATACATGACACACATTGATAAATCACACAACAAACATCTAATCCATTATCTCTCACTTCGGACATTATTTTGAGGATCTTACCGTTGAAAGAAGAGTAAATACGTTTTGAATCTACAATCCAAAGATAAACCAAATCAAACAGATCAACTAATGTAAAGACGCTCAAACCAAAATCCACGACAGGTATAATTAAGATTCCAAACATACAGCTCTTACTCTATAGTCATTATCTCTCACTACGTACGTTATTTTGATGATCCCACCGTTGAAAATAAATATTAATATCGAAAGAATCTGCTACACAAAAAAAAATTCCAACAGTTAAACTATTCTATCGATACCGAGGACAAAATACGGTATCGTGTGAGATGCTAAAAAAATAACTGTTATTCTAACACCATTATGTCACTACGGACATTATTTTGACGATCCCACCATTGAGAATAGAGACTAACATCTTAAGAACCTACTATAAAATATTAGAAAAAAGTCAATCGGTTGAACAATTGTGTAGCGGTGGTACTAAATTTCATTCTTAACTACAGCTAGAATAACTCGATCTTAGGAACTGTTGACTCATATCATCAATCAGACTATCTCAAATATTGTTCATGTTAAATAATACATTAGACAGATTTATAAATCACACACCAAACATCTAATCCATTATCTCTCACTTCAGACATTATTTTGAGGATCTTACCGTTGAAACAAAAGTAAATATGTTAAGAACCTACTATCCAAAGATAAACCAAATCCAACAATTCAACTAATGCAAAGATGCTCAAACCGAAGTCTACTACAGGTATAATTAAGAATCTAAACCTACAGTTCTTACTCTTAGTTCATTATCTCTCACAATGTGCGTTATTTAAATAATCCCGCCGTTGAAAATAATTACTAATATCTAAGAATCTACCAGCCAAAAATAAACCAAATCCAACGATTAAACTATTCTATAGACACTTAAGACAAAATACGGTATCGTATAAGATGCTAAAACAACAATTATTATTCTTAGTCCATTATGTCACTCTGGTCATTATTTTGATTATCCCACCAATGAAAATAAAGACTAACATCTAAAGAATCTACTATAAAAAATTAAAACCAATCTTACGATTGAACAATTGTATAGCGGTGATACTAAATTTCATTGCTAACTACAGCTAGAACAACTCCCTCTTTGGCACTATCGACTCATATCATCAATCACACTATCTCAAATAACATTCATGTTAAATAATACATTACACAAATTTATAAATCACACAACAAACTTCAGATATGATTTTCAGGATCTTACCGTTGAAACAAAAGTAAATATGTTAAGAACCTACTATCCAAAGATAAACCAAATTCAACAGTTCAACTAATGCAAAGACACTCAAAATGAAGTCTACTATACGTATAATTAAGGTTCTAAAAATACAGTTCTTACTCTGAGTTTATCATCTCTCACTACGTACATTATTTAGATGATCCCACCGTTCAAAATAAATATTAATATCAAAAGAATCTATTACCCAAAAATAAACCAAATCAAATGGTTAAACTATTCTAGAGATACTGAAGAATAAATACAGTATCATATAAGATGCTAAAAAAATAACTGTTATTCTAACTCTATTATGGCACTCCGGATATTATTTTGAAGATCCCACCATTGAAAATAGAGACTAAGATCTCAAGAACCTACTATAAAAAATTAAACAAAAACTAACAGTTGAACAATTGTGTAGCAGTGGTACTAAATTTCATTCCTAACTGCAGCTAGAATGACTCCCTCTTAGGAACTGTTGACTCATATCACCAATGACACTATCTCAAATATTGTTCATGTTAAATAATAAATCACATACATTTATAAATCACACACCAAACTTCTAATCCATTAGCTCTGACTTCGGGCATTATTTTGAGGATCATACTGTTGAGACAAAAGTAAATATGTTAAGAACCTACTCTCCAAAGATATAGCAAATCCAAAAGTGCAACTAATGGAAAGACGCTCAAACTGAAATCTACAACATGTATAATTAAGATTCTAACATACAATTCTTACTTTGAGTTGCTTATTTGTCACTATGTGTTTTTTTAAATGATCCCACCGTTGGAAATCAATATTAAAATCTAAGGAATCTACTACCCAAAAATAAATGAAATCCAACGGTTAAAATACTCTATAGAGACTGAAGACAAAAGACGATATCGTATAAGATGCTAAAAAATAACTGTTATTCTAACTCCATTATGTCACTCCAGACATTAGTTTGATGATCCCACCATTGAAAATAGAGACTAACATCTTAAGAACCTACTATGAAAAATTAACCAAAATCTAATGGTTGAACAATTGTATAGCAGCGGTACTAAATTTAATTCCTAGCTACAGCTAGAATGACTCCCCCTTAGGAACTGTTGACTAATATCATCAATCACACTATGTCAAATAATGTTCATGTTAAATAATCATCACACACATTTATAAATCACACACCAAACATCTAATCCATTAGCTTTGACTTCGGACATTATTTTCAGGATCTTACGGTTGAAACAAAAGTAAATATGTTAAGAACCTACTCTCCAAAGATATACCAAATCCAACAGTTCAACTAATGGAAAGACGCTCAAACCGAAATCTACTTCATGTATAATTAAGAATCTAATATACAGTTCTTACTTTGAGTTCCTTATCTCTCACTATGTATATTTTTTAAATAATCCCACCGTTGGAAATCAATATTAATATCTGAGGAATCTATTACCCAAAAATAAACGAAATCCAATGGTTAAACTATTCTTTAGATACTCAAGACACAATACGGTATCGTATAAGATGCTTAATAAACAATTCTTATTCTAACTCCATTATGTCACTTCGACCATTATTTTAACGATCCCACCATTGAAAATAGATACTAACATCTTAAGAATCTACTATAAAAAAATAAACAAAGTCTAACGGTTGAACAATTGTGTAGCGGTGGTACTAAATTTCATTCCTTACTGTAGTTAGAATGACTCCCTCTGAGGAACTGTTGACTCATATCATCAATCACATTATCTCAAATAATGTTCATGTTAAATAATACATCACACACATTTATAAATCACATGCCAAACAAGTAATCCATTATCTCTTAATTCAGACATTATTTTGAGGATCCTACTGTTGAAACAAACGTAAATATGTTAAGAACCTATTATCCAAAGATCAACCAAATCCAACAGTTCAACTAATGCAAAGACGCTCAAACAGAAATCTACTGCAGGTATAATTAAGATTCTAAACATAGAGTTCTTATTCTGAGGTCATTATCTCTCATTACGTACATTATTTAGACGATTTGACCGTTGAAAATAAATATTGATATCTAAGGAATCTACTACCCAAAACTAAACCAAATCCAACGGTTAACCTATTCTCTATACACTCAAGACAAAATACGGTATCGTATAAAATGCTAAAAAAATAATTGTTATTCTAACTCCATTATGTAAGACCGGACATTATTTTGAGGATCCCACCATTGAAAATAGAGGCTAACAACTGAAAAACCTACTATAAAAAATTAAACAAAATCTAACATTTGAAAAATTGTATAGCAGTAGTACTAAATTCATTCCTAACTGCAGCTACAGTAACTCCCTCTTAGCCACTGTTGATTCATATCATCAATCAGACTATCTCAAATAATGTTCATGTTAAATAATACATCACACACATTTATAAATCACACATCAAACATCTAATCCATTATCTCTCACTTCAAACATTATTTTGAGGATCTTACCGTTGAAACAAAAGTAAATATGTTAAGAACCTACTATCCAAAGATCAACCAAATCCAACAGTTCAACTAATGCAAAGACACTCAAAACAAAATCTACTACAGGTATAAATAAGATTCTAAAAATACAGTTCTTACTCTGAGTTTATTATCTCTCACTACCTAGTTATTTAGATGATCCAACTGTTGAAAATAAATATTGATAGCTAAGGAATCTACTACCTGAAACTAAACCAAATCCATCAGTTAAACTATTTTATAGACACTGAAGACAAAATACGGTATCGTATAATAAATTGTTATTCTAACTCAGTTATGTCACTCAGAACATTATTTTGACAATCCTACCATTTAAATAGAGACTAACATCTTAAGAACCTACTATAAAACATTAAACAAAATCTAACGATTGAACAATTGTGTAGCGGTGATACTAAATTTCATTCCTAACTGCAGCTAGAATGACTCCCTCTTAGAAACTGTTGATTCATAGCGTCAATCACACTGTGTCAAATAATATTCATGTTAAATAATATATCACACATATTTATAAATCTAACACCAAACATCTAATCCATTATCTCTGAATTCAGACATTATTTTGAGCTTCTTACCGTTGAACAGAAGTAAATATGTTAAGAATATACTATCCAAATATAAACCAAATCCAACAGTTCAACTAATGCAAGATGCACAAAACAAAATCTACTACAGGTATAATTAAGTTTCTAAAAATACAATTCTTACTCTAAGTTCATTATCTCTCACTATGTAGTTATTTAGATGATCCCACCGTTGCAAAAAAATATTAATCTCTAAGGAATCTAATACCCAAAAATAAACCAAATCCAATGGTTAAACTATTCTACAGACACTCAAGACAAAATATGTTATCATATAAGATGCTAAAAAAATAATTGTTATTCTAACTCCATTATGTCACTCTGGACATTATTTTGACTATCCCACCATTGAAAATAGAGACTAACATCTTAAGAACCTACCATAGAAAATTAAACAAAATCTAACGGTTGAACAATCGTCTAGCGGTGGTACTAATTTTCATTCCTAACTGCAGCTAGAATGACTCCTTCTTAGGAACTGTTGATTCATATCATCAATCACACTATATCAGATAATCTTCATGGTAAATAATACATTACACATATTTATAAATCACACACCAAACATCTAATCCATTATCTCTGACTTTGGACCTTATTTTGAGCATCTCATGTTAAGAACCTACCATTAAAAAATACAGTTCTTACTCTGAGTTTTTTATCTCTCACTACGTACATTATTTAAATGATCTCACCCTTGAAAATAAATATTAATATCTGAAGAATCTACTGACCAAAAATAAACAAAATTCAACGGTGCAACTATTCAACACACTTTCAAGCCAAAATACAGTATCGTATAAGATGCTAAAAAAATAACTATTATTCTAACTCCATTATGTCACCCCGAACATTATTTTGACAATCCCACCATTTAAAATATTGACTGACATCTTAAGTACCTACCATAAAGAATTAAACAAAATGTAACGGTTGAACAATTGTATAGAGGTGGTAGTAAATTTCATTCCCAAATGCGGCTAGAATGATTCCCTCCTAAGTACTATTGACTCATATCATCAATGACACTATCTCAAATAATGTTCATGTTAAACAATTCATCACACACATTTATAAATCACACACCAAACATCTAATCCATTATCTCTGACTTCAGACATTATTTTGAGGATCTTACAGTTAAAACAAAAGTCAATATGTTAAGAACCTACTATCCAAAGATAAACAAAATCCAAAAGTTCAACTAATGTATAGACAGACACTCAAAACGAAATCTACTACAGGTATAATTAAGATTCTAAAAATTCAATTCTTACTCTGAGCTTATTATCTCTCACAACGTACGTTATTTAGATGATCCCACCATTGAAAATAAATATTAATATCTAAGTAATCTGCTACACAAAAATACTTAAACCGTATTTTGTCTTAAGTGTCTTTGGAATACTTAAACCGTTGATTTTCTTTATTTTTTGTTAGTAGATTCTTTAGATATTAATATTTATTTTCAACGGTGGGATCATCTAAATAAAGTACGTAGTGAGGGATAATCAACACAGAGTAAAAACTATATTTTTAGAATCTTAACTATACCTATAATAGATTCGGTTCGAACGTCTTTGCATTAGTTGAACTGTTAGATTTAGTTTATCTTTGGATACTAGGTTCTTAACATATATACTTTTGTTTCAACGATTAGATCCTCAAAATAGTGTCCGAAGTAAGAGATAATGGATTAGATATTTGGTGTGTGATTTATAAATGTGTGATGTATTATTTAACATGAACACTATTTGAGATTGTGTGATTTATTATATGAGTCACCAGTTCCTAAGAGGAGTCATTCTAGCTGCAATTAGGAATGAAATTTAGTACCACCGCTACACAATTGTTCAACTGTTAGATTTTGTTTAATTTTTTATAGTAGGTTCTTAAGATCTTAGTCTCTATTTTCAATGGTGGGATCGTCAAAACAATGTCTAGAGTGACATAATGGAGTGAGAATAACAGATATTTTTTTAGCATCTAATACGATACCGTATTTTGTCTAGAGTGTCTTTGGAATAGTTAAACCGTTTGATTTGATTTATTTTCGGTTAGGCGATTCTTTAGATATTAATATTTATTTTCAACGATGGGATCATCTAAATAATGTATATAGTGAGAGATAATGAACACAAAGGAAGAACTGTATTTTTAGAATTTTAATTATACCTGTAGTTGATTTCGGTTTGAGCGTCTTTGCATTAGCTGAACTCTTGGATTTGATTTATCTTTGGATCGTAGGTTCTTAACATATTTACTTTTGTTTCAACAGTAAGATCCTCAAAATAATGTCTAAAGTGAGAGATAATGAATTACATGTTTTGTGTATGATTTATAGATGTTAGTGATGTATTATTTAACATGAACTATTCCAGATAATATGATTGATGATATGCATCAACATGCGTAAGAGGGAGTCATTGTAGATGCAGTTAGGAATCAAAGTTTGTACAGCTGCTATATAATTGTTCAACTGTTAGATTTTGTTTAATTTTTTAAAGTACGTTCTTAAGATGTTAGTCTCTATTTTCAATGGTGGGATCGTCAAACAATGTCCGAAGTGACATAATGAAGTTAAAATAACAGTTATTTTATTAGTATCTTATACGATACTGTATTTTGTTTTGAGTGTCTGTGGAATAGTTAAACTGTTTGAGTTGGTTTATTTTTGGGTAGTAGATTCTTTAGATATTAACATTTATTTTCAACGGTGTGATCATCTAAATAACGTACATAGTGAGAGATAATGAACACAGAGGAAGAACTGTATTTTTAGAATTTTAATTATACCTGTAGTAGATTTCGGTTTGAGCGTCTTTGCGTTAGTTGAACTGTTGGATTTGGTTTATCTTTGGATAGTAGGTTCTTAACATATTTACTTTTGTTTCAATGGTATGATCCTCAAAATAATGCCTGAAGTGAGAGATAATCGATTAGATGGTTGGTGTGTGATTCTAGCTGCAGTTAGCAATGAAATTTAGTACAATTGCTACACAATTATTCAACCGTTAGATTTTATGTTATTTTTCATAGTAGGTTCTTAAGATGTTTGTCTCTGTTTTCAAAGGTGGGATCGTCAAAACAAAGTCCGGAGTGACATAATGGAATTAGAATAACAGTTATTTTTTTAGCATATTATACGATACCGTATGTTTTCTTGAGTGTCTCTGGAATAGATAAACCGTTTTACTTGGTTTATTTTTGGGTAGTAGATTCTTTAGATATTAATATTTATTTTCAACAATGGGATCATCTAAATAACGTACGTAATGAGAAATAATGAACATAGAGTAAGAACTGTACTTTTAGAATCTTAATTATACCTGTAGTAGATTTCGGTAGAAATGTCTTTGCATTAGTTGAACTGTTGGATTTGGTTTATCTTTGGATAGTAGGTTTTTAACATATTTTCTTTTGTTTCAACGGTAAGATCCTCAAAATAAAGGCTCAAGTCAGAGATAATGAATTACATGTTTGGTGTTTGATTTATAAATGTTGGTCATATACTATTTAACATGAACATTATTCGAGATAGTGTGATTGATGATATGCGTCAACATGCCTAAGAGGGAGTCATTCTAGCTGCAGTTAAGAATGAAAGTTTGTACAACCGCTACACAATTGTTCAACCGTTATATTTTGTTTAGTTTTTTATAGTAGATTCTTAAGATGTTAGTCTCTATTTTCAAAGGTGGGATCGTCTAAACAAAGTTCAGAGTGACATAATGGAATCAGAATAACAGTTATTTTTTTAGCATATTATACGATACCGTATGTTTTCTTGAGTGTCTCTGGAATAGTTAAACCGTTTTACTTGGTTTATTTTTGGGTAGTAGATTCTTTAGATATTAATATTTATTTTCAACGATGGGATCATCTAAATAACTTACGTAGTGAGAGATAATGAACATAGAGTAAGAACTGTACTTTTAGAATCTTAATTATACCTGTAGTAGATTTCGGTAGGAGTGTCTTTGAATTAGTTGAAATATTGGATTTGGTTTATCTTTGGATAGTAGGTTCTTAACATATTTACTTTTGTTTCAATGGTAAGATCCTCAAAATAAAGGCCGAAGTCAGAGATAATGAATTACATGTTTGGTGTATGATTTATAAATGTTGGTCATATATTATTTAATATGAACATTATTTGAGATAGTGTGATTGATGATATGCGTCAACATGACTAAGAGGGAGTCATTCTAGCTGCAGTTAAGAATGAAAGTTTGTACAACCGCTATAGTTAAGAATGAAAGTTTGAATTAGTTGAAATATTGGATTTGGTTTATCTTTGGATAGTAGGTTCTTAACATATTTACTTTTGTTTCAATGGTAAGATCCTCAAAATAAAGGCCGAAGTCAGAGATAATGAATTACATGTTTGGTGTATGATTTATAAATGTTGGTCATATATTATTTAATATGAACATTATTCGAGATAGTGTGATTGATGATATGCGTCAACATGCCTAAGAGGGAGTCATTCTAGCTGCAGTTAAGAATGAAAGTTTGTACAACCGCTACTCAATTGTTCAACCGTTAGATTTTGTTTAATTTTTTATAGTAGATTCTTAAGCTGTTAGTCTCTATTTTCAAAGGTGGGATTGTCAAAACAAAGTCCAGAGTGACATAATGGAATTAGAATAACAATTATTTTTTTAGCATATTATACGATACCGTATGTTTTCTTGAGTGTCTCTGGAATAGTTAAACCATTTTACTTGGTTTATTTTTGGGCAGTAGATTCTTTAGATATTAATATTTATTTTTAACGGTAGGATCATCTAAATAACGTACGTAGTAAGAGATAGTGAACATAGAGTAAGAACTGTACTTTTAGAATCTTAATTATACCTATAGTAGTTTCAGTAGGAGCGTTTGTGCATTAGTTGATATGTTGGATTTGGTTTATCTTTGGATAGTAGGTTTTTAACATATTTACTTTTCTTTCAATGGTAAGATCCTCAAAATAATGTCTGAAGTGAGAGAAAATGAATTACATGATTGGTGTATGATTTATAAATGTTGATGATGTATTATTTAACATGACATTATTCAAGATAGTGTGATTCATGATATGCGCCAATAGTGTCTGAGAGGGAGTCATTCTAGCTGCAGTTAAGAATGAAGGTTAGTACCACCGCTACACAATTGTTCAACCGTTAGATTTTGTTTGATTTTTTATAGTATGTTCTTAAGATGTTAGTCTGTATTTTCAATAGTGGGATCGTAAAAAGAATGTCCGTAGTGACATAATGGAGTTAGAATAATAGTTATTTTCCTAGCATCTTATACGATACCGTATATTGTCTTGAGTGTCACTGGAATAGTTAAACCGTTTGATTTGATTTATTTTTGGGTACTAGATTCTTTAGATATTAATATTTATTTTCAACGATGGGATCATCTAAATAACATACGTAGCGAGAGATAATGAACTTAGAGTAAGAATTGTATTTTTAGAATCTTAATTATACTTGTAGTAGATTTCGGTTTGAGCGTCTTTGCATTAGTTGATCTGTTGGATTTGGTTTATCTTTGGATAGTAGGTTCTTAACATATTTACTTTTGCTTCAATGGTAAAGTCCTCAAAGTAATGTTCGAAGTGAGAGAAAAATGAATTACATGATTGGTGTATGATTTATAAATGTTGATAATGTATTATTTAACGTAACATTATTCAAGATAGTGTGATTCATAATATGTGTCAACAGTGCCTAAGAGGGAATCATTCTAGCTGCAGTTAGGAATGAAGGTTAGTACCACTGCTACACAATTGTTCAACCGTTAGATTTTGTTTGATTTTTTATAGTATGTTCTTAAGATGTTAGTCTGTATTTTCAATAGTGGGATCGTAAAAAGAATGTCCGTAGTGACATAATGGAGTTAGAATAATAGTTATTTTTCTAGCATCTTATACGATACCGTATTTTGTCTTCAATGTCTCTAGAATAGTTAAACCGTTTGATTTGGTTTACTTTTTGGCAGTGGATACTTTAGATATTAATATTTATTTTTAACGGTGGGATCATCTAAATAATATATGTAGTAAGAGATAATGAACTCAGAGTAAAAATTGTATTCTTAGAATCTTAATTATACATGTAGTAGATTTCGGTTTGAGGGTGTTTGAATTAGTTGAACTGTTGGATTTGATTTATTTTTGGATAGTAGGTTCTTAACATATTTACTTTTGTTTCAACGGTAAGATGCTCAAAGTAATGTTTGAAGTGAGAGATAATGGATTATTTTCGGTGTGCGATTTATAAATGTGTGTGATCTATTATTTAACATGAACATTATTTGAGGTAGTGTGATTGATGATATGAGTTAATAGTGCCTAAGAGGGAGTCATTCTAACTGCAGTTAGGAATGAAAGTTAGTACCACTGCTATACAATTATTCAACCGCTTGATTTTGTTTAATTTTTTATAGTAGGTTCTTAAGATGTTAGTCTGTATTTTCAATGTGGGATCGTCAAAATAATGTCTGGAGTGACATAATGGAGTTAGAATAACAGTTGTATTTTTAACATCTTATACGATTCCGTATTTTGTCTTGAGTGTTTGTAGAATAGTTTAACAGTTGGATTTGGTTTATTTTTTGGTAAAAGATTCTATTTATTTCCAACGGTGGGATCATCTAACAAATGTTCATAGTGAGAGATAATGAACTCAGAGTAAGAACTGTATTTTTAAGATCTTAGGTATACCTATAGTAGAATTCGTTTAAAGAGTGTATATGTTAGTTGAACTCGTTGATTTGGTTTATCTTGGGATAGTAGGTTCTTAACATATTTTTCCTATTTCAACGGTAAGATCCTTAAAATAAAGTCCGAAGTGAGAGATAATAGATTAGATCTTTGGTGTATAATTTATAAATGTTTGTCATGTATCATTTAACATGAACATGATTTGAGATAGTGTAATTGATGATATGAGTCAATGGTGCCTAAGAGGGAGTCATTCTAGCTACAGTTAGGAATGAAATTTCGTACCATAGCTATCCATGATATCTTAAGAATCTACTATCCAAAAATAAACCAAATCCAATGGTTAAACTATTCTATAGAGACTCAAGACAAAATACGGTATCATATAAGATGCTAAAAGTATAATTGTTATTGCAACTCCATTATGTCACTCAGAACATTATTTCGACGATCCAACCATTGAAAATAAAGATTAACATCTTAAGAGCCTACTATAAAAAATTAAACAAAAATATAACAGTTGAACAATTGGATAGTGGTGGTACTAAATTTCATTCCTAATTACAGCTAGAATGACTCTCTCTTAGGCACCGTTGACTCATATCATCAATCACACTATCTCTCATCGTGTTCATGTTAAATAATACATCACACACATTTATAAATGATACACCAATCATCTAATCCATTGCCTCTCACTTCGAAAATTATTTTGAAGATCTTATTGTTGAAACAAGAATAAATAATTTAAGAACCTACTATCCAAAGATAAACCAAATCAACCAGTTCCACTAATATATAGACGCTTAAAACGAAATCTACTATAGGTATAACTAAGACCCTAAAAATACAGTTTTCACTCTTAGTTCATTATCTCTCACTACGAACATTGTTGAGATGATGCCACCGTTGAAAATAAATATTAATATCTGAAGAATCTATTATCCAAAAATAAACCAAATTCAATAGATAAACTATTCTACAGACACTCAAAAATAAAACTATATCATATAAGATGCTAAAATTTAATTGTTATTCTAACTCCATTATGTCAATTGGAATATTATTGCAATGATCCAACCATTGGAAATAAAGATTAACATCTTACAAACCTTCTATGAAAAATTAAAAATAAATATAACAGTTGAAGAATTGGATAATGTTGGTTATTGTCCAATGAAATTTGAATCTTTCATAAGCTTGGTGTCCTACATGATCCTAAAAATATAGCATATTACTTTGATGTTTTTCATGAATACGTTATAAGTTATTAACTAATGGTGTATATGGAAGAAAGGAAAGAAAGTAGGGTTGAAGGAAAACATGGATAAAGATGCATTTTCTTTTATTTGGAATTGGTTGAAGAGAAAATGAAATGAAAACTTGTTTTTTTAAACTATATTTTCTTTACGTTTTCTCTCTCAATTCAAATTTTATTTTAGTTTTTCTCTTCTTTGAACTTCTTACTTCCCATAAGAGCCTTAGTTCAAATCTCAGAAGTTGATATCTGTCCTCTTTACAACTATGTTCTATTTTTTACCTTTGGATTCTTTTTGGACCATATATGGGTAATAATAAGGGCTTTCTGCCATCGAGACCTTCTGAGATACCTGTTTAGCAACATCAAATGAAAGAAATTATTAATTCTCTACTTCCAGCTCTTAAAGAACTGTTATTGATTATGGTGTTCCCTTTTAAGGCTGATGTAATCATCGCCAATCCTCCTGCATATGGTATGCTTTCTTGTTAGTTACATGTAGATAATATTGTTTCTTGTGCATCTACATTTGTTTATCAAGTGAATATGATTTCTAAATTATGAAATAATGTCGGATTAGTGTTTTGATAGCATACATGACAAATCCTAAAAAAGGTTTGACTGCCATATTCGAGAAGTAATCAGAAGAAGAATATAGAAGCAAAAGAGGTTTGACTGCCATATTCTAGAAGTATACTAGATTTCCTAGCAAAACCAAGTCATTCTGAAGTGTATTCGAGAAGGATGGATCAATTAGGTGTTGTTCAGTTGGTTTCTAGTTTCCTATTTTTTGTTTTTGTTAGATGTAGTTCAATATATGGGCCTAAGCCCATTTCCTTGTAATGAATGTATTTCTTCATGGAGATTTTTAGGAGAAGCTATACATGAAAGGAATGCTAGTTCTTTTTATGTTGTCATAGAATATTTTCCATTCTAGTTTCTCAAATTTGGGTTGCTTTTTCTGATAACATTATCTTTCTCTTACCTTTCTTGCTACTTGATCCTTTCTTTCTGCTTGTCTACTGAAATTAGCAAATTTACTGTTTGATGCATATTTTTGTTGTACTTCTCCTTCTCCATTGACATTAGTACATCTTTAGGGCATACTAATATCCAGCCAAGGTGCAGAAAGAGCAGGTAAGGGTGTGCACAATCCATGAGTCATTGTCTTAGACTTAGCTTGCAAGCAAGCAATGCATCTACGACAATGTCTATAGACGTCTTTCTTCATATGGGGCCAAAAGAATTTTTCTTGTAAAAGCAGAAGAGTTTGTTAATTCGAAAATATCCCATGAGCCCACCCTCATGACTCTCTTTTGTCAGCAGATTTCTCATAGATCCTTGGGGTACACAAAGTCTACTACCTTTGAAAAGGTACCCCTCACTCACAAAGAACCCATTTTGGGTTTTACATGTAGATGTAGAGGCAACATAAATGGATCCAAAATCCTTATCAGAAAGGTACATTTCTCTAATATTATCAAATTAAAGAATTTTTGCACTCAAGGTGGTGTAAAGTGCTTGATGATATAAGGGAAGGTTTCAAGAAATTCTACCCATTTAGCATGCCTTTTATTAAGCTTGCCTTGACCCTTCAAATACTTACGTGACTTATGATCACTATGAATGACGAACTCCTTGGGTACAAGATAATGTTCCCAAGTTTGAAGGGCCCTTATCAAAGAGTAAAACTCTTTATCATGGGTGCAGTAGTTCAAGGTGGCTCCATTTAGTTTTTCACTAAAATAAGCCACGGGATGACCACCTTGTAACAACACAACTCCCACACCCACTCCCGATGCATCACACTATAGCTCAAAAGTTTTAGAAAAGTCAAGAAGAGCTAAAACTGGTGCATAGGTCAGTTTCTCTTTGATAAGTTCAAAAGCTTTTTGTTGTTTTTCACCCTAAAGGAAAGGAGTATCCTTCTTCACCAAATCATTGATTGGTGAGAAAAATGTGGAGAAGTTAGGCACAAAGCGTCTGTAAAATCTCGCAAGACCATGAAAACTCTTGATCTCAGTCACACTTTTTTGGGTGGGCCATTCTTGGATGGCTTTGATTTTGTCAGGGTCAACTTGAACTTCATTTTTATTAACTATAAAAGCTAAGAACACCACACTCTTCACACAAAAATGTATAAAATTACATTTTATACACTAAGATGTTATCAAAATAAACAACACAAAACCTACCTAAGCAATCCCTAAGGACATGATTCATAAGCCTCATGAAGGTGCTTGGGGTATTAGTAAGCCCAAAGGGAATTACTAACCACTCATAAAGCCCAAATTTGGTCTTAGAAGCGGTTTTCCACTCATCACCCTCCTTGATGCGGATTTGGTGATAACCACTTCTAAGGTCAACTTTTGAAAACAATTGAGCCCCATGCAACTCATCAAGCATGTCGTCAAGTCTAGGGTTAGGGTGCCTATATTTGATGGTGATGTTATTGATTGTTTGACAATCAATGCACATCCTCCATTGTCCATTCTTCTTGGGCACCAACAAGACTGGTACAGCACAAGGGCTGAGGCTCTCTTGAACCCAACCCTTCTCCAATAGTTCTTGGACTTGAGACTCAATTTCTTTGGTTTCCATGGGGTTAGTCCTATAAGCAGGCCTATTAGGCAGGCTAGCCCCGGGGTACCAAGTTTATTTATTTGGTGTTCTATACCCTTAATTAGAAGAAGTCCTTTGAGAACTTCGTTAGCGAATAGATCACCAAATTCTTTTAAAAGCTCTTGAACCTCTTAAGGTAGGTTCTCATGTCCAAATTCTATGGCGATGCTAGAACTAGAGGGAGAAGAAGTAGAGGGGGAAGAAACGGGGGATGCCTCTTTGCAAAGAAGGAGATAGAAAGATTTATTAGTCAAGGAAGTTTCTTTTAAATCCAATTTTGTAACAAATAGACTCCTTTTGCTAATTACCTTCTTGGAAGTGGCACCAACTTCCAACTCATCCTCCTTACCCTTTTCAAGCTTTAGGAGTAAAGCTTTTTCTTTGTTTTTCCTTTTTTTTTCTCTTCATCTCTCTTATGTCTCATGATGAATTGGTTATCCGCCATTTGGAAAGGTGTCAGAGGACACAATTTGATACGCTTATCCTTATGAGTGAGGATGATATTATTAGAATGACCATGGTGTATGGCTTGTTTATCAAATTGACATAGTCTTCCTAGCAAGATATGGTCAGCTTCCATTGGGACTATGTCACATAGGATCTTATCTTTATAAGAGTTAATGGAAATTGGAACCTTTACTTGCTCATTGACCTCCATTTCCCCTTGCTCATTGAGCCATTGAAGGTTGTAAGGCTTAGGGTGGGAAAATGAGGTCAAGGCTAGTTTTTCCACCAACCTTGAACTACAATAGTTGCAGCATGACCCATTATCTACAATTAGAGAGCATATTTTATCATTCACCTTGCAACAGGTGTGAAATATGTTCTCCCTTTGAGATGGGGATAATTTCAAAGGTTGGCTTCCAAGAAGCCTTCTTATCATCAAAAGTTCTCCCTCATATGCATAAGCAGTCTCATCACAGTCAGAATTGTATGCATGGACCTCTTCTTCCTCACACCCACTAGAGGAGGAAGGTGAGCTAGACTCAGTACCATAAACATCTTGGGTCCTCATGATGATGTTTCTCTTAGTAGGGCATTGAGAGACAATGTGGCCTCTCCCAAGACACTTAAAGCATTTGATACTACTAACTTTCTCTCGAGAGTTAGCAGTAAGAGGTGTTCTTTCTAAATGTGATGCTTGATGCTCTTTGTGATGCTTGGAGTGTCGCTCTTTGGGTAGATCTTGGAGGAACTCCCCTTTGGTTAATCCCTCTTTACATAAGGAGGATGGTCTCTTTTAAAGCTTTTTCTTTGCAATTGATTTTCTACCTTGATGCAAAGTTAGACCAACTCATTAAGGTTATTGTATGAGAAAAGCTCAACTTTGTCACAAATTTCGGTACTCAACCTACACAAAAACTTTGCCATAGTGGCCTTGGGTTCTTCAATGATACCCGCCCTCAAGATAAGAAGTTCGATCCTTCGTCTATACTCCTCTACACTAAGGTTGGTTTGCCTTAGTCTTTGGAGTCTTTCCAAAATATCTCTTTCATACCAAGGGAGTATATGCCTTCTCGTTAAAGCACTTATAATATCATCTCAATATTTTATTGAGGGCATATTAGTGCGGATTCTTTCATTGATTAACCCAACCCACCAATGCATGGCATGCCCTTGAAAGCTAAAGGTTGTCATAGGAACTTCCCTTTCTTCTCTTACCTCATGGAAGGTAAAGTGTTGTTCTACCTTGATTAAATCAAGGTAGGCTTCCACATACTCCCTCCCATGAAATGGGGGGAGATCAACTTTGGGCTCCCTTGGAGAAACCCCATTATTGTGCATGGATGAATGGGAATGTCTTGGAGAATGGTTATAATATCCTTCTTCACTTTCACTCTTATTATTGCGTTTGGAGGATGAACCTATGACTATTCCTTTCATTTTATAATCCTCACCACTCTCAAGCTTCCTTTTTTCCTCTTCTCTATCTTTTTTTCTTTCTCTTTCCTTTATTTCTTTTCTTTCTTGGTCTTCTCTCCTTTCTCTTTTTTTTTCTCTTTTCTCTTCTTCTCTTTCTTTTGCTTTTCTTTTCTTCTTGGCTTCCTTTCCCTCCTTTTTTCTTCTCTCCTCTCTTGCTCTTTTGTCATCCACTCTCTAAAATCCATGTTTAAGTTTTCTAGAGTGTAATCCTTAGAAACTCCTTTTTGGTTTACACTCTTGTTTGATGATTTGCTATCACGAGCACTAGAGTGAGTGTGTGATATCATTGTGCTTGGATGCTAAGAGACTAAGGTAGGCCAAAAAAAACTTTTTTCAAACAAACACTCCTCTCTTTTTGTGTTTATTCTTCTTTTATCTCAATAGCTAATGACGCAAGTCCAATATGTGTGGAAGTGATTAATGAAGTCTGCTCAAGTTGAACTTGAGATTGTGGTTCAATGTGCTCAAAAGCCCTTGACATAACCTCAATTTCAACTTGTGCTTTTAAAGATTGCTTGGACGATTTTTCTATGCTAAGATCCTTCTTTGAAGTAAAAATTGAATCTTCTTTAAGATCTTTCTTCTTAACAATCTCTTTTTCTTTTTTTCTTCTTTTATTAGGTTCCCTATTTGGAGCTCAAATTGCTTCTCTCTTTCTTTCCATAATGCTTCCTTTTGCTTCCAATACTCCTCTCTTTCTTTTATTTCCTCATCTCTTCTCTCTTTGAGCTCTTTTTCCCTTTGTTCTCTTTCTAACTCCCTTTCTCTTTTTCTTTCTTTCTCTTTCTCTTCTATTTCCCTCTTTTTTTCGTCCTTCTCTACTTTTTTCTTTTACTTTTCTCTACTTTCTCTCATTCTCTCTTCTTTTTCCTTTTCATAGTTTTATCTTTCCTCTTCCTCTCTTCTCTTGCTCTTTTTTCTTCTTCTCTTTTACCACTCGTATTATTTTCTTTCTTCTTCTCTTCGTCACGCATACTCTTCTTTTTCTTCTTCTCTCATATTCTTCTCTTTTTCTTTCATACTCTTCTCTTCCATTCTCTCTCTCTTTCTTCTCTTTCTTTTCTTTTCTTTCTTGTCTTTCTTTTTTTTGTTCCTTCTCTCTTCTCTATCTAGTTCGTCGTATTCTCTTTTTTTCCTTTTTTTTTTCTCTTGTCTTTACTCAAAATTTCCTATGTTTTTTTTCTTCCCAATCAAAAGAGTATGGATATGTGGGAAAGGTTGGTGTAACACTATTCCTTTATTTTATTCTCACATAACTCCTTTATTTTTCCTAGTTTTATTACTACTCCTAACACTCCTAGATATGTGTGAAAACATTTCAAAGTGTAAGGCCTATGAAACTAATATGGAAAGGAGTTTTGAGAGCAAACACTTTTGATAGGAAAATACTCGGAATTGGAGCACAATTCATCAACAACCTTCTTCTTTTATTTTTTTTTTCTTGCAATTAATTGGGTGTAGTTTTTTTAAGTAGAGGTGTTGGATGCCTTTTAGTTTCTCATTTAGGTGCAGGAATGAATTGGTACATCATCCTTCCACCTTAGGTGCATGACCATTAGTCCCTGAAACTCACCTTTTATTTTTCTTTTACTTGCTTTTATGTTGGATTGAAGTGTTTTTAGTTGCAAAAACTAACATTTCATTTAGAGATAAAACAACAAAAAGAGTAAGAGTGTAAGCCTTAGTTCTTTCCCGCTCCTAATCACCTCACACATCTAGCAATAGAAGTGTAAATCAAGAGGGTTCTCTTGAGTTAGGCATCATTGACAAATTTGTGAGTGAGTTTAGAGAGTGGATAGTAGAAGACAAAAAGGAAAGAATAGAGAGGAAAAGCATGAAGTAAAGGAAAAAGAAAAGAAAAAGAAGAAAGAGAGAGGACAAAAGGGTATAGGTCTAATTCATTAAGAATGAGTGACATGAGTGATAATGATGCATATGAGAGACCTAGGAGGATGAGAGATCATAAACATCCTCCTAGAGAACAAAAGGTTAACCTTTTTCCATTCCATGGAAAGAAAGATATGGAAGCCTACCTTGATTGGTAAATAAAGGTAGAGCAACTCTTTATGATGTGATTTAATCCCATCTAGCATAGATCTTGACTAGGAGGGTTGGAGAAAGACATGACTTGGATCAGAGTTTATTGAAGAATTTAGGTCATTGTCTTTAACTTGTAAATATTTTTAATTTTTTTAGTAATATAGGGTGTGAGGCTATCTTAAATTAAGACCTTGTTTCTTGAATTTAGATCATTATCTTTAACTTGTAAATATTTTTAATTTTTTATTGAAGAATTTTAGTCATTGTCTTCTTGAAGGACAACTTCTTTTTCTTACAAGTGTTGAACTTGAGGTTTTTGTTTGAGCTTTATTTACTTCTTTTTTGTTTGACATTTTCCAAACAGCATAAACAACCAGCTATTTTGATATGGACAATGTCACTTTCAGTCACTAAAAAAGCACAAAATGGTTTATCAAGTTCAACACATGTTTTACTAAACATATTTATTATTCTAGTCCTTTAAACATATTTGACCTATATTAAGCTCAATTACTTGGAGATGTTTTTAAGTAACTTCATCTAGAAGATGAGGTCATGGTTCATTGTGCTCAAAAGGTTTTGGCATAACCTCAATTTCCACTAGTGTAGAAGGAAGGTTGTTTTCAATAGGATTTATTAAAGAAGAATCTTCAAAAAGAACAACCTCTCATTCTTTATTATGGAAGTTGTCATCAATAAGATCCTCTTTTGTTAAGAAGGAGAAGTCTTCTTGAAGGACATATTCTTTTTCTTGCAAGTGTCGAACTTGAGGTTTTTGTTTAAGCTTTATGAGTAAAGGTTCAAATTCAACACTTGGTGAATTTTCTTTATGTGCAACTAGAGGTTATGTAAAAATGTGTTCAAATGGTTGAGACATAACCTCCACTTTCACTTGTCCTAAGAGAGAAGTTTCTTTAATAAGATTCTCCTTAGAACTTAAAGAGTAATATTCATGAAGACCTTCTTCTCTCTCATTTTTTACCAAGTTTTGAACTTGAGAATTTTGTATAAACCTTAAAGATGTAGGCTCAAGTTCAAAACTTGATGAACTGTAAAGTAGGACTTCACATTCACCTTTCTCCAAAAAGTCTTTTCCCAAGCATTGAACTTGACAAGTTTGTTTCGCAAGACCTAAGCTAGAATTCAATTTTAAATGTTGGCTGTGCTCACTCTTCTCACCAATGTGATTTTCAAAAATTTTATTTTTATAGTTTTCAAGGGTGCTATCTCTCTTTTCTCCCACTCTCTTTTCTCCCACTCTCTTTTTTCTCTCATTCTCCCAATATTCCTCTCTCCTCTTCCAATACTCTTTATCTTTCTTCCCTCTTTGATCTTTCCTCTCTTTCTCTCTTTTCTTTTACTCTCCTCTCCTCTATCTTTCTCCAATAATCTTTTCTTTCATTTTACTCTTTTCGCCATCTTTCGCTTAACATCTGTGTACATAATCATATACTCATTCCTATGCAGATGCTTTTGCAGGATCGAAAAAAGAGAGAAAGACCACAGGATTTCAGGTTTAGGTCAAATCCTCCTCAAGGGACAGTCTTTGGAACTAAACACCTCCTAAGAAAAATGCAAAAGTATACATAAACTAATCTAAATTAACACCTATAAGTGCAAAAGCCTTTGAAAATCTTAAGCACTCACTAAAAACGCAAAACAAACTAAGGTAAAGTAAGGCAAAATCTAAAAGAGATAAGGATCTAAGCATGCTCCTAAAGGTGTGAAAGGTGGTGTACCACTTCCTCCCTCACACCTTAATTATCGAGAGACTAAGCTAAATACTTAAGAATAATGGCCTTTTACAAACCAAGGAAAAGAAAATACAACTAAGAATTAACAATTAAGGAATAAAACTAAAAAACAATTCTTCAAGTCTCTCCCAAGCAATCTCTCCCAAGGTGTTTCACTCTTTGTCCATGCTCTTCCTTTTGTTCGAGTCCTTTTAGCTATTTCAACTCTTCCTTAAGATGCTACCCTTGTAGAAGACTTCCTTACTCAAGGCTTACCTACACAAAAATGGCACAAAACCAAGGCAAAAACCAAAGTAAGACAAGCACAAAAAGGCAAGAAAAACACAATTTAAACGGCACACTATCCAAGTGAAAGGATTAATGGAGACAAGACATAAAGAAATTCAAGAAGACAAACTAAAAATAAAGCTAGAAAGACGAAAAAGCAAAATGACTCAAACAATTTTCAAAAATTGCACAAATAATAAAAGTGATGGCCGAATGCTATATGTTCAAGTTTCAAGCTATTTCAATTGATTTTAAGTCCTCTTTTGCAATTTAAATGATTTCCTATTAGGTACATCAATTTTGTTTCCGTATTTTTTTTCTTCCTTTTTACTTCTTTGTGTTAGCACTTTTTTTTTTCTTTCTTTTTCAATTTTTCTTTTGACTTTTTCTTTTTTTTATTTTTTTAAAATTCTTTTAGCTGCACCTAATTTTAGATTTGGATAGCCAATTTTAGGAGAAATCAAGAGGTATTAAACGCTTGAAACAAACTTAAGCAAGGTCACACAAATTTCAAATACAAGTGCGACTAATGAAATTTTAGTAACTAAAAAATGTACTACAAATTTGAAGTGTTTTAAGGTATACTTAGGAGTGCTTGATTTATGCATGAATTCACTTGTTTTGGTACAAGTTTTTCCCAAAATCAAACATCTAACAACAGCTCCAAATACCAAAACAGTTTCACTTCAAACAAGCACACTTAAAATTTAGAGAACAAATTGAGCTATAATCTTTTGAAAAATTATTGAGGAAACATGCTTGAACTAAAAGCATGTGTGACTTCTCAAGAGACTTAAACAAGAGAAAAAAACTCTGTTAGAAGCTCAATTCCAAGAAGTGAACACACACATCTCTTTTTTCAAGACACAAATTCAACACAAAAAACAGTCAAGGAAATGCAAAAATGAAGCCAAAACACCTGAGCCAAAGTGCTGTGGGTTCATGGTTTGGTGTTTCTTAGTAACTTCATTATGCACAAAATGACTTAACAAAAATCTGATGGTGGAAATGAGTCTTAAACATAAGAATACATTATTCAAAGGAAGAATAAGCAATTTGAACCGATTAAACTCCCAAAATAAAGTGCATACAACACAATTGCACCGATTAAAATGAAGAGAAATGACTTAGAATTAAAATAAACCAAAAAAAATCACAATAAAACAAGCCAAATAACACAAGACAAGCAAGAAATATTATCAAACAACACAAAATGGTGAAAAGAAAATAGAATTGGAGTAGAAGAAAATGATGAGAAAACAACGAACAAGATGAAAAAATTTAAAAACTAGAGATAGTAGAAGAACCTCTGATACCACTTGGTGCAATCCTCCAAAGGCATGCTCCTTGAGAAGTGCTATCCCTTGATCTTGCTCATTAGTTTTCCACTAAGTCAACTGAAAACATTTGTCAATCATAAGGTGCTCATCAAACTCGAAACATAAAAATTGGAAATTTATTAACTTTGGTAGCCAACTCCTCCATTGAAATCACCAAAACATATAAATATTGATTATCTTAATTAGTCAACCTTAAATAATATTTTTCCCTTCAATTTCCATTTCACAAGAATCTCAAAAACAGCATGATAGAACTATAGAAAAGATGCAACAATAATAAGAAAATAACCACACCTCCATAATCTCTTCTTCCAACTTGTTTCTTTCACTTTCATTATGTGCCTCACGTTTTTCCAAATCAATTCTCTGCAACTCAAACTCTCTTTTTTGAGATTCCAGTTGCAACTTAAGCCTTTAATGACCACTAAAAATATCCTGGAAGTGTTAAGTTGCACCTGACTATATTTTCTCCATCTCTGAATACAAGCAATCATAGCATAATTAAAATAGTTCAGAATCAATTAAAAACAATAAAATGCCAGAAATGTATTGTAGAAGATCTACATAACATTTGCAAACCATTATCTTAGATAAAATGTCAGAAATGTATTGTAGAAGATCTACATAACAGCTTGCAGTTTCAGGAATTTGATTCTACAATAAAAAAATTGTTAAAATCCTCCTCCATTGGAAGTTGTACCAATGTAAACAAATTAATAATAATTGACTGGGGCCTATTACAACTGAAAAATAAAAAAAGAAACATTATGCAACCAACAGTGTAATCACTAACATGATGCAACTGAAAAATAAATTATACAGTGTAATCACTAACATGATGCAACCAGCAGCTTGCAGTTTTTGGAATTTGATTCTACAATAAAAAAATTGTTAAAATCCTCCTCCATTGGAAGTTGTACCAATGTAAACAACTTAGTAATAATTGATTGGGGCATATTACAACTGAAAAATAAAAACAGAACAAAAAACAATAACAACAAGAACAAACTAATCATGAACAAAGTTAGAGAAGAAAAGAATTAACACTCAATCACAATGGATACCTGGATTGTGATCTAGAGTGAGCTTATCTATTTCCCCCATTACAATGTCCATGCGATGTGAAGTCTCGTTGTATTTTATTTCCATGTCCTTTAATCGCTTCCTCTTGTTCTGAAGAGTATTATTCAAGTTGGACAAGAGCTTATCCTGCATCTGGGCTTCTACTTCCATAAGTTGAGATATTGTTCTGACATCCATCTTCTGCAGTTGTTCCCCAATGATATTGTTCATCTTGTAGTCTTCAGCTCGAGCAATCCATGCATAAATACCAGACTTCAACTCAGTATTAGCAAACCAGTTCTTTTCCCCATGAAGATCCAATTCATATGCTTTCAAATGCCAAAGCATTTATGTCCAATTTTCATTGAATGTGAATTGCAGTTCCTGAGTGACCCACAAATTCAAAAGTATGCAAATTGTACGTGGATTAAAACCCCTCTTTTGGTATTCATCCTTCAGCTTGGCTTGGAACCACTTTCCCCAACACAACGCGCACCTTCTGTAGTAGGAATATTAACCACAATCCCAGTCCATGGCCACACGAATTGCATCTCAAAATTGAAAGGATTCATCAGCAGTTTTTGGTGGATTATCCATATTCATAAGATCCTTTTGCAAATATTTCATTAAAGCCAAATGATTATTAGCTTTTTCAATAGCACTTCTCTTTTGTGAGCTACTCTAACCCACCCAGAGGCATGTTCAAGAATTTCTCTGTACAAATAATCCCATTTTCTCTTGTTACTAGGCAGTAGTGACATGAGAAAGTGTTTTCTCAAGTTTTCACATCGAGACTTCCCTGTTTGAGTGCTTCATAGGACTTATGTACATACCAACCATTTATTTGAGAAGCTCGTATATTATTATCTATACAAGAGTCATGACTCATTACAACTTCTCCAAGGTTTATTATTTTGGTGCCTGAAAAACAAAATATAATGTTATCAACAAATGTTGTCATGTTGCTTTATAGTGTTAACAACAAATGTATTAAATTGGCCAATTTCTGCATATAACAGGGAAAAAGAAACAGAAACATGCTATAATCGTTTCATTAACTGGGGATCACGTTGATCTATGGGAAAGGACATGGAGCACCCACATCCATCAGATCCTTTTTCAAATATTTTACTAATGCTAGATGATTAGCCTTTTCAATGAAACTTCTTTTCTATGATGTACTCTGACCAACCCCAAAAGCATGTTCAAGGATTTCCCTGTACACATAACCCCGGTTTATCTTCCTATTAGGGCAGTACAGGCATGTGAAAGTCTCATCTGAAGTTTCTACATTATGTCTTCCCTTTTTGAGCTCTTGATATATTTTTTCTACATATTACCAAATTTGAGATGAACTTATATTGCTATCTTTGCCAGAGCAACAACCAATTATAGTTTCTCCTAGACTTACTATTTTGGTTCCTAAAAGACAAAAATCAGTGTTAATACTAATTGGCATCATGTTATTTTGCAGATTTTTAATTGACAAAACGTCATTTCACAGAATATTTCCATTATACATCATAGTGAATTTAATCAACCAATTTAAGCATAATCAATAACTAGAAGAACTAACAAAAATTCTGTAATGATCACTTCATTAACAACATGGGGATCACCTTTATTTACATGTTTTGATGATGGACCACTCAAATTTTTAAGATCCTTTTCCAGGTATTTTGATAAAGCCAGATGAGTAGCATCTTCACTAACACTTTTCTCGTGTGAACTACTCTAGCCCACCCAGTTAACTTGGGGGTTACCCTTATTTACAGATTTTGATGGAGCATTCATATACATGAGATCATTTTTCAAATATTTCATTAAAGCCAAATGAGTCGCCCTCTCTCTGACACTTCTCTTTTGTAAACTACTCTGACCCACCCCTAAAGCATGCTCAAGAAGTTCCCTATACACATAATCCTGTTTTTTCCTTTTAGGGCAGTATGGACAAGACAGTCTCTTGTGAGTTTTTAACTATGTGATTTCCCTTTTTGAGTTCTTTGTAGAGTTTATCTACATACCACCAATTTATAGAAGATGCACTCGTGCTGGTCTCCTTGTTAGGGCTTTTAGCCATTCCAGTTTGTCATAGGCTTAATTTGGTACCTAAGATAAAATTAGCATTAATACTGACTGTTGTCATGTAGCCATACAGATATCCTCATTATTCCATTAAATATTTTTATGAATTGGATAGCTTCGGTATATTTAGTAACTTGGGAATAAAAAACAATCGTGAACTTAAATTTTGTTATAGCCACTTCAGTAAATGTCGGATCACCTTTATCTACAGGTTCTGAAAGGCCATCCATAATAAAATCATTTTCCAAATAATTCACTAAAGCAAGATGATTGGCCCTCTCTGCCACTATAAGCATGTTCTAGGAGTTTCATGTACAAATAATCCTGTTTTCTCCTAGGACAATAGGACAATATGGACAGATGAAAGTCATGTCTGAGATTTTCATACAATTGTTTTGACTCTGCAAAAGCTTAAAATCTACAAAAAAACTCTCACAATTGTCTCAATTGTGCTTACAATAGAATCTAAAAGTATCAATCCTTTATTTGCACCTATAATTAGGTGTTTATGGATAATTTTCCATGTCAACAATTAGATGGAAAAATCCAATTGATAAAAAGCTACAAATTCAAGGTCCAATCAAAAGAAAAAAAAGTTTAGGCACCTAATAACAAATTTGATAAAAATTCAAGGACCTACAAATTAACTAAACCAAATAAATATGATTAGTGAAAAATAAAAGAATAAAGAAATTACTAAGTAGCTCAGCTACAAAAATGAGAACAAATATAGCAATTAATAGTCTTTGATCAGCATCTTACAGAACAGAAATCAAGAATGATACAAAAGTATGATCCTATCCCAATTCACCATGTATACTGTATACAAGAAACCAGGACTCTACCTCCCAATTTCCACACCAGAAGTGAAACTGATCTCTATAACTTTTCTTCACATTGGAAAGTCATGTGTGGCCTCTCTTGGGAGGTACCTTATTGCAGCCTCAAGGGTGGTGGGTTTAGTCCCACATCGATCACTTATATTCAATAATGTATCTTCCTCTTTAATTAAGAGTCAACTCAAACTAACTAGTGCACACCTCTTTTATTGGGAATTTGCCAACAGTCTTATTTTGTAAAATCTCTTGAAGTAAAAATGAAATAGTTATAGGTAAGTATAATACACATGAAGTTCTACTGAAATGATGTGTGTGACACAAAGCACAAAGTACAGTTTGAATGCATAGTTTAGGAGAGGGCAAAGTAGGGATAATATCAGAAAAGAAAGAATTACCTCGTCACCCCAGCAAACATAAATGGGACAACTACATCTCCATGCAGGGCCAAAATCCAACAGATAAGGTCTACTAAACATCACCTATATATTAAAAGTATCAAAACATGTTAATTATATGTGACCATATATTTTCCCTTACTCCAATAAAAGACAACATGATAGCATATATGATTTTTCAATTATTTATAACTTTTGCAACAGAGGACAGTTTTTTTACAATATTGCTTCCAGAAGTTAAAAAGTTAGATTTATGAAGGATTCTTTCAAATAAATTTTAAAAGATTAAAGGATTAAAAGATTCAGTTCATTTTCCTTATCAATCACAGTCAGTTCATGAAGTTGACCATTTTTGGTACCAAGAATGACTTCCTACATCATCAAAATCTCAAGCACAAATGAATATGTTAAAAGTCTTTCTTGAAAATAAATGAAACACCGAGAATAAGTCTTTCTTAAAAGTAAATTTTAACACCACTTCTATAGATGGTTAAAATTCCACATAATCAAGACAGTACAGTTGACCATGTATGAAAGAAAATAGGACAACATTCAATCCACATTAAATACTTGTGCAATGCATGGGATACTAGCTAGTAAAATGCCGCAGCTAAATTTCTCACTCACACAGAACATGAGATTATCATGATATAATTGATTGATAAAGTATCCTGGACACATATGTAGTGTGTGATATAAGCGGTGCTTTAAAAACTGAACTGTTTATTTGACCTCATCAAGATAGCAGGTAACTAGATCAATGATATAAAACTGGTGAATCACACAAATCAATGTATATATAAAATAAAAACAAAAAACAAATATATATATATATATATATACACCCACACACACATATATATATATATATAACATGTATATTTATGGTATACATAGTCCTGATCCTAACTTCCTAACCATAACATTCTAAACCACAAAAGAATCGAAATGTCAGCTATTGGGCATTTCATTATCATTATATTGAACAATTACAAAAATTAGCAATAACCCAAGGAAAAATGAGAAGAAAGCACCTTTCAGATGTCAAATTCCATTTAGTTATTTTGAATAAAACAAAAATGCAATTGAAATTTACCCAACATATATTACAGAGATATATAGAACAAGGAAAGTAGAAATACTTAAGTTAAAAATAACACCAAAACTTTCCAGCATGTATCTCAGACAATAATTTGGTGATTCAACTGCTATATAAAAGAGATCTTATAAGAGGCTTAAATACAATAATTGACAATGATAAAGCAGTTAGAGAACCAAAACCAAATCCTAGCCAGATTTGTGCACCCAATCAACCAAACCATCTTATTGTACGAAGGAGCAGGAAAAATCAGTTCACCTTGTCTCTTGCTAGAGGGTTAGACAAGAAGCATGTAATCAACTTGTGCAGATAAGCATTGTACATGTACATCATATCCTCATCTTCAGTCTGTAAGACAACAAGCAACCATCTCTCAACAGTATATCAACAAAGTATAGTCATAACTTTTGAAAAGCTACACTAAATACATAATTATAATACTTCTCTTATAACGCTAAGTGATACTGCACAAATTCAAATCTAGACATATAGAGAACTATTCATGCTACTTGAGAACTTTAATATCTTCATGTATAGAAGTCAAAACAAATGCCTTTCAAGAAAAAAAAAATAGAAGTGAAAACAAAAAAAAATTCAAGACAAGAATCCCATCCAAGACAACTTTCCAAAGAGTGATCTACACCTTCATAAATATCACGATATGAATTATTTTTAAAAACTAATTTGTATAATGTAAATGATTAGCACATATTTCAATAACACCCACAAACATCCCATAATATCAACACTATATCTTAGAATATTTTCAACCATCTTAGGTGGTCTCAGAGAATTAGTTTTCACTTTTCCTCATGTTTCATGATATGCTCCCTTAGTTAATTAGGATTAGAAGTCTAATAAAAGAGTAGGAAGTGGTGTTTTGTATTTTCTAACATATCTTTAACAACAAAATCAAATAATCAATATAATTTGTAATTTGTTAGGAAGAAAAGTAAACTTTGATATTTTTCATTGATATCCATTTTTTCTCTCATACAAGATTATATATAGAGCTAACAACATAACAAACTTATTCTAGAATATAGCTGAGTCACCACACTAGTCATATTAAAAAATTGTTAAAATCATATTCAATCCAATGATCTATAAACTAACACACTGGAAGTTGTAGCAATGTAAACAAATTAGTAATAATTGACTGGAGCCTTTTACAACTGAAAAATATAGAAAGAAACAAAAAACACGAACAACAACAACAAACAAATCATGAACCAAGTTAGAAGAAAGCAATTTACATTCAACCACAATGGATACCTTGATTGTGATCTTGAGTGAGCTTATCTATTTCCCCCATTACAATGTCCATGCCGTCTCGTCGTATTTTGTTTCCATGTCCTTTAATCGCTTCCTCTTGTTTTGAAGAGTATTATTCAAGTTGGACAAGAGTTTATCCTGCATCCGGGCTTCTACTTCCGTAAGTTGAGATATTGTTATGACATCCATCTTCTGTAGTTGTTCCCCAATGATATTATTCATCTTGTAGTCTTCAGCTCGAGCAATCCATGCATAAATACCAGACTTCAGCTCAGTATTAGCAAACCAGTCTTTTTTTCCCATGATCCATTTCATATTCTCTTTCAAATGCCAAAGCATTGTCTAAGTCAGTCCAATTTTTATTGAATTCCACGACTGCAGTTCTTGAGTGACCCAAAAATCCGAAAGTATGCAAATAGTACGTGGATTAAAACCCCTCCTTTGATATTCATCCTTCAGCTTGGAACCACTTTCCCCAACACAACGCTCATCTTCTGTCGAATAAGTAGGAATATTACACACAATCCCAGTCCACGGCCACACGAACTGCTTCTCAGACTTGAAAGGACTTCATGAAGTTCTGCTAATTCAAGAGAAACTTGATATACTTCTCTTTTTTGTCCTTATCAATCACAGTCAGTTCATGAAGTTGACCATTTTCAGTATCAAGAATGACTTCCTACGTGATCAAAATCTCAAGCACAAATGAATATGTTAAAGTCTTTCTTGAAAATAAATCAAACATCGAGCATAAGTCTTTCTTGAAAGTAAATTTTAACACCATTTTTATAGATAGTTAAAATTCGACAGAATCAAGACAGTTTGTATGAAAGAAAATGGGGCTAAAATTCAATCCATATTAAAATACTTATGCAATGCATGGGATACTAACTAGTAAAATGCAGCCGTTAAATTTCTCACTCACACAGAACATGAGCTTATCATGATATAACTGATTGATAAAATATCCTGGACACATTTTCTTTAAAAACAGGTGAATCACACAAATCGATGTATATATAAAATAAAAATACAATATATATATATATATATATATATATATATATATACAAATATATATATATATATATAACATGTATATAGATTATATAATATAGATATTTATGGTATACATCTTTATACTATATATATATATATATATATATATATATGATATAATATACATATATAATATACATATTTTGTAATATACAATTTATATATAAATATTTATAATATAAAATATAATATATATATATATATATATATATTTATTTGTAATATACATATTTGTAATATATAAATATATTTATATATAATATACATATTTATATATATACACACATAATATACATATTTTTAATATACAATATAATATATATATATATATATATATATTTTTGTAATATACATATTTATATATATATATACATACATAATATACATATTTTTGTAATATACATATTTATATTTATAATATACATATTTGTAATATACAATATATAAATACATATATATAATATACATATTGTTGTAATATACATATTTTTATATATACATATTTATAATATACATATTTATAATATACATATTTGTAATATACAATATATATATATATAATATACATATTGTTGTAATATACATATTTTTATATATACACGCACATGATATACATATTTTTATAATATACCATTTATATATACATATCTTTATTATACAATATATAATATATATTTTTAATATACATATTTGTATTTATAATATACATATTTGTAATATAGATGAAAAAGATAAAAGAAACCTAATTTTGACTTTAAAATATTTTGTAATGGAAACTATTTTCTTTGTCGTCCTCCACTCCAGCTTTTTAGTAA
Source organism: Psophocarpus tetragonolobus (assembly GCA_037954015.1). Lineage (NCBI taxonomy): Eukaryota > Viridiplantae > Streptophyta > Magnoliopsida > Fabales > Fabaceae > Psophocarpus > Psophocarpus tetragonolobus. The sequence continues at coordinate 27,959,759 of CM075691.1, forward strand.
CAATTTTTAGATTTGTCTTGTCCCACTCCTTTTATTTATCATTATCCTTGTGTTTTAGGTGGAAATATAAAAGAATAGGAAGAACTAAGAACCCAGCAGCAGCATCTTTTGAACATACTGACAGCCTAAATTGCGATCAAACTTGATCATATTGGTGGCTATTTGAAGCACCTCTTGTTGGGTCTTTCTAAGTTTGTACTCCATGTGAATGGGATGATGCTAGCAAGAATAAACATACACACATTAGTCTAGTTCCATAGTGGAGAAGCTATTAGCAAGTGAGATATGTTACTTTGGGTAAAAGAATAAAAAATAAATTTAGTAAAAGTCACAATAATATTGTATAGCCAACATTCCTATCATTGCATGAAATAAGTATACACCAAATTTTTATATCATCTATCGTGCCCCACCCCCAACAAGAAAGCATGCGAAAAGACTTGATATTACGTAAAGAATGGTTTAAAAGTAGAGCAAAATAGATGATCTTAATTTTCATTTCAGTTGTTGAATCTCCAATTCTAGTTTTTGTTTCACTTTTAGTTGATTTTCAAGCTGAATGATTTTAGCATGGAGTTTATTTTTTTCCCATTGGAAAAATAGATTGCCAAACAGCACAAACAACCAGCTATTTTGATATGGACAATGTCACTTTCAGTCACTAAAAAAGCACAAAAATAGGTTAGACAAACCTTTTGTTCTGCAGCTAGTTTCAAAATATTTTCACCAGCTTTCTGTTGCTCCAGAACAGCCATTTCAAGAGAGCTGTTTCTCAACACATTCTAAAGAAAATAGGCATCAGCATCCCAAAACAACATTCTAAAAAAAAAATCTTAGCATTAGCGTCATTGTTAAAGGTTTAAAAGACAAAAAAAATGCCATTGTTTTATAGATTTCATAATCTTAGGTATCCCGACTAATATAAACAAACATATGTACAAAGTAAATAATCATAGAACTTAAAGACAAGCCTTCACACAAATGACTAACCTTTTCTGTATGTTATCTGAAGATGAAACAGAGTCTTGCCGGACACACATATTGATGATTTCATCCACTTCCTGCATTGACAGTTCATTTATGTCTCGAATCTGCAAAACCACATATAAGATGTTGCAATTACATCCATATTAAACAAGCAAAAAGTAAACCAATCAAGATGGAGAAGGTAAAGGTATTTTTACCTTATTCAGTAATAGGGATTTCTCCTCAGCTGCCCTTTCAAGAGCAGTTGTAACAGAAGAAAAAAGAGAATTAAGTAAGCTCAATGTAGGTTGTTGAAGTTCAACAGAAGATGTGTAACTGGAAGAGGAATCTGAAGTCTGAAACAACATATTACAAGAAAAAGCAAATTACTGCTAATCACCAAGATAGAAAAAGCAGACACAGAAGGTCAATAGCAGCCTGCAGAATATATGTATACCTGTAGTTCTGAATTCCTCTGAGTCTAATAATTCATCAGGCAACATCACCAGAAGTTTAAGATCAATATCATAGAAGCACAATGCCATCCCATAACCTAAAGTCCTAAGCATGTGATCAAGAAAACTGCATACTCACCTCAGGTGATACTCTTGATTGAGCAAAACTAGGAATCTTTGAATCACGTGAGACAAGAGCATGCATCATGCCAAAAAAACCCTTGGACAAAATCATACTCATCAGTCTCTTCATATGGCCAGACCTACAAAATTAAAAGAAAAGTGTAAAAAAAAAAAATAAAAACAGCTCACTAAGTAGCATCCATATCAGTAATGGCAATTTCAGTAGTTTTTTTAGGCTTGAACTTGGATGTATCTCACGATTGTAGATGGAATACAAGATTATATAAAACCTAACACATAAAAGGTAAGTTTCCAAAGCATTCGACTACATAGTAAAATTTATCTTAAGATAATATCTAAGACTTCATCTGCACCTATAAAGCAGAGAAGCTACATCACACATCCAGTAAAAAGATTTTAGAACATGTAAGATCAGTACCTTGCTGAGAACGCAGGGAAAAGACTTGATAATAATACTAGGTAAAGAATAGTTTAAAAATAGAGTAAAATAGATGATCTTAAAAAGTAACAAAAGTACTGCGTGCTCAAATCCAATTTGTTATTTGTTATACACCACTGATCCCAACAAAAACTCCTATTACTATTAAATCAATGGGAGCCAAGACAGGGAATAACCCAAGAATCATGAAACAACCCCAATATGGATATTTTAAAACGAATGAATCTTGCAAGTAATTGAATAGAGAAAAGACGAAGAAAGTTAGAAAAGGGAAAAACAATCGGAGAGAGAGGATTACCAAATTGATTAAAACCGTGGGATGCCTTCATTCTTGAGAGTTCAGACATAAACCCTAGGAGAAGAGTGTTGGGGAAGGAGTTTGAAATCTGAACAAATCGATACAACAACAAGAACACCCCTCTCACGCTCTTATACAAACCTAAGGCAGGATAATATCAAATGTCCGCAATTAATAACAACTTACCAAAGAAGTGTGGTGGCGTGGAGATAAGTGCAGTGCAGTGGCGGTGCGGCGGAGATAAGTGCGAAGCGGGGGCGGTCCGGTGGAGATAAGTGCGGGGAGGGGGCGGTCCGGTGGACACAAGTGCGGTGCGGCGTGGGTGAATGCGCGGAAGAAGTGTGAAGAAAGTGGGTGCATATATTCATAAACGCGCGACATATCCGTTAGAAGGAAAAAAGAATGAGTTTAATCGGAAAAAAAAAATACGGTACAATTTATAATGAAACTAAAAGAAAACGATTTTATTATTATGAAATCATTATTATAATTAATATTAGATATTTATTATATTTGAATCAGTATTTTAATTTGTTAGATTTGAAGAAGATATAAATATTTATTATGTATTACATGTATATTATATTTATAGATAATATATTTGAAATATAAATATAATGTAGAATTTAAATGAGATTATCATATTTAAGATAATAAAATAAAAATAAAGATAAAATAATATATTAAATTTTGTTAAATAAAATTAAAATATTAAATTATTATAATTTTTAAATGATAAAAATAAGTTAAGATAAGATAATATTATTTTAAAAATAATAGTAAAATAAGATAAAGAAATATTTTATCCATTAAAGAAAACTTTAAAGAAGATATGATAGAATTTATAATTAAATTAAAATATTAGGAATTTTACATGTATATTATATTTATAGACAATATATTTTATATTAGATATAATATAGAATTTATATGAGATGATCATATTTAAGATAATGAAATAAAAATAAAGATAAAATAATATATCAATTTTTTTAGATAAATTTAAAATATTAAACTGTTAGAATTTTTAAATGATAAAAATAAATAATAGTAAGATAAGACAAGGAAAGATTTTATCCCATTTTGAATTTGAATAAGAAAACTTTAAAGAAAATATGATGGAATTTATACTTAAACTAAAAGATTAAAAATTTATTATTATGAAATTATTATTATTATATTTGTTATATTTGAATTGTGATTCTTAATAATGATATGATAAAATATTTTTCATATTTAAATTGTGATTCATATAAATGTTTATATATTTCACATCTATATTATATTTATAGGCAATATGTTTGAGATATAGATGTAATTTAGAATTCAGATGAGATGATCATATTTAAGATAATGAATGAAAGATAAAAATAAAATAATATATTAAATTTCTTGAAATAAAATTAAATTTATTAAACTGTTAGAATTTTTAAATGATAAAAATAAGTTAAACTAAGATAATATTACTTTAAAAATAATAGTAACATAAGATAAGGGTCAAGCATGTAATTCTTTGAATATCCTGTATTACAACCATAATCTAAATCTCCATCTAAATCTTGCGAACTGCTACTTTTTCTTCCCTCATTCTTACATTTACCAAATCGAGAGTTCTTTTTTGTTTGAGAAGAGTCCACTAAAAACTTTTGTTTAGCCTTTTGTTTCCTACGCCTTTCTTGCACCATCTCAACATCTTTATCATCATTTTCATCAAGTGTGTCGCTTTCCTAATCAAAGCCAAAAGAAGGATAATTTATTTCCATTGCATTATTGTCGAGTATGAGTAAATCAATCTTGAAAGTTTCGTTATACTTAAACAACACAAAATCGTAACGACTCAATGAATAATTTTTGACAAACTTTTTCCAACCCTTTTCGAACCAAACCTCACATTCTCTCCTCTTTTTCAACACACTTCCCATTGCTTGTAATCCAGTGGTATGAGACTCACTGGATTGGACAAACCATCACCATATCTCTTTGTAAACATATTAGGTATTTTCTGTAAAGAACACAAAATCTCTATTATTATATATAAATATTTTACAAGTAACAAAAACAATATAATATGAGATCATGGAAATACAACTATCATATGAAAATATTGACTAGTACTATTGGCAAATTTTAAAAAATCTAGCATAAAAGAAGCAATAATTAATTAATTGTAAAGTACTCTAAGTGGCAGTACTTACTATTCTCTGAACATTAGTTTCATGACCTTGAAGAAATGGATAGGAAGGGTCGCATTGCGGTGAGTAGTCATGAGTTAAAAACTGAACTATTCAACTTGGTATATTAGATTTCATATATAGCCTACAAGACTGCAATGACTTGGTCTCAGAAACTCCTCAGATTCTGGTTTCACAAATGCATGCAAAGGAACCAGTGTTGCATGCCCTTTTTGCTGTACTTTGTAACTCGAAATCACCATGTACTACCCAACATATACTTTGAGTTATTTGATCTTCTCAAAACATTAACCTACTTTGCATGTATAAAACGTTATACAAAGACATAGAAAAGATAAATTTTTGGATTATGTTTTTGAATGCTTGTTGATCGAATCTAATATTCACGGATAATATTTCTTGAGAGTTGTAATAATAATAAGTTAATTAGGATGTAGGCACTGGTACAACATTAATGAATATATATTTATAATATTAACAAATGAAATATTTTTTTACGTTCATTTTTTAAACTTCCTATTTTATTTTTTAACTATTTGAAAATTAAAAAATAAACTACTTTGTTGGAGAAGAAACTTGAACTCACAACCTCTCATTTTCCAAATGTAAACTTTGCCACTAAATCAACTTTATAACTTTAAAAAAAATACTTTTAGAACATTTATATCCAATATAGATAATTATTCTACTATTTATATAATATATATATATATATATATATATTATCTATACTATTAATAGAGAGAATATCCCCCTTTGATGTTCACTTTTCAAAATATCTATTTTACCCTTATACCTATTTAGAAATTAAAAAATAAACTACTTTGCCATATGAGAGACTTCTACTCAAACTTTTCCTTCACAAATGTAAATTTTACCACTAGATGAACTTTATAACTTTAAGTAAAAAACTACTTTAAAATATTCATATACACTATACTATTAATAAAGGGAATATCTTCATTTTATGTCCACTTTTTAAAATGTCTATTCTAGCCTTATAGTTATTTGAAAAATAAAAAATAAACTACTTTGTCATAGGAAGGAATCAAACCCACAACCCCTCCCTCTCCAAATGTAAATTTTACCACTAGATCAATCTTATAACTTTAAGCAAAAAACTACTTTAAAATATTGATATCAAACACATGTAATTGTTCTACTATATCTATACTCTATAATATATGATATTATATTATATATTATATGTATCTATACTTAAAGGGAATAGCTGTTTTTTATGTCCATTTTTCAAAATACCTATTCTACCTTTATACCTATTTGAAAATTAAAAAATAAGCTACTTTGTCATAGAAAGGACTCAAAATCACAACCATTCCTTCCCCAAATTTAAATTTGGCCACTAAATCAACTTTATAACCTTAAGAAAAAAAATTACTTTAAAACATTTATATCCAATATAGATAATTGTGCTACTATTTATAATCTATAATATATATATATATATATATATTATAATATATAATGCGAATAAAATGTGTTGGTGTCCACATTTTATGACTTATCTCACATTAATAAATACATATCTTCACAAGTTCTACCTTAGCACAAATCAACATTCCTTAAACATCATTAGTGTTTGTATACGTTCGATCGTAAAAATTTTTAACAGATATATGAATACACATGTGCAACAAGATGTTTAATTTTATTTAAACTCTCTTCTCTCTCTATTTTCTCAAATTCATTACAAATATTAACTATACATTGACAATCTGACATATTCCTATCATGTTAATATAAACCAAAAAACATACTAAACTATAATTATTATACACACAAAATGCGAATACACATGCACGACAAAATGTTTAATTTTATTCAAACTCTGTTCTCTCTCTATTTTCTCAAATCCTTTACTAATCTTACATATACATTGATGATCTAACATATTTCTGTCATGTTAACATAAACAAAAAATCATACAAAACTAAAATTATTGTAGACCAAATGAAATGGGAAATTATTTATATATTGTATCATGTTATTAAAAAACATATTAAATTAAAACTCTAAAATTGTTATAATATCAAAATAGAAATATGAAGATATAGGCACGACAACATCTATGTTTTCGCTAGTAATTAGGGTCATGTGTAATGTAAAAAAAATTGGAGTGCATATGTAATTTCACTAAATTTGAGAGTTTTCATCCGTAATAATAATAATAATAATAATAATAATAATAATAATAATAATAATAATAATGATTAATTACAAAATCCAAAAGTAAAGGTCCTTCTAAGATTCAAACCAAGGACCTCTCACATCGTAAGCAACAATCATAACATTATACCAAAGTCAACTTAATGTTAATTTTTGAATTTTTATGGTATATATAAGTATAGTTTCAAACGTAAATGCAAAAAATAGGGACCTCTCACACTCAAAGCAAGAGGAGTCAAACCCAGAATCTCTCCCTTCCCAAACAAACACCACTAGATCAACCTTATAACGTTAAGCAAAAAAAATACTTTAAAATATTGATATCCAACATACATAATTGTCTTACTATATCTATACTCTATAATATATGATATTATATGTATCTATACTATACTATTAATAAAGGGAATAGCCGCTTTTGATGTCTATTTTTTAAAATACCTATTCTACCCTTATATCTATTTGAAAATTAAAAAATAAGCTACTTTGTCATAGAATGAATTCAAACTCACAACCTCTCCTTTCCCAAATGTAAATTTTTCCACTAGATCAACCTTATAACCTTAAGAAAAAAGAATACTTTAAAATATTTATATCTAATATAGATAATTGTTGTACTATTTATAATCTATAATATAATATATATATATATATATATATATGTATTATAATATATAATGGGAATAAGACATGTTGATGTCTACATTTAATGACTTTGCTCACATTAATAAATGTATATATTCACAAGTTCTACCTTACCACAAACCAACATTCCTTAAACATCATTAATGTTTATATATCTTCGATCATAAATATTTTTAATAGAAATGCGAATACACATTAATTTATCCATTTTTATTGTATGTATATGTGCACGTGTAGTTGTTTTCTGTTTTTAGTGTTGAGTTTCATAAATTTTGTTATTATTATTATTATTAGTATTATTATTATTATTATTATTATCATTGTTATTCTTATTATTGTTATTGTTGTTATTATTATTAATATTGTTATTATTATTATTATTAAAAAATGAAAAAGCCATAAAATTTATGAAACTACAGTAGTATGATTAACATTAATAATAACAAAATTTATGAAACTGGACACTAAAAAATGAAACTGCATGTATATGTACATATATATAGCTAAAAATGGGTAAAATTAACATAAATTTGGCATTTGGTCTTGGGTGTGAAAGGTCTTAGGTTTTATTCTTGGAAGGACCCTTCTTTTAGATTTTTACATTTATGTTTGAAACTGTACTTATATGTATCATAAAAATGTATAAATTAACGTTAAATGAGCATTGGTTTGGTGATACGATGCTTACTTTGTGTGTGAGAGGTCCCTGATTGAACCTTGGAAGGACTTTTCTTTGTTTTTTTACATTTATATTTGAAATTATATTTATATGTACCATAAAAATACATAAATTAATATTAAGTGGATCTTGGATTACGATATGACTTTTGCTTTGGATGTGAGAGGTCCTAGGCTCGATTCTTGGAAGAACTTTCTCTTTTAGATTTTTACATTTATCCTAACCACCTAATTAACATTAAAGTTTAATTAGTATATCATGACAATGTAAAAGAATATTACACTAAAATTAAATCACATATTTTAGTTTATATGACTTTTAAAATATTAATTAGTAAAGTGAACAAACTTACTATAAATTAAGGATTGCAATTGAATGTCAGTTTAAAAAATGTTACACTGATAGTGTATACTAAACTCTTAACATTAATCCTTGATTAACTATATAACGTAAGTCATTGACTTATAAAATCCAACCACCTCACGCAAGGGCAAATTTTACTCACTTATTAAAGTTGGAGGGCAAAAGGTGTAAAAAAATTGGATACACAAAGTGAGCCGAACCTTAAATATGGGGACACAGGTGGTAATTAAGCCTAATAATAATAATAAAAATAATGATAATAATAATAATAATAATATTATTATTATTATTATTATTATTATTATTATTTATACTATTAATAAAAGGAATTCTCTCTTTTAATGTTCAATTTTCAAAATACTTATTCTACCCTTATACCTATTTGAAAATTAAAAAATAAACTATTTTGTCATATGAGAGATTTGAACTCATAAATCTCTCCTCACCAAATAAAAATTTTGCATCAAACTTATACCTTAAGAAAAAACATTTATATCCTAGATACTTAGTTGACCATGTATAATCAATAATCTACACTGTTATATATTTAGTATGCACTTTTTACACTAACATTCAATCATAACCCTTAATTCATGGTAAGTTTGTTGACTTTATCAATTAATATTTTAAAAGTCATATCAATGGAAGTATGTGATTAAATGTGTAATATTTTTTACAGTATCATTGTATACTAATTAAATTTTATATATTATCTATACTATTAATAAAGGGAATTTCCCCTTTTGATGTCCACTTTTTAAAATACATATTTTACCCTTATACCTATTTGAAAATTAAAAAATAAACTATTTTGTCATAGGAGGGATTCAAACTCACAAATTTTCCCTTGGCAAATGTAAACTTTGTCATTAGATCAACCTTATAACCTTAAGAACAAAATTATTTTAAAACATTTATATCCAACATACTTAATTGTCCTACTATCTATAATCCATATGTATAATCAATAATCTATAATATTATATATTATATATTATATAATGGGAATAGGGTCTTTTGCTATTCACATTTTATGACTGTTTTACTCTTCTAAAACATTTTATGACTTCTCCCACTTACAAATATAAATTTTGTGAATAGATGTATACATTTGATAAAATTAATATTTTTAATAAAAATGCAAAGCACAGGCAAAACGACATTTTGAATTTTACTCAAATTCTTTCCTCTTCATATTTTCTCAAATTCATTGCAAATTTGTCATAATTATTGATGATCTGACATATTTCTATCATGTTATCATAAATAAAGAAATATACAAATTATCAAAATATATTTTATCATATTATACGCAAAATGACACAGTAAATTATTTATATTCTATCATGTTATTACAAAATATATTAAATTAAATCTCTAAAATTGTTATAACATATCAAAATAGAAATGTGAATATCCAGGTATGAAAACACCCGTGTTTTCGCTGTTTTATGTGAATAATTAAATCTCTAAGTATATGTAATAATATGCTTTAAGTGCATGGTTATTATACTTAATTGTTATATTAATATTTTAAATTTATGAGAGAAGAAAAAATTATCCCTAAATTAAGGAGAGCATAGAAAAAAAATATAATAATAAATGATAGAAAAGAGAATGAATGATTGTCTGAGAAATAATTATTTAACAAACTATTAAAATAAATTAATTTATGGATAGTTTTAAATTATTGGTGTAGAGTACTAAAATATTCTGACTAATTTTAAATTAAATATAAATTTTTAATTAAATATTTACATTATATTTTCTATAATTATGTATTTAAATTTAAATTATTATAATTATATATTTAAATTATAATAAAGAAGAGAGAAAAGTTGTGAATATAAGAAGAGAGAATAAAGAGGACAATTTATTAATTATAAAGAATAAAGTTGTAAAGTAACTGAAAAAGCTGTAGAATATAAGATATTTTGATCTTTTGAAAAAGATAAATGAAGTAGTTTTTGAAAAAAAAAAAAGAAAGGTCATAACTATTTAAAAATTACTAGTTTTTCATTTATCAAACAAGAGTTGAAAACATTTCATCTACAATTTCAACTAGTATTTTATCTTGTTTTATCAAATATATCCTAAAGTGTGTTTGAAAAGCTAGATGAAATGGTAGCTTAAATTATTTCAGCTTTATTTGAATAGAAAAAATTTAGGATTTTTTTTAGGAGCTACTAACTTTTTTGTAAAAACTACTTCAAGTAATTTTTCTAAAATATCTCTCATTTTTAGCTACTAGCTGATTTTATTTTTACATGTTTATCCTTTATTAATTAATACATTGTCCTACACTAATTCTCTCCATCAAATTATACAACATCTCTCCTTCATTTCACTCTCCTTTGTTAATGTAATTATAATAATTTATATATAAATATATAATTATAAAAAATTATAATTTAAAATTTATATATTTAATTATAGAAATTATAATTTAAATATTTATTATAATTTAAATATGTTATTATAGAAATTTATAATTCAAATATATAATTATAATAATTTATAATTTAAATATGAGTTTAATTGGTATACACTGTTAGTGTAAAAATTTTTACAGTGACGTTCAATAATCACAACCCTTGATAAGTTTGTTGACTTTACTTAATTGATATTTAAAAGTCACATAAATGAAAAGTTATGATTGACTATGTAAAAAATTTTTATACTAACAATATATAGCAATTAAAATCTTTAAATATATAATTAATTTATATTATTAAAATATGTTATATTACTTTTGACTAGCTTTCATGTTGATGTAAATTAATTATGTCCTTATTTGTCATTTTATAAATTTCAACTAGTTTTACCAAACACATACAACTAGTTTTACAACTTTTGACTAGCTTTCAATTAGTTTTGTCAAACATACCTCTAAGCTAAATAATATGTTTAGTTTTTTAAAAATGCTAGAAAGACACTCTTTAACACATTCTACATGATTGGTTAACTCTTTTTTCTAATTTTGTAGTTTTCAATAAATTTTATCTAACAAAAAATAGTGTTAATAGCCCTACTCTTAGTTTCTTTTTCCTCTTGGTGTTTAAGAAAGTTTATAATCTAAATTATAATTTATTTTTTAAATTTTAAGTTGTTTTGAAAAATAAACTGGAGACTAGAAATAAAAAAATTTTAATTTATGATTATTTTTTAACAGTTTGTTTTCTGTTTCAGTCATTTTCATACTCTTTTTACTCTGTAAAAGTTTGATTTTTTTTTGCATTTAAACAAGATTAATTTTTTTCACACCACCGTATCCAAACAAAACTTATTCTGATTAATAATCGATTATATATAATTAATTAGACAATTGCTAAAACAGTCTGATTTTTTCAAACAAAAACTTAGGCCAGGCCCCGGCCACATAGGAGTTGAGAAGTGCTGGCTAAACTCTCGTTAATTAGTTAAAATTTATAAAAATCATTAACTTTAATAAATCCTACAATTAAATCAGGAACAGAAATTCGTTTAATGAGTAAAAGTTTAATAGTGTGTTTTCAGTTATTCAGGTGTCCCCTTAAAGAAATTTAAAGAAAGGAAAATACACTCTTAAACCCAAGATAAGATTCGATTTCTTTCATTTGGCCCGTGGTTTCCAAAGAGCAGCACTGCCTTCTTATTTCACTTGAACTAGACTTCTCTTCTTTACATGCTGTAGAAGGGCAACGCTGCTTCTTACTACTCTCTACCTGATCTGAGTCATTTGACAATCGCTTTTTCTCCTTCCACGTTGAAAAACTGACAGTTAGGGCATAAATGGAAGATTTAAAGGAAAAGTTGCTTGAAACACCATTAGAAATACTTACTTTTCCATCAATGTCATAGCAACTTTCAAATTCCTTACTTTTTACCCCACTACCAACCTGAATACTGGATGTACATTTTTCTACTTCAGCAGCAGTTTTCATATATGAAGTAAGCACGTCATCGGAGACCATGTCCGAGGACTTGGACTCTCTTGCCACACCAAAAGCAGCGATCAAAGAACTGGGACTATTCTTTTCTGTTTTATGGATTATTGGTTCCACACAATCAAGCTTATTAATCAGCGGAAAATCCTTAGATTTTTTCCGTATATGGTCAAAAATTGTTTCTTCAGTTGATTTTTCTGTTCTTGACGCAGGTTGAGGGAGGAAAACACCTTCTGCTATAAAATGAAACGATGATAGCTTGACATAGAAAGCATAACTGATTGCTAAATGGCATGTTAATAAAAGAGGTTTACCTGTATCAATTACACTACTCATGTTATTTGAGTTTACAGTTGAACTATGATCGTTTAAAGTCAGATGAAGTTTGACACCACCCTTTTCTGCATTCCTGAGCTCAAGAGGCAAATTGACATAATTTTGTTGAGGAACTTCAGGTTCATCCTCATCATCCAGAACAACTACCTCACAACGTTGAGCAGGCCTCTTCTCACAGGCATGATTTCTTGAAAGAAGGACCTCTAGTGATGGACAGCGAATGTTATCAAATGCAGACAGGAGACAGAAGTTTTTGGCTTTCTCCCGAATGTGATCAAATACTGTTTTCTCTGTGATGATTTTGCATTTGTCCTCTTCAACAACATGGAGGACATGCCCACCTTCGGCTACAAGAAAAATGCTCGTAACTGATGGCTAAAAATCCAATGTAATTGAAAAAATATATATGAAGGGAAGAAGGTTTCAAAAATCATAAAGTTAATAAAATCATCTCTGGAGCGGTTTTACCTTCCTCTAAACTTTCATCCAAGAGGTCGAAACTTGGACTGGCATAGAACACATTTAAAATTTTAGGTCGTAAAATAATATACTAACAAGGACAACATAAACAAGTATATCATACATTCAAGGGGAAATGAGTCAAATGACTAACAGGAAATCCTTGTCCTCGCTCAATGTGGATAGCTCTTTCGTTGGTAAATGAGGAACAGTTATTATGTCATCTTCTATGACATATATCTCTTCAGGTGGAGGACAACAAGCCTGCTTCCTGCCTCTTTTTAAAAGCACAATTGAATTGCTCTCTCTTATAAAAGAAAGCTTTTGGTGGACATCAATACCAACTGAATGGACAAAACTAAAGAATTGAGTGATAATTGCACAATTTAGACAAATGATATTGGAGAAGATATAATTTGGACATCTATTGACCATTTCTTATTATATTCCTCAAATATAAAATCAGCTTTGATAGTTTGCTTCCCTTGTGCGAAGGGCACAAGAATTGTTGCACTGATGGGCTGCAACATGAAAACAGAAATTTACCACAGCCTAAAATTTGCGTGACAGTAAGAGTTGTACGCATGACTTTATTCATGTACATATGCAATCCGAACTGCACTTTTAATATATTTAGAAATCTAAACTGTTTACATGATACAGTTGATAATATATTATAATTATTAGAAACTTGCATGCCGAACGACTTTCAAGCCTTTTTACATGTACAATGGTAAATTCTATGATGCATTTTATGTAAAGTAATATTTTCTTTAAATATTGTACTGAATCCTCGAAATTAAAATCTGTAACATTCATTTAGTCTTGAATGCTCTACAATGCATGTCAAATTAGGGTTTTATTGCAAAAATAAAGTCAAGGTTTCAACTCTTGTACCTGGAGAACTGATCAACCCTGCAGCAATGATTTGAGGAACATTAAACCTTGATCAGACGAGGAAGGAACAATTTGCACACTTAGTTTGCCATAATACCAATGAGTCAATACCATCAATGAGATTTTTTTATATAGAAATTCTTTAATTTTGCACACTGTCAAGTCACAATCTGTAGTATGTCATCACCTTATCTTTTCATGAAAGAGAATAGTGTTGTCCTCCTCCAAACCAACGATCTGAGAGAAAGAAATTTGCACAACTTATTTTATTTTTTAAATGGTCAAATGCTCCTTAGAAGACATTTAGATAACAGACCATGTCGGCATAATGTCCTCTAACTGACTGGCCTGACTGTGATATCCTAGCCAATGTCACTACTATCTTGGACTTTCCTTTTATATGGCTTTCAATTTCTGCGAGGGTCAGATCAACTTTTGGAGGTAGAGACAGTAGAGAATCTTTAATATGATTACCAAATGGGTATTTTCGACCAGTCACTAGCTCTATTCTCCTCGGATCAGCTTCAGCAAGAGCCTCAAATGATTTAATTCCCATTGAATGCAGTGCCTGGAAAAAAAATCAAAATAAGAATATTATCAACCCATTGCTAGAGCATAGTATTATAACTATTATAAGATTTAATAACATCATGAATCATTAAATATTACCTTTGCTGTAACCATCCCAATTCCAGGTAACTGTTTCAGAAGGTATGGACTATCATCCCAAAGTTTTTGGTCAAGTGATTTAGCTAGAAGGGCTGAATTCACAGCTCCTCTGTAATTTCTTTTATAAACAAAATAGTCCTTCATGCACTTTGCAATTCTACATCCATTTGAGCATATAGAATTCATGTCCTGTAGTATCAAGTTTACTTACTTTATAACAAAGATTTAAGAATGTTGATATACACAAAATAATGATGTTACAATGCAACACCTGAATTAGAGATAGGTCATGAACTGATGGATCACCAGTTAAGCAGTCACTTGCTAAAACAAATATTTTCTCTTCTCTCGTTTGAATGCGCCTTTTCTTTTTTCCTTTATCTCCAAGAATGTGACAGCTTTATCTCCAAGAATGTGACAGCGAAGCCGACCATCTTTATCAGCATTGATCTCATTTAGCAGCTTCTTCTCATTGCGTCTGAGTTGTATCCCTTCATTTTTCCAGTGCAGAATTATGTCAAGTTTTAACGTCAATAGATTGTGCATTAAAAAGTTTTCATAAATATTTCCCCACATGCAATTTCTTCTGCACAGCACACAACATGAAGTTGGTCTTCCAAACTGCAATTTTCAGGAGTCCGCATTATCTGTTTCATAGTGTCAAATCTCAAATAATACTTTGTCATTAACCTTCCGGGATCTAAGGCAGGAAAAGAAAGTATTAGTAAACAAGTTGGATTCTAATAATTTACCAATATATCTGAAATACTTATTAGAGATATTGATACCTAATGGTTGCAAAAGGAAACCATCTTCGTCAACCCATACCATTTGATATTGTGATAACTCGTTAATTTTATGCACACAGATATCTGAGATCAAATAACTTCAATAATTTAGAGGGAAATAAAGCGGTTGAGGGAAGGGGGACTATCTAGGAGGAGAGAGAAAGGAAGATAATGAAAAATAGAAAGCTATAAAAGACAACCAAATGATAACTGCTGTACCTTGCACATGCTTCTCTAAACGATCGCCAGAAATTCCTTTCTTAATTGCATAGTTCACAGGATTCTGCTTGTGCATAAAAAATTTCATCAGATGGGATGGGAAACTAATGAACAAAACTAAGATATCCTTAGTCACTTACCTTTTGCATTCTAACATACAAATAAGAGCATTTCAGCCATTCAATTGCTTTTGTAATATCAGATACTGTCAGTTGAACTATTTCCGCAAGTAAATGCTCCGTCACACATGAGAGCAATCTATAGTAAGCAAATATTAATTAGCTGAACAAGGTAAATGCATAATGTATGCTAAGTGCAAGCAACATTCAAAGATGTCATATCAATTTTGTAATTTAGAAAGCGTCAGTCTTACTGAGATTCCACCACTTCACACCCGTTTAAGAGATTCTCATACAAATGAACCTGTGGTATGAGAGTATGTAAGAATAAATAAGAATACATGTTTTGAAACAATAGGCTTGTGATCAAAATTAAGAACTTTGTGACTACAGGATGGGGAGAAGAAATAGGAAAAATATGTGCAAGTAGCATAGTTCACCGTTTCTCTCCTTGTCATGATTATAACCATGCCTGTATCATCAAATGGTGGTCGACCTGCCCTTCCACACATCTGTACCGTAAAAGTTTTGTGACTGAAGGAATAGAGTAAAGTAAACAAATTTTATGAATGTGTCTGCTTGTAAGTGCAAGTATCATATTATATGACGGTAGTGATATTCGTACATCCCAAAATATCACACTAGCGTGCATGTGATTTAGTTATATATAAAAATGGTTAATTTCATTTTACTTTTACATGTGGTTCATTGCTATAATTATATCATAAAACTATTAACCACTTGTATTTATGTATATAAGGTTAATCATATTTTTACATCTAATTAACCACATATCTTGACCATATTTTTACATTTAATTAACCACATATATTGAATATATTTTTACATGTAAATAATCACATATTATAGTCAATAATCTCGAAATTATTAGGCATTTGTTGTCTAAATTTAACCATATTTTTACATATAATTCATCATATTTTCAAGTGTCACCAGATATAAAATTTTCAATGGAACAATAATCTTCTTCCAAATGTCAATATGCAAAGAAGTCTCTGGCACAAATGACTCTCTGGGATGCAAACAGCTAGTTGATAAGTGATGTTTTAATATCAAAACATTCCAGATATTTGGACAAACAAAATAAAGTCACTAAAGCAGAATGAAACATCTTAATCATAGGTTTTCCTATACATATACTCCCTCCTCTTTCACAACATGCTTTAAAAAAGCAGGCGTCTTAAAAAAGAATGATAATTTAAACAATCACATTAAATATGTCAATTATTAATTAGGTTTTCTAACCTGTACAACCGTGCACAAGATAAATTTTAATAAATATACCACTCAATTAGCTGCTGAAACTTATAATTACTTATATCATTAGCAATTATCAATATTTTATATGATTATTATAATTTATACGAATCTTAAGAAGCGAACCTGTAATACTGTGGAGCGGTCATATTCCATGTAGAGACCTTTTTCCTTGTTGCTGGCCATAATATTTCAATAAATCAATTTGTCATTTTTCAATATTCTACAATGAAGTGCATAAAAAATTAAAAAGTATAACGCACTAGTGCTGTGTTGATTTAATAACCACTGTATGTGCTGGGAGATTGATTCCATGAGCTAGTGTATTTGTAGTGCAAATTACTTGAATGTCACCCTTCAGAAAAAGGCCTTCCACAATATTGCGATCTTTGAGGCAAAGCCCGCCATTGTGATAACCAACTGCTAGGAAGCCATTTCTAAAATCACTTGTCTACCAATTTGAAATTATAATTCATGTGTATGGGATTGCAATCAGAAGAATTATAATTCAGGCAAAAGCCCACATATGGATTCCTTTCGTACCACCATAAAGAATATATGACTGCATTTGCTTGTCACTGCATGATAGAGAAGCCTCCCTTAGCCGATCTTGTTGTTCTCTGTTCTTAATGAATGGATTTGATTTACCAAAAGTCATTACTATTTGAGAGAGTCGCTGAGCAGCTTCTTGTGCTCATATCATCAACAACACTATCTGAAATCATGTTCATGTTAAATAATACATCACACACACTTATAAATAATATACCAAACATCTAATCCATTATCTCTGACTTCAAACATTATTTTGAGGATTTTACCATTGACACAAAAATAAATATATTAAGAACCTACTATCCAAAGATAAACCAAATCCAACAGTTGAACTAATGTATAGACGTTCAAAACGAAATCCGCTACATGTATAATTAAGATCCTAAAAATATAGTTCTTACTCTGAGTTCATTAACTCTCACTATGTACATTATTTAGATGATCCCACCATTGAAAATAAATATTAATAACTTAGCAATCTACTACCAAAAAATAAAACAAATTGAACAGTTAAACTATTCTATGGGCACTCAAGACAAAATACGTTATCGTATAAGATGCTAAAAAGATAATTGTTATTCCAACTCCATTATGTCACTCTGGACATTATTTCGATGATCCAACCGTTGAAAATAAAGATAAACATCTTAAGAACCTCCCATAAAAAATTAAACAAAATATAACAGTTGAACAATTGTATAGCATGGTACATAATTTCATTCTTAAGTGCGGCTAGAGTGATTCCCTCTTAGGTACTGTTGACTCATATCATCAATCACACTATTTGAAATCATGTTCATGTTAAATAATACATCACACATATTTATAAATCATAAACCAAACATTGGATCCATTATCTCTAACTTCGGACATTATTTTCAGGATCTTACTATTGTAACAAAAATAAATATGTTAGGAACCTACTATCCAAAGATAAACCAAATCCAATAGTTCAACTAATGTATAGAATATCAAAACCAAATTTGCTACAAGTATAATTAAGATCCTAAAAATACAATTCTTACTCTCAGTTTGTTATCTCTCACCACGTACATTATTTAGATGATCCTACCGATCAAAATAAATATTAATATGTTAAGAATCTACTACCCAAAAATAAACCAAATCCAACGGTTAAGCTATTCTATGCAATCACAAGACAAAATACGTTATCGTATAAGATGCTAAAAAGATACTTGTTATTCCAACTCCATTATGTCACCCCGGACATTATTTCGATGATCCCACCATTGAAAATAAAGATCAACATCTTAGGAACCTACCATAAATAATTTAAAAAAAATCTAACAGTTGAACAATTGTATAGCGTGGTACTAAATTTCATTCCTAAGTGAAACTAGAATTACTCCCTCTTAGGCACCATTGACTCATATCATCAATCACACTATCTGAAATCATCTTCATGTTAAATAATACATCAAACAAATTTATAAATCATACACCAAACATTTATCCATTACCTCTCACTTCAGACATTATTTTGAGGTTCTTACTGCTGTAACAAAAATAAATATGTTAGGAACCAACTATCCAAAGATAACCCAAATCCAATAGTTCAACTAATGTATAGACGATCAAAACGAAATATGCTATAGGTATAATTACGATCCTAAAAATACAGTACTTGCTTTGAGTTCATTATTCTCATTATGTACATTATTTAGATTATCCCACCATTGAAAATAAATATTAGTATCTTAAGAATCTACTACCCAAAAATAAACCAAATCCAACGGTTAACCTATTCTATGAAATCACAAAACAAAATACAGTATCGTATAAGATGCTAAAAAGATACTTGTTATTCCAACTCCATTATGTCACCACAGACATTATTTCGATGATCCCACCATTGAAAATAAATATCAACTTCTTAGGAACCTACCATAAAAAATTAAACAAAATCTAACGGTTGAAGAATTTTATAGCGTGGTACTAAATTTCAATCCTAAGTACAACTAGTATGGCTCCCTCTTAGGCATCGTTGACTCATATCATCAATCACACTATCTGAAATTATGTTCATGTTAAATAGTACATCACACACATTTATAAATCGTACTCCAAACATCTAATCTATTATGTCTCACTTCGAACATTATTTTCAGGATCTTACCATTGTAACAAAAATAAATATGTCAGGAACCTACTATCCAAAGATAAATCAAATCCAACACTTCAACTAATTTATAGACGATCAAAAGGAAATTTGCTACAAGTATAATTAAGATTCTAAAAGTACAGGTCTTACTCTCAGAAATATGTTAGGAACCTACTATCCAAAGATAAAACAAATCCAACAGTTCAACTAATGTCTAGACGATCAAAACAAACTATGCTACAGGTATAATTAAGATCCTAAAAATACAATTGTTACACTGAGTTCATTATCTCTCACTACGTACATTATTTAGATGATCCCGGAGTTGAACATAAATATTAGTATCTTAAGAATCTACTACCCATAAATAAACTAAATCCAACGGTTAAACTATTCTATGCACACTCAAGACAAAATACGGTATCGTATAAGATGATAAAAAGATAATTGTTATTCTAACTTCACTATGCCACTTAGAACATTATTTTGGTGATCCCACCATTGAAAATAAAGATTAAAATGTTAAGAACTACTATGAAATATAAAACAAAATGTAACGACTAAATAATTGTATAGTGTGGTACTAAATTTCATTCCTAAGTGCACCTTGAATGACTCCCTCTTAGGAACCATTGACTCATATCGTCAATCACACTGTCTGAAATCATGTTCATGTTAAATAATACATCACACACATTTATAAATCATACACCAAACATCTAATCCATTGTCTCTCACTTCAGACATTATTTTCAGGATCTTACCATTGTAAGAAAAAGAAATATGTTAGGAACCTACTATCCAAAGATAAAGCAAATCCAATAGTTCAACTAATGTATAGACGATCAAAACAAAATATGCTATAGGTATAATTAAGATCCTAAGAATACAGTTCTTACTCTCAGTTCATTATCTCTCACTACGTACATTATCTAGATGATCCCACTGTTGAAAATAAATATTAATAACTTAAGAATCTACTACCATAAAATAAAAAATCGAACAGTTAAACTATTCTATGGACACTCAAGACAAAATACGGTATCGTATAACATGCTAGAAAGATAATTATTATTCAACTCCATTATGTCACTCCGAAATTATTTCGATGATCCCACCTTTGAAAATAAAGATTAACATGTTAAGAACCTACCATAAAAAATTAAACAAAATCTGACAGTCAAACAGTTGTATAGCGGTGGTACTAAATTTCATTCCTAAGTGCAGCTAGAATGACTCCCTCTTAGGCATCGTTGACTCATATCATGAATCACACTATCTGAAATCGTCTTTATGTTAAATAATACATCACACACATTTATAAATCACACACCAAAAATTTAATCCATTATCTTTGACTTCAAACATTATTTTAAGGGTCTTACCGTTGTAACAAAAATAAATATGTTAAGAACCTGCTATCTAAAGATAAACCAAATCCAACAGTACCAGTAATGTATAGACAATCAAAATGAAATATGCTACAGGTATAATTAAGATCCTAAAAATATAGTTCTTACTCTGGGTTCATTAACTTTCACTATGTACATTATTTAGATGATCCCACCGTTGAAAATAAATATTAATAAATTAAGAATCTACTACCCTAAAATAACACAAATCGAACAGTTAAACTATTCTATGGACAGTTCGAACATTATTTCGATGATCCAACCATTGAAAATAAAGATTAACATCTTAAGAACCTCCCATAAAAAATTAAATAAAATGTAACGATTGAACAATTGTATAGCATGGTACGAGATTTCATTCCTAAGTTCAGCTAGAGTGATTCCCTCTTAGCATTGTTGACTCATATCATCAATCACACTATCTGAAATCATATTCATGTTAAATAGTACATCACACACATTTATAAATCATGCACTAAACATCTCATCCATTATCTCTGACTTCGGACATTATTTTGAGGATCTTACCGTTCTAACAAATGCAACAGTTC
Organism: Psophocarpus tetragonolobus; assembly: GCA_037954015.1. Taxonomy (NCBI): domain Eukaryota; kingdom Viridiplantae; phylum Streptophyta; class Magnoliopsida; order Fabales; family Fabaceae; genus Psophocarpus; species Psophocarpus tetragonolobus. The sequence goes on from CM075691.1 coordinate 27,981,458, forward strand.
AACAAATGTATAGACGATCAAAACAAAATGTTACAGGTATAATGAAGATCCTAAAAATACAGTTCTTACTCTGAATTTATTATCTCTAACTACGTACATTATTTAGATTATCCCACCGTTGAAATTAAATATTAATATCTTAAGAATCTACTATCCAAAAATAAACCAAATCCAACAGTTAAACTATTCTATGGACACTCGAGACAAAATACGGTATAGTATCAGATGCTAAAAATCTAATTGTTATTCTTACTCCTTTATGTTACTCTAGACATTATTTCAACGATCCCACCAATGAAAATAGAGATTTACATCTTCAGAACCTACTATAAAAAATTAAACAAAATCTATCGGTTGACCAATTGTATAGCGATAATACTAAATTTCATTTGTAACTGCACCTAGAATGACTCCCTCTTAGGCACTTTTGACTCATATCATCAATCACACTATCTGAAGTCATGTTCATGTTAAACAATACACCACACACATTTAAAAATCATACACCAAATATCTAATGCATTATCTGTCACTTCGGACATTATCTTGAGGATCCTATCGTTCTAACAAAGATAAACATGTTAAGAACCTATTATTCAAAGATAAACCATATCCAACAGTTCAACTAATGTATAGACGATCAAAACAAGATATGCTACAAGTGTAATTAAGATTCTAAAAATAAAGTTCTTACTCTTAGTTCATTATTTGTCACTAAGTACATTATTTAGATGATCCCACCGTTGAAATTAAATATTAATATCTTAAGAATCTACTACCGAAAAATAAACCAAATACAACGGTTAAGCTATTCTACGCAATCACAAGAAAAAAAACGGTATCATATAAGATGCTAAAAAGATAATAGTTATTCCAACTCCATTATGTCTCTCCGGACATTATTTCGATGATCCAACCATTGAAAATAAAGATTAACACATCTTAAGAACCTACCATAAAAAATTAAACAAAATCTAACGGTTGAACAATTGTATAGCATGGTACTAAATTTAATTTTTAAGTGCAGCTAGAGTGACTCCCTCTTAGGCACTGTTGACTCATATCATCAATCACACTATTTGAAACCATGTTCATGTTAAATAATACATCACACACATTCATAAATCATTCACCAAACATCTAATCCAATATCTCTGGCTTCAAACATTATTTTGAGGATCTTACTGTTGTAACAAAAATAAATATGTTAAGAACCTACTATCCAAAGATAAACTAAGTCCAACAGTTCAATTAATGTGTAGACAATCAAAACGAAATATGCTACAGGTGTAATTAAGATCCTAAAAATACAGTTCTTATTCCAAGTTCATTATCTCTAACTACACACCTTATTTAGATGATCCCACTGATGAAAGTAAATATGAATATCTTAGGAATCTACTACCAAAAAATAAAACAAATTGAACGGTTAAAGTATTCTATGGACGCTCAAGACAAAATAAGATATTGTATAAGATGCGAAAAAGATAATTGTTATTCCAGCTCCATTATGTCACTCCGGACATTATTTCGATGATCCCAACATTGAAAATAAAGATTAACGCATCTTAAGAACCCACCATAAAAAGTTAAACAAAATCTAACGGTTGAATAATTGGATAGCATGGTACTAAATTTCATTCCTAAGTGTAGCTAGAATGACTCCCACTTAGGCACTGTTGACTCATATCATTAATCCCACTGTCTGAAACTATGTTTATGTTAAATAATACATCATACACATTTATAAATCATACACCCAACATCTAATCCAATATCTCTGACTTCAGACATTATTTTGAGGATCATACCATTGTAACAAAAATAAATATGTTAAGAACCTACTATCCAAAGATAAACCAAATCCAATAGTTGAACTAATGTAAAGACAATAAGGACGAAATATGCTACAGGTATAATTAAGATCCTAACAATACAGTTCTTACTTTAAGTTCATTATCTCATAGTACATACATTATTTAGATGATCCCCCCATTGAAAGTAAATATTAATATCATAGGAATCTACTACTCAAAAATAAACCAAATCGAATGGTTAAACTATCCTATGGACACTGATGATAAAATAAGGTATCGTATAAGATGCTAAAAAGATAATTGTTATTCCAACTCCATTATGTCACTCTGGACAGTATTTCGATGATCCGAGAATTGAAAATAAAGATTAACACATCTTAAAAACCTACCATAAAAAATTAAAAAAAATCTAACGGTTGAACAATTGCATAGCGTGATTCTAAATTTCATTCCTAAGTGCAGCTAGAATCACTCCCTCTTAGGCACCGTTGACTAATATCATCAATCACACTAACTGAAATCATGTTGAGGTTTTATAATATATCACACACATTTATAAATCATACACTAAACATATAATTTATTATCTTTCACTTCGGACATTATTTTGAGTATCTTACCGTTGTAACAAAAACAAATATGTTACGAACCTATTATCTAAAGTTAAACCAAATCGAAGAGTTCAACTAATCTATAGACAATCAAAACGAAATACGCTATAGGTATAATTGAGATCCTTAAAATACAGTTCTTACTCTGAGTTCATTATCTCTCACTACATACATTTTTTAGATGATCCCATGGTTGAAAATAAATATTAATATCTTAAGAATCTACGGTTAAACTATTCTATGCACACTCAAGACAAAATACGATATCATATAAGATGCTAAAACGATAATTGTTATTTTAACTTCATTATCTCACTCTAGACATCATTTCGACAATCCCACCATTGAAAATAATGATTAACATGTTAAGAACCTACCATAAAATATTAAACAAAATCAAACGGTTGAACAATATTATAGGGGTGGTACTAAATTTCATTCCTAAGTGCACCTAGAATACTCAATTTTTTGCACCATTAACTCATATTGTCAATAACACCGTATGAAATCATGTTGATGTTAAATAATACATCACACACATTTATAAATAATATACCAAACATCTAACCCATTATCTCTGACTTCACACATTATTTTGAGGATCTTACCGTCGACATAAAAATAAATATATTAAGAACCACTATACAAAGATAAACCAAATCCCATAGTTCAACTAATGTATAGACACGCAAAACTAAATATGCTACAGGTGTAATTAAGATCCTCAAAATACAATTCTTAGTCTGAATTCATTATCTCTCACTACGTAGATTATCTAGATGATCCCACCATTGAAAATAAATAATAATAACTTAAGAATCTACTACCATAAAATAAAACAAATCGAATAGTTAAACTATTCTATGGACACTCAAGACAAAATACGGTCTCGTATAACATGATAAAAAGATAATTATTATTCCAACTCCATTATGTCACTCTGGACATTATTTCGATGATCCCACCATTGAAAATAAAGATTAACATGTTAAGAACCTACCATAAAAAATTAAACAAAATATAACGGTTGAACAATTGTAAAGCGATGGTACTAAATCTCCTTCCTAAGTGCAGCTAGAATGACTCCCTCTTAGTCACCATTGACTCCCTCTTAGTCACCATTGACTCATATCATCAATCAAACTATCTGAAATCATGTTCATGTTAAATAATATATCACACACATTTATAAGTCATACACCAAACATCTAATGCATTATCTCTCACTTCGGATATTATTTTGAGGATCTTACCATTGTAACAAAAATAAATATGAACCTACCATCCAAAGATAAACCAAATCCAACAGTACGAGTAATGTATAGACAATCAAAACAAAATATGCTACAAGTATAATTAAGATCCTAAAAATATAGCTCTTAGTCTGAGTTCATTATCTCTCACTATGTAATTGTTTAGATGATCTCACCATTGAAAATAAATATTAATATCTTAAGAATCTACTACCGAAAAATAAAACAAATTCAACAGTTAAACTATTCTACAGACACTCAAGACAAACTACGGTATTGTATAAGATGCTAAAAATATAATTGTTATTCTAACTCCATTTTGTCACTCCGGACATTATTTCGACAATCCCACCATTGAAAATAAAGATTAACATCTTAAGAACCTGCGATAAAAAAAATTAAGCAAAATCTAACTCTTGAACAATTGTATGGTGGTGGTACTAAATTTCGTTCCTAACTGCTGCTAGAATGACTCCCTCTTAAGCACCGTTGACTGATATCATCAACCACAGTATCTCAAATCATGTTCATGTTAAATAATACATCACAAATAGTTATAAATCATACACCAAACATCTAAACCATTTTCTCTCACTTTGGACATTATTTTGAGGATCTTACTATTGAAACACAAATAAATATGTCAAGAACATACTATACAAAGATAAATTAAATCCAACAGTTCAACTAATGTATAGACGTTGAAAACCAAATATGTTATAGATATAATTATGATCCTAAAAATACAGTTCTTACTCTGAGTTCATTATCTCTCACAACGAAATCCAAAGATAACCAAATCCCACAGTTAAACTAATGTATAGACGCTAAAAAAAATTCTACAGGTATAATTAAGATCCTAAAAATACAGTTCCTACTCTGAGTTCATTATCTCTCACTCCGTACTTTATTTAGATGATCCCACCGTTTAAACTATATATTAACATCTTAAGAATCGACTACCCAGAAATAAACCAAATCAAACGGTTAAAGTATTCTATAGATACAGAAGACCAAATATGGTATCGTATAAGATACAAAAAATATAATTGTTATTCTAACTCTATTATGTCACTCTGGACATTATTTCGACGATTCCACCATTGCAAATAAAGATGAACATATTACGAACCCACTATAAAAAATTAAACAAAATATATAATAGTTGAACAATTGGATAGCGGTGATACTAAATTTCATCGTTAACTGCAGCTAGAATGACTCCCTCTTAGGCACCGTTGACTCATATCATCAATCACACTATCTCAAATCATGTTCATGTTAAATAATATATCACACACATTTATAAATGATACACCAAACATCTAATCCATTATCTCTCACTTCGGACATTAATGTTAGGATCTTACCGTTGACACAAAAATAAATATGTTAAGCACCTACCATCTAAACATAAACCAAATCCAATAGTTCAACTAATGCATAATCGGTCAAAACAAAATCTGCTATAATATAATTAAGATCCTAAAAATACAATTCTTACTCTGAGTCCATTATCTCTCAGTACGTACATTATTAACATGATCCCACTGTTGAAAATAAATATTAATACCTTAAGAATCTACTACCCAAAAATAGACCATATCTAGCGGTTAAACTATTCTATGGACACTCAAGAAAAATACGGTATCGTATAAGATGCTAAAAATATAATTTTTATTTTAACTCCATTATGTCACTCCGGACCTTATTTCGACAATCCCACCTTTGAAACTAAAGATTAACATCTTAAGAACCTTCTATAAGAAATTAAACAAAATCTAACGATTGAATAATTGTATAGCGGTGGTACTAAATTTCATTCTTAACTGCAGCTAGAATGACTTCCTCTTCGGCACCGTTGACTCATATCATCAATCACACTATCTAAAATCATGTTGATATTAACTAATACATCACACACATTTCTAGATCATACACCAAACATCTAATCCATTATCTGTCAATTCGGACATTATTTTTAGGATCTTATCGTTGTAAAAAAAATAAGTATGTTAAGAACATATTATCCAAAGACAACCAAATCCCACAGTTAAACTAATGTATAGACGCTCAAAATGAAATATACTACAAGTATAATTAAGATCCTCAAAATACAGTTCTTACTCTACGTATATTATTTTGATGATCCCACTGTTTAAAATATCTATTAATATCTTAAGAATCTACTACCCAAAAATAAACCAAATCCAACGGTTAAACTATTCTATAAACACAAAAGACCAAATACGCAATCATATAAGATGCAAAAAATATAATTTTTATTCGATCTCCATTATGTCACTCCGGACATTATTTTGACGATGTCACCATTGAAAATAAAGATTAACATCTTAAGAACCTACTATAAAAAAATTAAACCAAATCTAACGGTTGAAGAATTGTATATCGGTGGTGCTAAATTTCATTCCAACTGCAGTTAGAATAACTCTCTCTTAGCCACTGTTGACTCATATCATGAATCACACTATCTCAAATCATATTCAGGTTAAATAATACATCACACACATTTATAAATCATACATAAACATCTAATCCATTATCTCTCACTTCGTACATTATTGTGAGGATCTTACCCTTGACACAAAAATAAATATGTTAAGAACTTATCATCCAAAGATAAACCAAATCCAACAGTTGAGCTAATGCATAGACACTCAAAATGAAATATGCTACAGGTATAATTAAGATCCATAAAATACATTTCTTACTTTGCGTTCATTATCTCTCACTACGTAGATTAGCCAGATGATCCCACCGTTGAAAATAAATATTAATATCTTAAGAAAATACAACCCAAAAATAAACGAAGTCCAACGGTTAAACTAACCTATAGACACTCAAGACAAAATATAGTATCGTATATGATGCGAAAAATATAATTTTTGTGCTAACTCCATTATGTCACTCCGGACATTACACCCTTTTATAAATCATGTTCATGTTAAATAGTACATCACATACATTTATAAATCATACACCAAACATCTAATTTATAACCTCTCACTTCGAACATTATTTTGAGGATCTTACCGTTGACACAAAAATAGATATGTTAAGAACCTACTATCCAAAGCTAAATCAAATCCAACAGTTCAACTAATGTATAGACTCTCAAAACGAAATTGGCTACAGGTATAATTAAGATCCTAAAAATACAGTCCTTACTCTGAGTTCGTTATCTCTATGTACGTACATTATTTAGATGATCAAACCCTTGAAAATAAATATTAATATCATAAGAATCTACTACCTAGAAATAAACCAAATCCATCGGTTAAACTATTCTCTGGAAACTCAAGACAAAATACGGTATCATGTAAGATGCTAAAAATACAATTGTTATTATAACTCCATTATGTCAGTCGAGAACATATTTCGACGATCCACGATTGAAAATAAATATTAACATCTTAAGAACCGACTATAAAAAATTAAACAAAATATAACGGTTGAACAATTGTATACTGATGGTACCAAATTCCATTCCTAATTGCAGGTAGAATGACTCTCTCTTAGGCACCGTTGACTCATATCATCAATGATACTATCTAAAATCATGTTCAAGTTAAATAATACATCACACACATTTATAAATCATACACTAAACATCTATCCAATACCTCTCACTTCGGACATTATTTTGACGATCTTATTGTTGTAACAAAAATAAATATGTTAGGGACAACCTATCCAAAGATAACCCAAATCCAACAGTTCAACAAATATATAGACGATCAAAACAAAATATGCTACAGATATAATTACGATCCTGAAAATACAGTAATTGCTTTGAGTTCATTATCTCTCACTACGTAAATTATTTAGATTATCTGACCATTAAAAATAAATATTAGTATCTTAAGAATCTACTACCCAAATCCAACAATTCAACTAATTTATAGACAGTCAAAACGACATCTGCTACAGTATAATTAAGATCCTAAAAATACAGTTCGTACTCTGAGTTCATTATCCTCATTACGTACATTATTTAGATGATCCCACCGTTGGAAGATAAATATTAATATCTTAGGAAAATACAACCCAAAAATAAACAAAGTCCAACGGTTAAACTAATCTATGGACATTCAAGACAAAAGACAGGATCGTATAAGATGCGAAAAATATAATTGTTATTCTAACTCCATTATGTCACTCTGGCCATCATTTCGACAATGCCACCATTGAAAATAAAGATTAGCTTCTTAAGAACCTACTATAAAAATATTAAACAAGATCTAACGATTGAACAATTGTATATCGGTGGTGCTAGAATAACTCCTTCTTCGGCACTGTTGACTCATATCATTAATCACACTATCTGAAATCATGTTCATGTTAAATAATACATCACACACATTTATAAATGATACACCAAACTTCTAATCCATTACCTTTCACTTCGGAAATTATTTTGAGGATTTTACCGTTGAAACAAGAATAAATAATTTAAGAACCTACTATCCAAAGATAAACCAAATCAACCAGTTCAACTAATGTATAGAGGCTCAAAATGAAATCTACTATAGGTATAACAAAGATCCTAAAAATACCAATTCTTACTCTGAGTTCATTATCTCTCACTACGAACATTGTTGAGATGATTCCATCGGTTAAACTATTCTCTAGATACTGAAGACAAAATAGAGTATCGTATAAGATGCTAAAAATACAATTGTTATTATAACTCTATTATGTCACTCCAGAACGTATTTCGATGATCCCACATTGAAAATAAATATTAACATTTTAAGAACCGACTATAAAAAATTAAACAAAATATAATGTTGAACAATTGTATACCGGCGGTACCAAATTCCATTCCTAATTGTAGGTAGAATGACTTTCTCTTAGGCATCGTTGACTCATCATCAATTACACTATCTGAAATCATGTTCAAGTTAAATAATACATCGTACACATTTATAAATCATACACCAAACATTTAATCCATAACCTCTCACTTCGGACATTATTTTTAGGATCTTAACGTTGACGCAAAAATAAATATTTTAAGAACCTACTATCTAATGATAAACCAAATCCAACAGTTAAAATAATATATAGAAGGTCAAAACAAATAATGTATATGTCACTACATACCTTATTTAAACCAAATCCAATAGTTCAACTAATGTATAGATGGTCAAAATGAAATCTGCTATAAGTATAATTAAGATCCTAAAAATAGAGTTCTTAGTCGGAGTTCATTATCTCTTGACGTACTTTATTTAGATGACCCCCCCATGGAAAATAAATATTAATATCTTAAGAATCTACTACCCAAAAATAAACCAAATACAACGGTTAAACTATTTGATGGACACTCATGAAAAAATAAGGTATCTTATAAGATGTTAAAAATATAATTTTTATAATAACTTCATTATGTCAATTTGGACATTATTTTGACACTCCCATCATTGAAAATAAATGTTTAGATGATCCCACCGTTGAAAATAAATATTAATATCTTTAGAATCTACTACCCAAAAATAAACAATATCCAACGATTAAACTATTCTATGGACACTCAAGACAAAATATGATCGTATAAGATGCTAAAAATATAATTTTTATTTTCACTCCATTATGTCACTCCTTACATTATTTCGAGGATCCCACCATTTAAAATAAAGATTAATATCTTAAGAACCTACTATAAAAAATTAAACAAAATCTAATGGTTGAACAATTGTATAACGGTGGTACTGAATTTCATTCCTAATTACAGCTAGAATGACTCCCTCATAGGCACCATTGACTCATATCAGTTATCACACTCTCTGAAATAATGTTCTTGTTAAATAAGACATCACACACATTTGCAAATCATACACCAAACATCTAATCCATTATCTCTCACTTTGGACATTATTTTGAGGATCCAAAAGTTGACACAAAAATAGATATGTTAAGAACCTACTATCCAAAGTTAAACCGAATCCAACAGTTCAACTAATATATAGACGGTCAAAATGAAATATGCTACAAGTATAATTAAAATACTAAAAATACAGTTCTTACTTTGAGTTCATTATCTCTCACTACATACATTATTTAGATGATCCTACCGTTGAAACTAAATATTAATATCTTAAGAATCTACTACCCAAAAATAAACCAAATCCAACGGTTAAACTATTCTATGGATACTGAAGACAAAATAGAGTATCGTATAAGATGCTAAAAATACAATTGTTATTATAACTCCATTCTGCCACTGCAGAACGTATTTCGACGATCCCACCATTGAAAATAAATATTAACATTTTAAGAACTGACTATAAAAAATTTAACAAAATATAACGTTGAACAATTGTATACCGGCGGTACCAAATCCTATTCCTAATTGCAGCTAGAATTACTCTCTTAGGCACGTTGGCTCATATCATCAATCACACTATCTAAAATCATATTCAAGTTAAATAATACATCACACACATTTATAAATCATACACCAAACATCTAATCCATTATCTCTCACTTCAGATATTATTTTGATGATCTTAACATTGACACAAAAATAAATATTTTAAGAACCTACTATCCAACAATAAACCAAATTCAACGGTTCAAATAATGTATAGACGGTCAAAACAAATAATGTATTTGTCACTACGTACCATATTTAAACCAAATCCAACAGTTCAACTAATGTATAGACGGTCAAAATGAAATCTACTACAAGTATAATTAAGTTCTTAAAAATAAAGTTCTTAGTCGGAGTTCAGTATCTCTCACTACGTACATTATTTAGATGATCCCGCCGTGGAAAATAAATATTAATATCTTAAGAATCTACTACCCGAAAATAAACTAAATTCAATGGTTAAACTATTTGATGGACACTTATGAAAAAATAAGGTATCATATAAGATGCTAAAAATATAATTTTTATAACAATTTCATTATGTTAGTTCTGACATTATTCCGACGCTACCACCATTCAAAATAAATGTTTAGATGATCCCACCGTTGAAAATAAATATTAATATCTTAAGAATCTACTACCCAAAAATAAACAATATCCAACGGTTAAACTATGCTATGGACACTCAAGACAAAATACGGTATCGTATAAGATGCTAAAAATATAATTTTTATTTTAACTCCATTATGTCACTCCGAACAGTATTTCGAGGATCCCACAATTGAAAATAAACATTAACATCTTAAGAACCTATTATAACAAATTAAACAAAATCTAACGGTTGAATAATTGTATAGCAGTGATAATAAATTTCATTCCTAATTGCAGCTAGAATGACTCCCTCTTAGGTACCGTTGACTCATATCATCAATCACACTCTTTGAGATAATGTTCATGTTCAATAAGACATCACACACATATTTGTAAATCATACACCAAACATTTAATCCATTATCTCTCACTTTGGACATTATTTTGAGGATCTTACCGTTGACAGAAAAATAGATATATTAAGAACCTACTATCCAAAGTTAAACCGAATCCAACAGTTCAACTAATGTATACACGGTCAAAATGAAATATGTTACATGTATAATTAAGATCCTAAAAATGCAGTTCTTACTCTGAGTTCATTATCTCTCACTAGGTACATTATTTAGATGAAAATAAAGATTAACATTCTAATGGTTGAACAATTGTATAGCTATGGTACTAAATTTCATTGCTAAGTGCAGCTAGAATGAATCCCTCTTAGGCACCGTTGACTCATATCATCAATCATACTATCTGAAATCATGTTCATGTTAAATAATACATCACACATATTTATAAATCTTACACCAAATATCAAATCCATTATCTCTTACTTCAGACATTATTGTGAGGATCTTACCTTTGACACAAAAATAAATATGTTAAGAACCTATTATCCAAAGGTAAACAAAATCCACTAGTTCAACTAATGTATAGACACACAAAATGAAATTTGCTACAGGTATAATTAAGATCCTAAAAATACAGTTCTTACTCTAACTTCATTATCTCTCATTATGTCCATTATTTAAATGATGCCACCGTTGAAAATAAATGTTAATATCTTAAGAATCTACTACAAAAAATAAACCAAATCCGACGGAAAATGAAGACAAAATACGGTATCGTATAAGATGCTAAAAAGATAATTGTTATTCCAACTCCATAATGTCCAACTCCATAATGTCACTCCAGGCATTATTTCGATGATCCCACCATTGAAAATAAAGATTAACATCTTAAGAACCTAAAATAAAGAATTAAACAAGTTCTAACGGTTGAACTATTGTATAGCAGTGGTACTAAATTGTATTCCTAACTGTAGCTAGAATGACGCCCTTTTAGGCACCGTTGAGTCATACCATCATGCACACTATCTGAAATCTTGTTCATGTTGAATAATACATCACACATATTTATAAAACATACACCAAATATCTAAGCCATTATCTCTCACTTCGGACATTATTTTGAGCATCTTACCATTGAAAAAAAAATGTTAAGAAGCTACTATCCAAAGATAAACCAACTCCAACAGTTCAACTAATGTATAGACGGCAAAACGAAATTTGCTACAAGTATATTTTAGATACTAAAAATACAGTTTAATCGGAGTTCATTTTCTCTCACTACGTACATTATTTAGATGATCCCACTGTGGCACATAAATATTAATATCTTGTGAATCTACTACCTAAAAATAAACATAATCCAACAGTTAAACTATTTTATGGTCACTCAAGGCAAAATGCAGTATCGTATAAGATGCTAAAAAGATAATAGTTATGCCAACTCCAATATGTCACTCTGCACATTATTTCAACGATCCCACCATTTAAAATAAAGATTAACATTCCAATAACTTGTAATAAAAAATTAAACAAAATCTAACAGTTGAACAATTGTATAGCTATTGTACTAATTTTCATTGTTAAGTGCAGCTAGAATAAATCCCTCTTAGGCACCGTTGACTCATATCGTCAATCATACTATGTGAAATCATGTTCATGTTAAATAATACATTACACATATTTATAAATCATACACCAAACATCTAATTGATTATATTTTACTTCAGACATTATTTTGAGCATCTTATCGTTGACATAAAAATAAATATGTTAAGAAGTTACTATCCAAAGATAAACCAAATCCAACAGTTCAACTAAAGTATAGACGGTCAAAACAAAATCTGCTACAAGTATAATTAAGATCCTAAAAATATAGTTCTTACTTTGAGTTTATTATCTATCACTATGTACATTCTTTAGATGATCCCGCCGTGGAAAATAAATATTAATATCTTAAGAATCTACTACCCAAAAATAAACCAAATACAACGGTTAAGCTATTCTACGCAATCACAAGAAAAAATACGGTATCGTATAAGATGCTAAAAAGAAAATTGTTATTCCAACTTCATTATGTCTCTCCGGACATTATTTCGATGATCCCACCATTGAAAATAAAGATTAACACATCTTAAGAACCTACCATAAAAAATTAAACAAAATCTAATGGTTGAACAATTGTATAGCATGGTACTAAATTTCATTTCTAAGTGAAGACATGACACATATTTATAAATCATACACCAAACATCTAATCCTTATCTCTCACTTTAGACATTATTTTGAGGATCTTAACGTTGAAACAAAAATAAATATGTTAAGAACCTATTATCTAAACCAAATCCAATAGTTGAAGTATTGTATAGATGCTCAAAACGAAATCTGTTACATGTATAATTAAGATCCTAAAAATACAATTCTTACTCTGAGTTCATTATCTCTCACTACGTACATTATCTAGATGATCCCACAGTTGAAAATAAATATTAATATCTTAAGAATCTACTAGCCAAAAATCAATCAAATCCATCGGTTAAACTATTCTATGGACAATTAAGACAAAATACAGTATCGTATAAGATGCTAAAAATATAATTGTTATTCTAAGTCCATTATGTCACTCAGAACATTATTTTGATGATCTAACCCATTGGAAATAAAGATTAACATCTTACGAACCTACTATGAAAACTTAAACAAAATATAACAGTCGAACAATTGGATAACGGTGGTGCTAAATTTCATTCCTATCTGCAGCTAGAATGACTTCCTCTTAGGCACCGTTGGCTCATATCATCAATCACACTATCTCAAATCATGTTCATGTTAAATAATACATCCCACACATTTATAAATCATACACTAAACATCTAATCCATTATCTATCACTTTAGATATGATTTTGAGGATCCTACCATTGAAAGAAAAATAAATATGTTAAGAACGTACATTCCAAAGATAAACCAAACCCAACAACTCAACTAATGTATAGATGCTCAAAACGAAATCTGCTACAGGTATAATTAAGATCCTAAAAATACAGTTCTTACTCTGAGTTCATTATCTCTCACTAGATACATTATTTAGATGATCCCACTATTGAAAATAAATTTTAATACCTTAAGAATGTACTACCCACAAATAAACAAAATCCAATAGTTAAAATATTCTATAGACACTCAAGAAAAAATACAGTATCGTATGACATGTTAAAAATATAATTAAAAAAAATCTAACGGTTGAACAATTGTATAGCGGTGGTACTAAATTTCATACCTAACTGCAGCTAGAATGACTCCATCTTAGGCACCGTTAACTCATATAATGAATCACACTATCTCAAATCATGTTCATGTTAAATTATACATCACACATATTTTTAAATCATACACGAGACATCTAATTGATTATCTCTCACTACAGACATTATTTTGAGGATCATACCGTTAAAAGAAAAATAAACATGTTAAGAACCTACTATCACAAGATAAACCAAATCCAGTAGTTCAACTAATGTATAGATGCTCAAAACGAAATCTCCTACAGGTATAATTAAGATACTAAAAAAACAATTCTTACTGTGAGTTTATTATCTCTCACTATGTACATTATTTAGATGATCCCACTGTTTAAAATAAATTTTAATATCTTAAGAATCTACTACCCAAAAATAAATTTTATTATCTCTAATAGTTAAACAATTGTATAGCGTTTGTACTAAATTTTAGTCCTAATTGCAGCAAGAATGACTCCCTTTTAGGCACCATTCACTCATATCATCAATTGCACTATCTCAAATCATGGTAATGTTAAATAATGCATCACACACATTTATAAATCATACACCAAATATCTACTACATTATCTCCCACTTCGAATATTATTTTGAGGATGTTATCGTTGAAGGAAAAATAAATATGTTAAAAACCTACTATCCAAAGATAAATCAAATCCAACACTTCAACTAATGTATAGATGCTCAGAACTAAATCTCCTACAGCTATAATTAAGATACTAAAAATACAATTCTTACTCGGAGTTCATTATCTCTCACTACATACATTATTTAGATGATTCCACTGTTGAAAATACATATTAATATCCTAAGAATCTACTACCCAAAAATAAACGAAATCCAACAATTTAAATATTCTATAGACACTCAAGACAAAATACGCTATCGTATAACCAAGTCGAATAGTTAAACTATTCTACAGACACCCAAGACAAAATACGGTATCGTATAAGATGTTAAAACTATATTTGTTATTCTAACTCCATTATGTCACTCGGGACATTATTTCAACGATCCCACCATTGAAAATAAAGATTAACATCTTAAGAACCTACTATGAAAAGTAAAAAAAATCTAACGGTTGAACAATTGTATAGCGGTGGTCCTAAATTTCATTTCTAACTGTAGCTAGAATAACTCCTGTTAGCCACCGTGACTCATATCATCAATCACACTATTTCAAATCATGTTCATGGTAAATAATACATCACACGCATTTATAAACCATACACTAGACATCTAATCGATTATGTCTCACTATGGACTTTCTTTTGAGGATCTTACCATTGACACAAAAATAAATATGTTAAGAACCTACTATCCAAGGATAAACCAAATACAACAGTTCAACTAATGTTTAGACGCTCAAAATGAAATATGCTATAGGTGTAATTAGGAGCCTAAAAATATAATTCTTACTCTGAGTTCATTATCTCTCACTACGTACATTATTTAGATGATCCCACTGTTGAAAATAAATATTAATATCTTAAGAATCTACAACCAAAAAATAAACTAAGTCCAATAATTAAACTATTCTATAGACACTCAAGACAAAATAGAGTATCGTATAAGATGTTAAAACTATAATTGTTATTCAAACTCCATTATGTCACTTCGAACATTATTTCGACGATTCCACCATTAAAAATAAAGATTAACCTCTTAAGAACCTACTATCAAAATTAAACAAATTCTAACGGTTGAAATATTGAATAGCAGTGGTACTAAATTTCATTCCTAACTGTAGCTAGAATGACTCCCTCTTAGGCACCGTGACTCATATCATCAATCACACTATCTCAAATCATGTTCATGTTAAATAATACATCACACATATTTATAAATTATATACCAAACATCTAATCCATTATCTCTCACTTCGGACGTTCTTTTGAGGATATTACCAATTACACAAATAAATATGTTAAGAACCTACTATCCAAGGATAAACCAAATCGAACAATTAAACTAATGTATAAACGCTCAAAACAAAATCTGCTATAGGTATAATTAAGAGCCTAAAAATACAGTTCTTACTCTGCGTTCATTATCTCTCACGACGTATATTATTTAGATGATCCCACCATTGAAAATAAATGTCTATATCTTAAGAATCTACTACTAAAAACTAAACCAAATCCAACAGTTAAACTATTCTATCGACACTTAAGACAAAATACGGTATCATATAAGATGCTAAAAATATATTTGTTATTGTAACTCCATTATGTAACTCCAGATATTCTTTCGAAGATCCCACCGTTAAAAATAAACATTAAAATCTTAAAAACCTCCTATAAAAAAATAAACCAAATCTAACTCCTGAACAATTGTATAGCGGTGGTCATTCCTAATTGTAGCTAGAATGACTCCCTCTTAGGCATCGTTGACTCATATCATCAATCACACTATCTCAAATCATGTTCATGTAAAATAATACATCACACACATATTTATAAATCATACGCCAAACATCCAATCCATTATCTCTCACTTCTAACATTATTTTGAGGATCTTACCGTTGAAACAAAAATGAATATGTTAAGAACCTACTATCCAAAAATAAACCTAATTCAATAGTTTAACTAATGTATAGACACTCAAAACAAAATTTGCTGCAAGTATAATTAATAGCCTAACAATACATTTCTTACTCTGAGTTCATTACCTTTCTCTTCAAAGATTATTTAGATGATCCCACCGTTGAAAATAAATAGTAACATCTTAAGAATCTACTACCAAAAAATGAATCAAATCTAATAGTTAAACTATTTATAGACACTCAAGAGAAAGTATGGTATCGTATAAGATGGTAAAAATATATTTGTTATTCTAACTCCATTATGTCAATCCGGACATTATATTGATATCCCATCATTGAAAATAAATATTAAAATCTTAAGAATCTACTATAAAAAAAAATAAACCAAATCTAACGGTTGAACAATTGTATAGTGGTGGTACTAAATTTCATTCCTAACTGTAACTAGAATGACTCCTTTTCAAGCACCATTGACTTATTATATCATCCATCAGACTATCTCAAATCATGTTCACGTTAAATGATATATCACACACATTTATTAATCATACATCAAATATCTAATCCATAATTTCTCACTTTATACATTATTTTGATGATTTTACCGTTGAAACAAAAATAAATATGTTCTGAATCTACAATGCAAAGATAAACCAAATGAAACAGTTCAACCAAAGTATAGACGCTCAAAACGAAATATGCTACAGGTATAATTTAGATCCTAAAAATATAGTTCTTACTCTGAGTTTATTATCTCTCACTACGTACATTATTTAGATGATCTCACCATTGAAACTAAATATTAATATATTAAGAATCTACTACCCAAAAATAAACCAAATCTATCAGTTCAATTATTCCATAGACACTCAAGACAAAATATGGTATCATATAAGATGCTAAAACTATAATTGTTAATCTAACTCCATTATGTAAATCCGGACATTATTTCGATGATCCCACCATTGAAAATAAGTTTAACATCTTAAGAGCCTATTATAAAAAAATAAAAGCAAATTTAACGGTTAATAGTACAATGGTAGTACTAAATTTCATTTCTAACTATAGCTAAGATGACTCCCTCTTAGGCACCGTTGACTAATATCATCAATCACACTATCTCAAATCATGTTCATCTTAAATACTACATCATATACATTTATAAATCTTACAACAAACATCCAATCCATTACCTCTCATTTCGAACATTAGTTTAAGGATCTTACCGTTGAAACAAAAATAAATATGTTAAGAAACTACTATAACAAAATAAACCAAATCCAAAAGTTCAACTAATGTATAAACACTCAAAACAAAATCTACTATAGGTATAATTAAGATCCCAAAAATATAGTTCTTACTCTCAATTCATTTTCTCTCACTACATACATTATTTATATGATCCCACCGTTGAAGATAAATATTAATATCTTACGAATCTACTACCCAAAATAAACCAAATCCAATAGTTCAACTATTCTATAGAGAATCGAGACAAAATACGATATCGTATAAGATGTTAAAAATATAATTGTTATTCTAACTTCATTATGTCAATCCGGACATTATTTCGACAATCCCATAATTGAAAATAAAGATTAACATCTTAAAGAACCTAATATGAAAAAAGTAAACCAAATCCAATGGTTGAACAATTGAATATAGTGGTACCAAATTTCATTCCTAATTGCAGCTAAAATGACTCCCTCTTAGGCATCGTTGACTTATATCATTAATCACACTATGTCAAATCATGTTCATGTTAAATAATGCATCACACACATTTACGAATCATACACCAAACATCTAATCCATTATCTTTCATTTCGGAGATTATTTTCAGGATCTTACCATTGAAACAAAAATAAATATGTTAAGAACCTACAATCCAAAGATAAACCAAATGGTGCAGTCCTCCCTAGCAAGGGACCTTGGCTAGTTGGATTAGAGAGAGGACATGGCTAGGAAGGAGCTTCATGAAGACTTTAGAAAGTCTCCAAACTATGTAAATAAATTGTGTAGTTTATATAGTATTTTGAGTGGGTGTAATTTCATAATTTTAAGATTGTATTTTGGGCTATACGTTTTATTTTCTCTAGGATGTGTGTGTAGTCCCTTTTGAGGAGTGTGTTAATTAGTTGGGCTTATCCTAGAAGGATTTGGACGTGTGGTTATTCATTTCCACACCCCTAATTGCTTCTAAAACCCTTCTAACCAATACATGAAGAATGTAGGAGACATGTAGGGCCTCTTGTTCCCTCATGAGTGGTGCCACATCACCTTCTCTTTCCTACATGATTGATCTTGTTGCTTCTTATTTGAATTTGAATTTTAGAAGTGCTATGTCACTTCCCTCCAAAATTCAAAGTCAATATAGAGGGAACATAGATCCTAAATTCTAGGGACTTGTTTGGATCTTTCTCTTTTATGCCTTGGCCTTGTCTTGAACGTACAACACCCCTTTTCCCTCTATAAATAACCCCCTCACTCACTCTTGTAAGGATCTTAGTTCATTTTATACAAATTAGACTTTGCGAGACTCTTTGTGAATGTCTTCTTCTTTCTAACTTTGAGAATGCTGGGCTTTTATCAAGGGTTCCTTCCCTTGTGGCAAGCTTCTACAAACTAGGTTTATCTTTAGCTAGAGTGGCACCTCCGTCTTCATCTTCTTCCTATTCATCCACACCTTCTTGCACCATTGGAACCTCTTGAAGCAAGATACTAAGGAAAGCATTCCAAGAATGCATCAAGTGGTATCAAGAGCCTTCTTCTAAAGGTTCTCCTTTTCTCAATCTTTTTTAATTTTCGAATTGTAATCTCTTTCTTCTCCATTTATTCTCCATTTTTTTAGTTTCAATTCATGTTGTTCATATTATTGTTGCTTGTCTACTGTTGTTGTGGCTTGTTGTTGTGATTTTTTCATTTCATGCCTTCGTTCTTCAATTTAATCGGTGCATTTTCTTCCTATGCATCTTTTATTCATTTTAATCAGTTTAAATTTTTTAAATCCTCCATTGAACCACTATTTTGTGTGTTATAAATTCATGTTATCCGTTAGCTTTCATTTGGTTGTGGTTTGGTGCATGTTGAAGTTCCTAAGAAGCACCTTATACTAAAAGCACACCTTTGTGGCAAAAACCACAGTGTTGTGGCAAGGTGTTTTGGCTTCAATTTTGCATCTCTTTGTGCGTTTTTGCTGTTGATTATTTTAGGATTTATTTTTAGTTTTAATAATCTCAAGTATTTGTCATTTAGAGTCTTGTTTAGTCATTAATTTTGTCATATGAAGTTCCTTAGGTTTTGCCTCTTTTGTTTTGAATTTTTTTTTGCTTCAAAAAGTGTGGTCAGCTTCTTGAAATTGAGCTTCAAAGAGGAATCACCTCTTGTTTAAGTCTCATAAGAAGACCTCATGGTTTTAGTTCAAGCATGTTCTAGTCAAAAAATTTTCTCAAAAAAAAATTATAGCTCAATTTCTCCCATGTCATTGTTCTTGTTCAAATTTAGTAGCTCTCTTTTGTGCAAAAAACTTTGAAGTGATTGTGTAAAGATTGCTTGAGCAAATTGTGGTTCTAATTTTAGCCAAAACACTTGTGCAAACAAGTAGCTCTAAAACACATCTAAGCTCTTGGTGCATTACCTAAGTCACTTCTAATTTTAGTGCATTTTTGAGTTACTTGTATTTTCATAGATTGCACTTTGTTTTGAAATTTTTTGTTCCTTAGCTTTTTTTTCTTCTCAATCATTTATTGCCTCTAAATTGCTTATAAAATTTTCATTCTTATGTTAGGTACGTCTAGGAAAGTATAAAAAAAAGGAAAAAGAAGAAGTTAAAAGAAAATAGTAAAATTGCAAAAACAAAGACAAAAAAAATAGTACAAATTAGATGTACCCAAAAGTAATTTCAAAATTGCAAAAGAGGGCCTAATTTTGGTTGTATTTGCTTGAAATCAATTTCTAATTGTGCAATTTTTGAAAATATTTTGGTGTCTTCTATTTTTAGTCTCTACTCTTAATCCAATGTTTTTCTAAGACAATTCTTTAGTTGTGCTATCTTTCTATCTTTGCCTTAATTCTAGTTTTATCATTTATTTTTCTGAGTTTTTTTATCCTATCATAGTTCTTTTCACAAACTCCTAGCCCCTCATTATTTTTCTAAGTTTTTTATCCTTGTCCCTTTTGCAGTTTCTTTCTTGTGGTCTCCTAATTTTTTTTCTATGCATCATGTCCACTGATGTTGAAGGTTTTGGAATATACAAATTGAAAGAAACTTATATGAGAGAAAGAAGTTAGGGTCAAAATAGGTTTTACATTATTATCACTCCAAAACAGAGTATAAGCAAACTATATATAAAAGTGCATGGCTGAAGCTAAGGATAACAAACTAAAAGTCAACTAACTAAGAACTAAAAGTCAACTAACTAACAACTAACTCTTATAGTTTTATAACTAAAAGGAAATATACAAAAATTGTTGCTGCAACTTAACTACTGTAGCAACTAAGACGAACACAAGGCTGCTATAGTTTAACAACTGCAACTAGTTAGATAATACTCTAACACCCCCCTCCCCCTCAAACTCGAGGTGATTGAGGATTAGTAGAAGACTTAAAGACATTAAGTTTGCTCCTGAGGTAGCAAAATATGGTTAGAGAGAGAGGCTTGATCTATTGCTGGTATGTGAGAACTTTGTCCCTAACAAAGAAGACTACAATTTCCATATGCTTGGTTCAAGCATGAAGAACTGGATTATGAGAGAGTGCAACAAAACTTTGATTGTCACAGTATTTATAGGAGTAGAAATAAGGATTCCTAATTTGGAGTGTCTGAATCCATGCAATTTTTGTTGTAGTTTCAGCTAAGCTTCTGTATTCAGCTTCAGTACTAGACCTAGCAACAACTTGTTGCTTCGTAGACCATCAAGAGATTAAGTCAGGACCTTAGCTGCTCCTGAGGTAGAGCTTCTGTCATTAACATTTGAGGCCTAATCAACATCACAAAATGCTCTTATACAAAACAAGTGTGCAGGTTACAAGTGCAAACCATAGAAAATCTTGCCTTTGAGGTATCTGAAGATTCGCTTCACAAAAGTCTAATGACCCTCAAGGGGCTTGGACATAAATTGATAGACTGTGTTGACAACAAAACCAATCTCAAATCTGGTGACAATGAGGTATTAAAGAGCACCAACAACAAATTTGTATATTAAAAGGTCATAAAGAACACATCAGATCCAATTTTTGTAAGTTTATAGCCAGAAGTCATGGGTAAGGAGATGGACTTTGCTTTAACCATTTTAGTTTTCTGCAAGAGATTGTGAATATATTTGCTTTAGGTCAGTAACAAGGACTGATCAAGGAGGCACTTAACCTCAATACCAAGAAAATACTCTACATGACCAAGTTGTTTAAGAGAAAAATTGTCATGCAACTTGGAGGTCAATTGTTGAACTAAGGCTACAAAACTACTAGTGACAATTATATCATGAACATACAACAGTAAGTAAATATTGTCAGAAGCAAATTTGTAGGTGAACAAGAAGGGGGATCACATTTGCTAGCCATAAAGCCAAAAATTAAGAAGAGTGTATTACAACTGTTCAAACCACTGTTTTGGTGCCTGTTTGAGGCCATATAGAGCTTTGTTTAGTTTCAAACTAAAGGAGGAATTAATAGCTTCAAAACCAAGAGGTTAGGTCATATATATAGTTTCAAATAGTAAGCCATTGAGAAAAGCATTATTGACATTTAGCTGAAAAAGAGTCCACTTGTAAGTGAGAACTAGAGTTAGAATAAGCCTGACAGTGACAAGTTTGAAGATAGGTGAAAAGGTCTCATTAAAGTCAAAACCTGCTACTTGATTGAACCCTTTGGAAACCAATCAAGCTTTATAAATACCCATTTGCAACCAATAACCTTTCTGTTAAGTGGGACATAAACGAATTCCCAGGTCTAATTTTTTAATAGAGTCTCATATTCAGATTTCATGGCAGAGAATCAGGTTGGATAAGATAGAGCTTGTTTGACATTTTTAGGTTCACAGTGAGTTAATAAAAGGGATGGATGAAGTTTCTATAGAAAAATTCAAGATTTGGACCATGTTTGCATGAGGTGAGTGTTTGAAAGTCAGGTTGGGTCAGGTAAATGGGTGTAGGGTCAGCGATGGGTTCAGGATCAGGTGCAGATATTGGTGGAGGTTCAGAAGTAGGCTCAGATGTGAGGTGTGGGTTCAGATAAATTGGGTGCAGGCTCGGGTTGAGGCGTAGTTATGATAATGGGAATGCCAATGTGATGAAAACTATCAAGAGAGTTTGATGGTATTTTGGCAGACAACTGAGATGAAAATAGTTGATTAATAGGGAAACCTAATTTCTTTAAAGACAATATCCTTAGAGATAAAAATTCTTCCAGTGAGAGATAGACACTTATACCCTTTGTGAAAGTTAGAATAACCAAGAAACACACATTCTTTGAAACCTATAGCCTTGTTTGTGACTATTGTAAGGTCTAAAGAATGAGAAACATGCACAACAAAAGGTCCTTAAGAAAGGATAATCAAGGGAATGTTTGAAAATAATTTTAAAAGGAGTCTCAAACTAAAAGGTAGTAAAAGGCAGTTTATTTATGAGATAGACTCTAGTACTACAAGCAAAATCCCAAAATTTTAAGGGCAAATATGCATGTTTTAGAAGGGTTAGGCCAATTTCATTAATGTGTCTATGTTTTCTTCCAACAACACCATTTTGATGATATGTTTGAGGACATATGAGATGATGAATGATACCACAACTGTTTAGAAAAGGGGTTAAAGGTCTAAACTCTCCTCCTTAATCTATTTGTAGACACTTTATTTTGGAATCAAACTGAAGTTCAACAATGGTTTTGAATTGTTTGAAAATAGAGAAAGTATTAACTTTATTTTTGAGAAGATACAACCAGGTGTATTTTGAAAAGGCATAAAAAAAAGTATCATAATACAAAAACTCATCTGCAGAGGGAATATGTGAAGGTCCACACAAATCGTTGTATATTAATTCAAGGGGAGAAGAATAAACTATAGTAGAGGTATTGGAAGGGAGTCTATAGGACTTTCCAATAACATAAGCATTGCAAAAATCTGAGACAATTTTATTAGAAGCAAGAATATTACAACGTTAGAGAACAATCTTTAAAACTGAAAAACTAGGATGTCCAAAGCGAGCATGCCATAGAGAACTGATGTAATATTTGGTTACGAGGGAGTTGAGGCGATGTTGGCTAGCATAGCGTTGGCAGATGGAGCAGTGGTATGTGGGCGAGTATTTCGGTTAAGCAAACATTGGAATATGGAGCCCCATTATTGTTAACATGAGTTTGAGAGGACTGATTGGGGTTGCCAATGTTGGAAGAGACCTAAGAATACTCAGCATTGCAATGATTGTGAAGAACCGAGAAAAAGAATGTTGATAGCCTTGATCATAACGATACTAACATCGTGTAGTAGTGTGACCAAATTTTAGGCAAACTTGACACTGCCATGAGTGTTGTCACGAAGGCCACTAGAAGAATTGCCATCGTGACTATGTTGAGAGGTACGATTATAATTTCCTCACGAAGCATCATCAGAATCAAGATTGCGTGAAAAATACCTCAATGAAGAGTGATAATCATCAAAACAAGTGTGAGTAACATTGACTGACAATAAATATGTGATAGTGTGCTTGTCAAATTTTACCAAGCATGACTCGTGAGCCAATAGAAAAGCTTCGACTTCCTCAAGTGGTCTTGGTTTGAATTTGCTCTCAATGACAGTGATGACAAAAACATACTCGCGAGAAAGACCTTCAAGAATTGCGTCAATGTGATTTTGGAGAGACAACGAAGATCCAATGTTGGCAAGCTCATCACAAATAGACTTGATTTGCTGGATGTAACTACGGAGATTATGATCACTAAGCGTTTGCATCAAAATTCTGATTTAAGCTGATAAACCCTAACATGATTTTGGTTATTGAAGTATTCATGAATTTTGTCCCACACTTGATACAAATATACACAACCAAGCGTGACAGAATCATTTTGGAAAGAGTAGATTGAAGCCAGGTGAGAAGCACTTGCTCTTGTTATTCCCAAATTGCATATGCAGGGTTTCCAATTCCCGATTCAAGATCCTCCACAAAAAGAAAACGCAAAGGAATCGATGGATTGACAACAAAGCGATAAAGACGATGTGATTTTATAACTAGTTCGACCTGTTGGCACCACAATAGGAAATTTGTATCATCAAGCTTTTCCGAAATGAAGTTCGAAAATGGGAAAGCAAAATTGTTGGAATTATCCATTGGAAAAAAAAATCTAGGTTGAGTGAATATGATCCCTAGATCACAGTAGCTCTAGATACCATGTTGAAAGTTTGAAATATACAAAGAGAAAGAAATTTATATGAGAGAAAGAAGTTAGGAACAAAATGGGTTTTATATTATTATCATACCAAAATCAAGCACAGGTGAACTATATATAGAAGTGTAAGGTTAAGAGCTAAAAGATAACAAACGTACAACTAAAATCAACTAACTAACAACTAACTCTTATAGTTTTAAATCTGAAAGGAAATATAGAAAAACTATTGCTGCAACTTAACTAGTGTAGCAACTAGGACGAACATAAGGCTACTACAGTTTAACAACTACAGTTAGTTAGATAATACTCTAACAATTGGAAAGTGTTTGTTCGCCTTAATGGCAAGAATTTCTCAACATGGACATTACAGGTTCAGATATTTGTCAAAGGCAAGGCCCCTTTGGATCATGTTAACGGCATCCACTCAACTGCTAACACAGAAAACCAGCAAACTGAACATGCCCAAGGGCAAGTGAAATATGCTCAAGTCATGGCATGGATCATAGGATCTATAGATCCTAATCTCATTCTTAATCTCAAGCCATTCAACACTGCAACTAGTATATAGGACTATTTAAAGAAGATATATAGCCAGATTAACACTGCTACTTGAACATGAAATTGCTCTATTCCAATAGGATTTTTTTCCATTTCTAAATTTTATTCTCATTTCACGTATCTTTGGGTAGAATATATTATTGTCTATGAAGGTTTGTCAACTTCTGTAATTATTGCAAAAAGTATGGTCATATAATTAAATAAAGTCCCATAAGACAATCAAATCCCATGGTTCTAGTTCTGTGCAAACTCTAAGCCATGAAATGTTCAACAAATGATAATATCCACATTTACTGCTTTAGGAATTTTAGGTAAACCATCTTCTCCTTCTCCTGGTATTTTGACTCCAGTGTATTCAATCATATGACCAACAATGATCATGGCCATACAAAGAAAGGTAAAGCAAGAAAAGGTAAAAAGATAGGATTCTAAACGTGCTCCTAAAGGTGAAGAAGTAGGTGTACCAATTCCTTCTTCCCACCTTACTTAACGAGAGAAACTAGGAAAAATTAAAAGCTATTACAAACAAATGGAGTGATCCTTAAAGGATATCAACACTCCTAAAATTAATACAACTCAAATAAAGAACAATTGTTGGAAGTCTTCATGTCCACTTGTTTTCAAGCTCTCACGTCACGTCCTTGCTTTTCCGCCTTGATCCTATCCTTGTGCTTTTAGTAAATTCTTCCTAAGACACCACCCTTGTAGGAAGCTTCCACTCCTAGCTCTTCACCTTAAGTGGCGTTTCTTTGGCAAAAAAAAATCCAAGGGAGGATGCGAATAGAAGCACAAAATAAAACAAGAAAAGATCACAATCAAAGGATACTTATGCAAGTGGATAGAAGAGATTTATTGTAACAGCCAAATTTTCATAAATAAGGTATTCTAATTATTTTAAGTTAATTGAATTAGTTAATAAAAATTTAGTTATTGATTATAATTAATTGCTTCAAAGAGGCTAAAATATATAGATATTTTTAGTAGAGACAAGAATAAAATAATATTTTTGAAAACAATAATAATAAGGAAGGGTATATTTATATTATTAGTAGGAGTTTACATATTATAAGTTAAGGGGGTTAAGTGAGAAGAAAGATGAGTTGGATGTGCTAGGCCTATTAGGGTTGTTATGTGGGAAGAGAAGGAAGAGGCATGATGACTCTTACCCCATTTTACCCTAAGTTTTTGGAAGCTTGGGAGGGAGAGAAAGAGAGGCCATAGAGAGAAAAAAAGGGGGGAGAAAGTTATTCCCACACAAACTCTGTGCAATTTTCATAATATATCACTACAAATTCGTTAACCGTTAGATCGGGCTTGAAATTGGATAGTAGGTTCCAGACGTGTGGCTCTCAATTCCAATTGTTTGGGTCTGTATTTGGAGCTTTAGTTTGGGAGAATATGACATTTCAATAAAAAACCTATTTTGCAAAGGTTCGTTGGATCGAAAAAGGAAAATCTTCATTTATCCCTGTTTCTTCATCGAGTTAAGGGGGTGAAAAATGATCTCTTATGTGTCATGTGTAGAGTAAATTGGTGTTGAAGTGATCCCTAAGCTTCAATAAGTTTCAATGTTGCATGTACATTATTGAAGGTTATAAACACCTGTAACTAGTGTTTTAACTCTAACTATGTGGATATATGTGATTCATGTATGTTTGATGTACAAATGCATGTCTACATCGATTCTGTTGATTTTTAGGGATCATCAATTTCAAACATGATGATTATTTTGGCATTGATATATTCCTTTTTATGCCTAGAAATTAGTATTCTTGATTATGAGAGAGTGCAACAGCACTTTGATTGTCATAATATATTATAGGAGTAGAAACAAGGATTCCTAATTTAGTAAGGAGAGTCTGAATCCATGCAATTTCAACTGCAGTTTCAACCAAGCTTCTATATTCAGCTTCAGTACTAGACCTAGTAACAACTTGTTGCTTCCTAGACCATCAAGAGATTAAGTTGGGACCAAAGTAAATAGCTGCTACTGAGGTAGACCTTCTATCATTAACATTTGAGGCCTAATCAGCATCACAAAAAGATCTTCTACAAAACGAGTGTGCAAGTTGCAAGTGCAAACCATGGAGAACCGTGCCTTTGAGGTATCTCAAGATTCGCCTCACACCAGTCCAATGAGCCTCAAGGAGGTTGGACATAAATTGACAGACTTTGTTGACAGCAAAACTTATCCCAGGGCTGGTGACAATGAGGTATTGAAGAGCTCCAACAAAAAATCAGTATAGTGAAAGGTCATAGAGAACACATCACATCCAAGTTTTGTAAGTTTACAGCCAAAAGTGATGGGTAAGGAGATGGGCTGTGCTTTAATCATTTGAGTTTTCAGCAAGAGATTGCAAATATATTTGCTTTAGGTGAGTAACAAGGACTGGTCAGGGAAGGCACTTAACCTCAATACCAAGAAAATAGTCTACATGACTAAGCTGTTTAAGAGAAAAATTGTCATGCAACTTGGAGGTCAATTGTTGAACTAAGGCTACAAAACTACCAGTGACAATTATATCATGAACATACACCAGTAAGTAAGCAGTGTCGAAAACAGATTTGTAGGTGAACAAGGAGGGATCACATTTGCTAGCCACAAAGCCAAAAATTAAGAAGATAGTAGATTGTAGCTATTCAAACCAATGTTTGAGCACCTAGTTGAGGCCAAAGAGAGCTTTGTTTAGTTTGCAAACTAAAGGAGGAATTGGCAGCTTCAAAACCAGGAGGTCGGGTCATGTAGACAGATTCAAATAGTAAGCCATTGAGAAAAGCATTATTGACATCTAACTATTTTAGAAGGGTTATGCCAGTTTCATTAATGTGTCTATGTTTTCTTCCAACAACATCGTTTTAATTATATGTGTGAGGACATATGAGATGATGAATGATACCACAACTATTTTAGAAAAAGGGTTAGTTAAAGGTGTACACTCTCCTCCCCAATCTATTTGTAGACACTTTATTTTGGAATTAAACTGAAATTCAACAATGGTTTTGAATTGTTTGAAAATAGAGAAAGTGTCATCTTTATTTTTGAGAAGATACAACCAGATGTGTTTTGAAAAGGCATAAACAAAAGTAACATAATACAGAAACTCATCTACAGATGGAATATATGAAGGTCCCCACAAATTGTTGTATATTAATTCAACGGGAGAAGAATAAGTTGTAGTGGAAGTATTGGAGGGAGTCTATAGGACTTTCCAATAACACAAGCATTGCAAAAATATGAGACTATTTTATTAGAAGTGGGAATATTACAACGTTAGAGAACAATCTTTAAAACTGAAAAACTAGGATGTCCAAAGCGAGCATGCCATACAGAACTTCCTTTTTTAACAATGTTTTCAGAAATACCAGACAAGACAGAATTAGTTTTGTTGGATTTTACATCAATAGAAAAACAAGCTATAGAATTATTTGGACAATTTAACAACTATAGGTTGGGGAAGGTATAGAGACTATTAGGACTAACTTTTCCTTGAAGTAAACCTTCATTGGAAACCTAAGATTTAACAAGATAGTCATTAGGATGAAATTCAAAGAATACATGGTTATCCCTTGCAAACTTACTCACACTGATAAGATTTTTAGTAATGTGAGGGACATAAAGAAGTTGGTTTAGGGAAAGGGAAATGTGTGGGTTAATAGGAGATTTAAATTGAGAGGAACTAGTAGAGTTAATGAGTAAATCTTGATCATTGCCAATGAATATTTGTTGGTCTTTTAAAGCTCTCAAGTTGCTAGATGTTTTGTGATTCTCTTGTCACATGAAATGAGGCACCAAAATCTAAAACCCATGTAATATTTGGTTGTGAGGGTGTTGAGACGATGTTGGCTAGCATAGCGCTGGGAGATGGAGCAGTGGTATGTCGGTTAGTATTTGGGTTAAGCAAACATTGGAATGTGGAGCCCTATTATTGTTAGCATGAGTTTGAGAGGACTGATTGGGGTCGCCAATGTTAGAAGAGAGTTGAGAATACTCAGCATTGCAACAATTGTGAAGAACCTGAGAAAAAGAATGCTAATAGCCTTGGTCATAATGGTAATAACATCGTGCAATAGTGTGACCAAATTTTAGGCAAACTTGGCACTAGAAATTGACGAATATGCCTCCTCTGCCACTAGTGTTGTCACGAAGGCCACCAGAAGAATTGCCATCGCGACTATGTTAAGAGGCACGATTATAATTTCCTCACGCAGCAACATTAGAATAAAGATTGTGTGAAAAATACTTCCATGATGAGTGATAATGATGATAACCAGTGTGAGTAACATTGACTGACAGTAAATAGGTGATAGTGTGCTTGCCAAATTTTACCAGGCGTGACTCGTGAGCCAATAGAAGAGCTTTGACTTCCTCAAGTGGTCTTGGTTTGAATTTGCTCTCAATTACAATTATGACAAAAACGTACTCATGGGGAAGACCTTCAAAAATTGTGCCAACGTGATCTTGGAGGGACAACGGAGATCTAGTGTTGGCAAGCTCATAAAAAATAGACTTGATTTGCTAAATGTAACTATGGAGATGGTGATCACCAAGCACTTGCGATCACAATTCCGATTTAAGTTGACAAACCCTAGCACGAGTTTGTTTATTGAAGTATTCACGAATTTTGTCCCACACTTTATACAAATATACACAACCAAGCATGGGTGACAGAATTGATTTGGAAATAGTGGATTAAAGTCAGGTGCAAAGTATTTGATCTGGCTATTCCCAAAATTGCATATGCAAGGTTTTCAGTTCCCGATTCAAGATCCTCCACAGAAAGAAAGCATAAAGGAATCGATGGATTGACGAAAAAGCGATAAATAAAATGTGATTTTATAATTGGTTCGATCTGTTGGCTCCATAATAGGAAATTTGTATCATTAAGCTTTTTCGAAATGGAGTTCAGAAATGCGAAAGCAAAATTGTTGGAATTAGCCATTAGAAAAAAAACATCTACGTTGAGTGAAGATGATCCCTAGATCACAATGGCTCTAGATACCATGTTGAAGGTTTGAATAATACAGAGAGAAAGAAACTTATATGAGAGAAAGATGTTAGGAACAAAATAGGTTTTATATTATTATCACACCAAAATAGAGTACAAGTGAACTATATATAGAAGTGCAAGGCTAAGAGCTAAGTGCATGGCATGGATCATAGGATCTATAGATCCTAATCTCATTCTCAATCTCAAATCATTCAACAATACAGCTAGTATATGGGACTATTTAAAGAAGATATATAGCCAGAATAAGACTGCTGCTTGAACATGAAATTGCTATATTCCAATAGGATTTTTTTTCCATTTCTAAATTTTATTCTCATTTCATGTATCTTCGGGTAGAATATAATATTATCTATGAAGGTTTGGCAAGTTCTACAATTATTGCAAAAAGTATGGTCATATAATTAAAGAATGTCCCATAAGACCACCAAATCCCATGGATCTAGTTCTGTGCCAACTCTAAGCCATGAAATGTTCAACAAATGATAATATCCACATTTACTGCTTTAGGAATTTCAGGTAAACCATCTTCTCCTTCTCCTTGGTATTTGACTCCAATGTATCCAATCATATGACCAACAATGATCATAGCCATACAAAGAAAGATAAAGCAATAAAAGGTAAAAAGATAGGATTCTAAACGTGCTCCTAAAGGTGAAGAAGTAGGTGTACCAATTCCTTCTTCCCACCTTACTTAACGAGAGAAACTAGGAAAAATTAAAAGCTATTACAAACAAATGGAGTGATCCTTAAAGGATATCAACACTCCTAAAATTAATACAACTCAAATAAAGAACAATTGTTGGAAGTCTTCATGTCCACTTGTTTTCAAGCTCTCACGTCACGTCCTTGCTTTTCCGCCTTGATCCTATCCTTGTGCTTTTAGTAAATTCTTCCTAAGACACCACCCTTGTAGGAAGCTTCCACTCCTAGCTCTTCACCTTAAGTGGCGTTTCTTTGGCAAAAAAAAATCCAAGGGAGGATGCGAATAGAAGCACAAAATAAAACAAGAAAAGATCACAATCAAAGGATACTTATGCAAGTGGATAGAAGAGATTTATTGTAACAGTCGAATTTTCAAAAACAAGGTATTTTAATTATTTTAAGTTAATTTAATTAGTTAATGGAAATTTATTGAAAGAAATAATTTATTGAGCATTATTTTCATTAGTTATAAAGACCAAAATAATAATAACACACAAGCATAGAACACACTAAAAACCAAGGAACTTAATATAACAATGACTACAAAAACAAAATATGAAGCATGGAATCTAGAGCAACCACCTTTTGATTTAGGAACAAGATAAAGACTCCATATATATGCATGTGAAACATCAGTTTCAGAGCCTTGTGAGTCACTTAGACATGTGACTGGTTGTAGTTTCAACTTTTTCTTCCTAAGATCATTAATCATGTCTCGTATTCCAAGCCATATCAAAGAGTCAGCTATTTGATATAAAAGTTGAAGACATAAATGACCAATATTTAGTTGAACATAAAGCCAACAAATTAGGCAGGTATAACATACAAAGCAATGAATAAATCACCATATAACCAACCTGTTGCTTTACACGTGATAGAGGATGTGGAAATTCAGTAATTGGCCTGGGGAAAAAGGATAAAGTACTTGTATAAAATTCAAAATTGAATCACCAAGAAAACTAAAAGAAACACAACATACTTCTAAAGAACTAAAAAGATAGAAAATGAGAAAATAACTAAAGAAAATATTACAGAAATAAGAAGAAACTTACGTCCATGGCATTGTGAAAAAAAAATAAATGGGAACTTTAAGTGCCTCTGCCACATGGATTGGTATGCCCTAAAGATGTACTAATGTCAATGGAGAAGGAGAAGTACAACAAAAATATGCATCAAACAGTAAATTTGCTAATTTCAGTAGACAAGCAGAAAGAAAGGATCAAGTAGCAAGAAAGGTAAGAGAAAGATAATGTTATCAGAAAAAGCAACCCAAATTTGAGAAACTAGAATGGAAAATATTCTATGACAACATAAAAAGAACTAGCATTCCTTTCATGTATAGCTTCTCCTGAAAATCTCCATGAAGAAATACATTCATTACAAGGAAATGGGCTTAGGCCCATATATTGAACTACATCTAACAAAAACAAAAAACAGGAAACTAGAAACCAACTGAACAACACCTAATTGATCCATCCTTCTCGAATACACTTCAGAATGACTTGGTTTTGCTAGGAAATCTAGTATACTTCTAGAATATGGCAGTCAAACCTCTTTTGCTTCTATATTCTTCTTCCGTTTACTTCTCGAATATGGCAGTCAAACCTTTTTTAGGATTTGTCATGTATGCTATCAAAACACCAATCTGACATTATTTCATAATTTAGAAATCATATTCACTTGATAAACAAATATAGATGCACAAGAAACAATATTATCTACATGTAACTAACAAGAAAGCATACCATATGCAAGAGGATTGGCGATGATTGCATCAGCCTTAAAGGGAACACTATAATCAATAACAGTTCTTTAAGAGTTGGAAGTAGAGAATTAATAATTTCTTTCATTTAATGTTGCTAAACAGGTATCTCAGAAGGTCTCGATGGCAGAAAGCCCTTATTATTACCCATATATGGTCCAAAAAGAATCCAAAGGTAAAAAATAGAACATAGTTGTAAAGAGGACAGATATCAACTTCTGAGATTTGAACTAAGGCTCTTATGGGAAGTAAGAAGTTCAAAGAAGAGAAAAACTAAAATAAAATTTGAATTGAGAGAGAAAATGTAAAGAAAATATAGTTTAAAAAAACAAGTTTTCATTTCATTTTCTCTTCAACCAATTCCAAATAAAAGAAAATGCATCTTTATCCATGTTTTCCTTCCACCCTACTTTCTTTCCTTTCTTCCATATACACCATTAGTTAATAACTTATAACTTATTCATGAAAAACATCAAAGTAATATGCTATATTTTTAGGATCATGTAGGACACCAAGCTTATGAAAGATTCAAATTTCATTGGACAATAACCAACATTATCCAATTCTTCAACTGTTATATTTATTTTTAATTTTTCATAGAAGGTTTGTAAGATGTTAATCTTTATTTCCAATGGTTTGATCATTGCAATAATATTCCAATTGACATAATGGAGTTAGAATAACAATTGAATTTTAGCATCTTATATGATACAGTTTTATTTTTGAGTGTCTGTAGAATAGTTTAACTATTGAATTTGGTTTATTTTTGGATAATAGGTTCTTCAGATATTAATATTTATTTTCAACGGTGGCATCATCTCAACAATGTTCGTAGTGAGAGATAATGAACTAAGAGTGAAAACTGTACTTTTAGGATCTTAGTTATACCTATAGTAGATTTCGTTTTGAGCATCTATACATTAGTTGAACTGGTTGATTTGGTTTATCTTTGGATAGTAGGTTCTTAAATTATTTATTCTTGTTTCAACAATAAGATCTTCAAAATAATTTCCGAAGTGAGAGGCAATGGATTAGATGATTGATGTATCATTTATAAATGTGTGTGATGTATTATTTAACATGAACACGATGAGAGACAGTGTGATTGATGATATGAGTCAACGGTGCCTAAGAGAGAGTCATTCTAGCTGTAATTAGGAATGAAATTTAGTACCACCACTATCCAATTGTTCAACTGTTATATTTTTGTTTAATTTTTCATAGCAGGCTCTTAAGATATTAATCTTTATTCCAATGGTTGGATCGTCGAAATAATGTTCCGAGTGACATAATGGAGTTGCAATAACAATTATACTTTTAGCATCTTATATGATACTGTATTTTGTCTTGAGTCTCTATAGAATAGTTTAACCATTGGATTTGGTTTATTTTTGGATAGTAGATTCTTAAGATATCATGGATAGCTATGGTACGAATTTTCATTCCTAACTGTAGCTAGAATGACTCCCTCTTAGGCACCGTTGACTCATATCATCAATTACACTATCTCAAATTATTTTCATGTTAAATGATACATGACAAACATTTATAAATTATACACCAAAGATCTAATCTATTATTCTAGTTTCACTTAGGAATGAAATTTAGTACCACGCTATACAATTGTTCAACCGTTAGATTTTTTTTTTAATTTTTTATGGTAGGTTCCTAAGATGTTGATCTTTATTTTCAATGGTGGGATCATCGAAATAATGTCCGGGGTGACATGATGGAGTTGGAATAACAAGTATATTTTTAGCATCTTATACGATAACGTATTTTGTCTTGTGATTGCATAGAATAGCTTAACCGTTGGATTTGGTTTATTTTTGGGTAATAGATTCTTAACATATTAATATTTATTTTGATCGGTAGGATCATCTAAATAATGCACGTGGTGAGAGATAACAAACTGAGAGTAAGAATTGTATTTTTAGGATCTTAATTATACTTGTAGCAAATTTCGTTTTGATATTCTATACATTAGTTGAACTATTGGATTTGGTTTATCTTTGGATAGTAGGTTCCTAACATATTTATTTTTGTTACAACAGTAAGATCCTGAAAATAATGTCCGAAGTTAGAGATAATGGATCCAATGTTTGGTTTATGATTTATAAATATGTGTGATGTATTATTTAACATGAACATGATTTCAAATAGTGTGATTGATGATATGAGTCAACAGTACCTAAGAGGGAATCACTCTAGCCGCACTTAGGAATGAAATTATGTACCATGCTATACAATTGTTCAACTGTTATATTTTGTTTAATTTTTTATGGGAGGTTCTTAAGATGTTTATCTTTATTTTCAACGGTTGGATCATCGAAATAATGTCCAGAGTGACATAATGGAGTTGGAATAACAATTATCTTTTTAGCATCTTATACGATAATGTATTTTGTCTTGAGTGCCCATAGAATAGTTTAACTGTTCGATTTGTTTTATTTTTTGGTAGTAGATTGCTAAGTTATTAATATTTATTTTCAATGGTGGGACGATCTAAATAATGTACATAGTGAGAGTTAATGAACTCAGAGTAAGAACTATATTTTTAGGATCTTAATTATACATGTAGCGGATTTCGTTTTGAACGTCTATACATTAGTTCAACTGTTGGATTTGGTTTATCTTTGGATAGTAGGTTCTTAATATATTTATTTTTGTGTCAATGGTAAGATCCTCAAAATAATGTTTGAAGTCAGAGATAATGGATTAGATGTTTGGTATATTATTTATAAGTGTGTGTGATGTATTATTTAACATGAACATGATTTCAGATAGTGTTGTTGATGATATGAGTCAACGGTACATAAAAGGGAGTCATTCTAGCTGCACTTAGGAATGAAATTTAGTACCACCGCTATACAATTGTTCAACCATTAGATTTTGTTTTATGGTAGGTTCTTAACATTTTAATCTTTATTGTCAATGGTGGGATCGTCGAAATACTGTTCGGAGTGACATAGTGGAATTAGAATAACAATTATCTTTTTAGCATCTTATACGATACCTTATTTTGTCTTAAGTGTCCTTAGAATAGTTTAACCGTTCCATTTGATTTTCAGGTGGGATCATCTAAATAATGTACGTAGTGAGAGATAATGAACTTAGAGTAAGAACTGTATTTTTAGGATCTTAATTATACCTGTAGCATATTTCGTTTTGATCATCTATACATTAGTTGAATTGTTGGATTTGGTTTATCTTTGGACAGTAGGTTCCTAACATATTTATTTTTGTTACAACGGTATCCTGAATATCATATGTGCAAGGGGATATTTTTGTGATTTACATTGTGGTCATGGTACTAGATATGCAAGGGGGTGCCTAAAGGGCATACTCAAACAACGACTGTGTGTCACAAGGTGTCAGGTAGACACTAGACATCAATTTGTGGTTGTCAGATGAGTATTGATTAGACTTAAATTGTTGGTAACATAGGCAGCTTGGACACTTGTCACCAATTGGAAGGAGTCTCAAGTCGCCTCGGTGTCCGAACTTAATGTAGATATTCCGGAATATGTCGAGTCTGAACATGCTGTGTGAAATGCTTGTATTTAAGGGAATGTAAGTATGATTTATTTGATTGATGATATTGTGATTTTTAAGTTTTCTATATTATGAATTTTATGTATTATTATGCTTACCCTTGCAATGTTTGTGTATTTTATATGGCTGTGATGATCGTGCTTTGCACGGGAGAAGATACCAGTTATGGCAGTAGAGATCAGAATTAGCAGGATTGACAATAGATTAGTGGCAGTAGCGAAATTACTCATTTTGTGTTTGAAATAGTTTATGTATTAGAATATGTTATATATATGAGTTGTGTAATAGTAAGTTCTACTGGATAATTGGCAGGTTATGTCTCTGTTTTGCATGGGTTATGCTTTAACATGTTTTGGTGGGAAAAGGACATGAAATGTTTTATGTAAATATTATGTTAGGAAATTTTGGTAAATAATTTGGAATATGTGCGTCTATAATTTGATTGTATGAGACAAGTATGACATTCTCATCCCCATCCTCATTCACGAAACTCATTCACATCCTTATCCCCATACCTAGAGGTATGATATTCATGTCTTCATCCCTGTCCCCGTCAAGTATCAGGTTATACCTAATGCACTTCCTTGATCTTACTCCAACCAAGGTTCTTCCTCTTAAGAAATAAAGGATGAAGGGTCTAGAAATGGGGTGGGAATTGACGCCACTTTCTCTTAGGAGAAAATAAGTTAATAAAATTTTTTATGCTTGCTACAAGGGAAAGGACCCTTGAGAAAAATTACTAAGGAAGAGAATACCCAAGAGAGATGTTTCTCAAATGACACTTTACTAGATTAAATGCTCAAAATGAGTCTTACTTCATTTATTCAAGTGTAAGGATACAAGAGAGTGGGAGGAGTATAAATAGCCCAATAGGGAGACTTGGCACAAGATCCTAGGAAATGTGGGACTTGAGCTTATTTAGCATTAAGGCTAATTAAGCTTAGTCTTAAGGGATCTAACACCTAACCTTAACCAAGGGGGTGCAAAAATCAAATTTAATGTGTGAAGAGGTAAAGCCGAAGACGCTTAGGCTAAAGGGCCTCACACTAAGCCTACTCCTCAAACTCACTATAGCACCTCTTATTCCTAAACTAAAGGTAAATGATCGAAGTACATGGTCCAAAGAAAATTACAAAGCAAATTAATATTTACAAGAACGAAACTAAGAGTCGATGACCTATGATCTTAACACTTTAATGATAAGTTGAGGTCTTGTGAACTTTTTCCGGGTCATGTCCTCTTCTATCCTCCTAGACCCTAGTGATAGGACCCTTGGTACACAAGATTGCATTAATACTTGTACCCGTTCCATACTTGAAAAAAGATAATAAAAAATAATTTGTTTGAATATAATGATGTTAATTCAAAAGTTATCTAATAAACACAAAGTTTGTAATTTTTTAATTAAATATCAAACTTTTCTTTTTTTTAAGACAAATAAATATTTTAGTCATTAAAATAAGAATAGAGTGAGGTGGGTACGAGAGGGGTACGGGGATGGGGCGGTTATGTATATTTTCATCCCCGATTAACAAATCAAGTATTCTCCATATTTATGCCTTGTCAAATTAGAAATTTTCCGTCAACTTTGGGGCAGGTTCGGGGATTACATATAAGTACAGGTTTGTTTGTAATCTCTAAGAGAAGGTTACTTATCTATTGAGTGTTTTAGAAAGTGAAACACCGGTTTCAACCGTTATCCAAACATAATCTTACATGTTGATTTCTTTATATTTTCTATTATTCACATTTTACTTTATTTTATTTTTATTATTCTTGTAAAAGAATTTAACTTTTCATGTCATTGAACTTTAATTGTCCTTTGGATTTTATTTACTTTCAGATTTTCTAATATATAAAAATAATAAAAGGTGATGTGATTTTAGTTTACACTTTCTTTTTGCCTATATTTTAATTTTTAATTTCTATAATTTTGAAAATTATAAGTCTTAATTTTTAATTTAATATATTGTACTCTAGACTTTTAAATTGGATTAGTAATCAAATTGGATAAAAAACTATATTTTTATAAGTGAATAATCAATTGGTTATATACTATATTGATTATTGTGATTAATTTTGTTCTTCTATTTGATCTAAGTGTTAATATAACATTTTTAAAAAGTTTAAGGTTATAATATCTTAGATTAAAGTTTAGATTAAAATTTTTAAAATTACAAAAATTGGAAGTTAAAGTGAGTCTTTATTTTTCAATTTTACCTTGTATAACTCCCTACCTTTCC
Organism: Psophocarpus tetragonolobus; assembly: GCA_037954015.1. Taxonomy (NCBI): domain Eukaryota; kingdom Viridiplantae; phylum Streptophyta; class Magnoliopsida; order Fabales; family Fabaceae; genus Psophocarpus; species Psophocarpus tetragonolobus. Next base: position 28,020,524 of record CM075691.1, read on the forward strand.
ATTCAGGCTTCTCCAATTCTCTCATATTTGGTTTCCAATTTTTAATTACTATTACAAATCATTCACTGAATTGTTTCAATTCTCAATCATCTACGTTTTTTTACGGGAATCATCTACGTTTGATATAAGTTATGAACGTGGTATGAGTTATATTTGTTGATTTTGGATAGTAATCAAATAATAATGTAAAATTATTTCACGAATATTATTGATTGGAAAAATTAATTGACCACCTTATAGGATTCTCTATTTCAACTGTAATTAATTTTTATTCACACGCCTCACAAATATTTGAACTCAGGACGCTAATTAAGGAATCACCACGTCTATTATTATTTGACCAATGACATATCGGTAGCTTATGAAGAAAAATAAATATTTTCTTTTAACAAAAAAGTCATTTAAAATTGGATTTAGTGTGATTGATTTTTAAATGTTTAAATAATAATGTAGTCTTTGAAAAATAGTCTATTTTTAGTTTTAATCCTTTAAAGATTTTTTTAAATTTGATCCTTTAAAAAATTGTTTGGTTTTATTCTATGCTTTCAAGAAGTTGCATCGATTAAGACATAACATTGACTTTAGCAACCTAATGATTTATCACATTGTTAAAAAGTCTGAAAGAATAAATCATTCTAATTTTTTGGATAAATTGTGTTTTGAACCATTTATAAATTTGTTTGCTGTTAGCCATTATTTTGAACAAATAAGATATTAAAAACACGATGTCTTAAAATAATTATATAGGACCATCTTCTTCACCTTTATAACATGATAAGTTTCTAGTTTGCAAAATTCATGTAATTAACATTGTAACTTAAAAGTAAGTACTAAAAATAATATTATCGTTTGATACATGATAACTTACCAAGCAAAAGATGAACATTAGGTGAGAATGGTAATTGGAGAGTTAAAAGAAGATGAATTAGAGTACTATTGAGATCTTGGAGTTGCTAGACCAAGGGTGGAGTTTGTTGGGCGAGTGCTATAGGGGATCTCTGTCTTTTATTTGCTAGGCCAAGTACCTAGTTTGCCAAGTGAACTTCATTTAGTTGTGCGCCAAACTATGTTTTTCGAATTTTAGTGTTTTAAAGACATTTTTAAGTGTGTTTAGTCTCCCTAGGGTTATATTAATCATGATTAGTGTTACTTTGTAAATAGTTGAGACTTAAACAATGTATTCAGATTTTGTGCATATTTGAAATTGAATAACAATTTGTTCTTGAAAGCTTCTTATAACTCATCTTGATTCTTGAGAAAGAATTTTTATGAGAAAAAAGATTTTGCACTGATAGCGTAAAAAGTTTTACAATGAAATTCAATCATAATCCTTTAGTTTATGGTAAGTTTGTTGACTTTATCAATTAATAGTTTAAAATTCATATAAATAAAGAGTTGTGATTAAACGTAAATGTAAAACTCTTTTATACTAATTAAACTCATTTTTTATTATCATAAAAGATTCATGATCCTTATGATAAGTTTTCATCCACTTATCAATTAATTTTCAATTGTGGTGTATAATTCATCTCATATCTTTTCAAATTTCTTCTTCTTCTTTGTTTTGGTTCTTGAACCACATTATCAAATTTTTTAAAATGATCAAATTTTGATAATTTGTGGCTTAAGTTGCGTCATTGTTTGAGAACATGGACTAAACTTAAGCAAAAAAGAAATTCAAAGAACTGAATTGAAAAAAAAAATTAATGATAAAATTTTGCTAATTTCCTTTATGTGGTTTGGGCTTGCATTTGCATACTATTGTGCACTAGTCAGGATTTGCTTCGATACCGCAGTGTGTTAACATGAAGCTGAGGAACTTGCCACCTCAAACATTGAATGAGCACTTCTCAGGATTGAGCTTGAGTTTTTGCCGGTCAAGGGTATCAAAAGCTTTTTGTAGGTTGACCATGTGCTTTACTTTCAAGGATTTGACCACCATGTTGGACGAACAACATAACTTTGTAGCAATAGTTGTGTTCACCAATAAATGTTGTTTTGCCTTCGTTAGTTGGGTGCATCTTGATTTGGTTGTGGCCCGAATACGCATCCATGAAGCTCAACAATTTGTATCCTGATGTTTCGTCTACCAAGCAATCAATGTTGGGGAGTGGTATGAGTCTTTAAGGCATGCTATGTTGAGGTCGGTGAAGTCGACACACATTCTCCACTTTCCACTGGGTTTTTTCATCATGACTACATTGGTCATCCAAGTTGGGTATTGGGTCTCCCTAATGTTGTTCACTACTAATAGCTTGGTGGTTTCTTCAGTTATGATAGTGAGCTTATCAAGGTTGAACTTACTTTGTTTTTGAATGATGGGTCAAGCCCTCAAGGTCATCATGAGTTGATGTCAAAGGAAGTTAGGGTTGATCTTGAGCATGTTGAAGGGGTTGCAGGTGAAGACATGCAGGTTTTTGTTTAGGACTTGGATCAACTTGTCTTCGATACCTCGATCCAATGAAGCATTAATCTGAACTTCTTTTTTGAGTGACAACTCTACCTTTTTTAATTCTTTTGCATGACTTAGCCTTTGATTATTGGTCTCCTGGCAACCCTTGGTGCTAATAATGTTTATGTTGCTCCTCCTTATGAGGTTGTAGGGGCCTCTTTTGGTGCAAAGACTTTCTTGGAAGCATTTGCATGCAATGTCTTCATTTTTTTTATAGACAAAAATGTTAGTTGTTAATATGTTAGTCTTTATTAGTGGAGGGATTCGAACCCATAACATCTCCCTCCCCATCTTTTCACTTTATCACCAGACCAAACTTATTCTCATGTAATGCCTTGGTTAACATTGATGCAACCAATTGAGTTGTCTGATAAGGGGAGTTTGACCTTTAGATGGGCGGTTGACACAATTGCCTGTAGTTTGTTAAGACTCGATCGTTCTAGGAGAATATTGTATGCCATGGGGCATTGATGACAATGTACTTGATGGGGACTTGCGAGCTTTGTCTTTGTCATTGAAGGTGGTTTCAAGATCGATTGACTTGGAACTCAATTTCATCCCCTGCGAACCTGACATAGGCTCCATGGTAGGGTTATAGGTAGTCATTGGGGATGTTTAGGCCAACAAAAGTATCCCAATACAAGACGTCGATTGATCTTCCCTAGTGAGAATAACTAATATAACAACGGATCGTTGTTGTGTGGAGGCATGTCTTCAAAATCATGGTTAGTGAAAGTGATGGGAGGGGCCTCTAGGGTCAGTCGAAGTTGACAATGAGGACTGAATGCATATAACATTTTCTAGTTGAGGATGTTTGACCACCCTAAGAAATATCTGGTGATGGTGTTGAAGTCACCAAAGATGGCTTTGGGGTGGTTTCTTAGGCTAGTCGCCTCTAGGGATTTACCTCAGGATTTTGCCAATGGTTGGTCTTCATTGTTGTCTTTCTTTCAAGTATATCTAGTAAGTGATCCCTGTCAAATCAAGTTCTCGATTTTCCGTGTTAGCGTATAACATTTTTCAGTGTCTTGTCCCCATGTTGTGTGGAATTTGCATCATCTGCATCAATCAGGTCCTAATCGCCTACTGGTAGGGTTAGAAAACCATAGCAAGTTTGTGTTGTACACATCCCTCAGTATCTGGCATCTAGGTACCATCAAGGGTGTTAGCTCAGTTATCTATGTTGACCGGGCTCACGGGTGAATATCGGCAAGGCAATCTGGCTTTTGTCAAACGTGGGACTAGGTGAAGGTTCTTAAGTGCAACCCTTTGTAAAGTGTTGCCCTTGCCATTTCTTTGTTAGGGTTAGGGATGCACATGATGACATTGTTGAAGTGTGTGATGAAATCCTTAAAGCATCCCTGTTGTTGGTGGATGTCGAATAAGTCGACGGTAGAAAGGTGTTGACACTTGTTGGCAAAGAATTGTTACATGAAAAGTCGGGTAAAGTCATCAAAGTTGAATATTAATGAGTCAGGGAAGGTGTTGAACTAGTCTAGGGCGACGCCTTTCAGCTTTTACATAAGATGGGATCACCTCCACCTGTTGATCATCATCTAGGCTCAAAAGTTCTTTAGGTCAAAGGTCTTTTTAAAGGCTTCCATCTTCATGATTGATAAGCGTGCAGGGATTGAGGCTTCTAGGATCACAATCGTGAAAGGTTAGAAGTCTCTTGGCAGCTTGATCGTATTTTCCTTCTAGACATCACACGTCAGCGACTTGAGCTTGGAATTTTGCATGGGTCAGGTTTACCCTAGCAGTGACTTCTTGATTTTTCCTTCTTAATTTTGCTAATTTTGCCATGATTTTACTCCATCATGAGTCGTTCATTGCCATCATCAATGGTTGATTATTAATGAGCTGCTCTCACCATTTCTTTGGTTGGGAGGGCTTGAGCAAAGATGGCACAAGTAATGCGTTTACTGTTGCCCCACGGTGGATGTTAAATGTTCTTGAATCCAAGTTTCTAGTGATAGGGCACCTAGACTGAGAGCATCATTAATATTTCTATGAATGCAAATTCATTATTCTTTCTTGTGGGTGCATCCTAGTATTTATATGTATTCTTAGGTGTAGATATTCTGGGATACGTATATTTGAATATGATGAGGTGATTACAGGTATGGATATGAAGGGTATTTTAATAAAACATTGGAAGTGGAGGTTACAAGGATTGGTTATTCCTAGTGGGGATCAATCGTGGTGTAAACGTGAGGATCAACAACACTTGATCAATGACTAACCAGGGGTACATAGCCCCTCAGCGACGAGTACTTGAGAGTGATAGTTGGGTTGAGGAAGGGGGCTCTCCTAAAGAACGATAAGGGTAAATAGTCCTTTAGCTATAAGTGCTTGAGAGCGAGAAGTGGCTTGAAGAGGGAGTGCTCTCTTGGAGATCGAGCCACTTAGTCACGAGCACTCAAGAGCGATAAATGACTAGAGAAAGGAGGACTCTCTTACATAACCCTTTAACCACGAGGACTTGAGAGTGAGAAATAGCTTCAAGAGAAAGGGTTCTTTTGGAGGCTGACTAGGGATACAATTACAAAAAATACATTATTTATTATCACTATTTAAAAATATAATATCAAGATAAATATATTATCTAATATGAATAAATTAAATAAATAAAAATAAATTATACATTATTTATTATCATTAATTTAAATAGAACGAGATAAATATATTATCTAACACAAATAACTTAAATATATGAATAAAGATAAATAAATTATCTATTATCATTCATTTAAATAAAAACATTATCTAATACAATTTTTTTAGATATAAAAACATAATTGCATTATTATTCACAAAAAAAAAGAAAAATTGTATTATGTACTGTTGCTAACTTATATATGATATATATAAATATATTCTCTAATATGGTAAATTAAAAATAAACATATGAAATATATCATAGATTAATAAATTTAGCATACTATTTCACTTTCTTTTGAATAATTTTAGGGTTTATTTCTCAAAATCATGTTATTTCTAATTACAAATTTTAAAATGTTACAAAAATAAAATTCAAGAGTTTTTACATTAAGTTAAAATAATCTTGTACCACTTGATTCATACGGTCAATAATAGATAAAATAAACTAATTATATGCATGTCTTTAAATTTGTCTGTCAAATCAATACAAAACTCATTTACATACTAACCATGGGATCGTGTCACATTTTTTTAATATTTTTAAAGAATAACTATTTTTTATCTACCAAATAATGTAATTTTTATATTTTAAATTTTACTATTTTAAAATTTGAATTTATTAAATAATTCTTAGTAATAAATTGTTTAAATTTATATGCGTAACATTAATAATTTATTAGTAATACAAGTTTACTAGTTTTTGAAATATTCAATAATATTAATATTTTATTATGAGTTAGTCTATTTATTAAAAAGATAATAATGAAATATATATTGCTGTTAACAAAAATAATTAAGACACACCAAACATAAAATAAAAAATAGGCATGTTATCTCAAGTAAATAACAAAACCATGTCACGAAATTGGCTTCTAGGTTTATTGTAATGAAAAATAAAATTGTAATAACATTGTATTTTAAATTTTATACATATTTAATTTAATTTTAAATGCAATATTTTTAATTAAAATTTTCACTTCATTATTTTATTTGGTTCATATAAAATAACTTGACTTAATTTTATTTATTTACATAGCAAATATTAAGTTAATTACATTAAATATTCTATTTATATATATATATATATTAAAATACATTTACTTTTTTGAAATATTTTTATAACATGTTAATTATATAAAAAAATTGTGTTAAATTATATATGGAAAGTCTATTTATTTATTTATTTGGTTTTTCAAAGGTCAGTTTATTTATTTATGTAACTTTATAAATATTACATTAAATATTTAATAATAGTAACAGCTATCTCCCTACAATTATAAGAATGTTTAAAGATTTTTTTGCATGTTATAAGATTAAATGTTACTAGCTTTCCTCTTTCTTTCTCCTATTTTAAATTTGAAAAGATAGAGACGAATAAATTTCTGAGTGTAAGTCTTAAACAAAATACTACTCCTATATATTATATTAATGGTGCATTGATAAAAATAAATTTAATATCATCACCTAATATTTATTTATTTTTAATAAAAATAAATTACTTAACACCGTATAGAATGAGATCTTATAAATAAGAACGATTATTCTGATAATATTATATTAACATTTCTTTATATATAAGAAAGATATATCTTAATTTAATATTATCTTTCTTATATATTTATATATATATATATATATATATATATATATATATATATATATATATATATATATATATATATATATATATATAAATAAAAGACATATACAGTGAAGGGCAAATTTCAACAACTAAGATAGTAGAGAGAAAAATACCTGAAATTGAGAGAAGAGAGAAAAAAAAATAACAAATAAATATACACTAAAAGAGATATCAATGAATATGTAAAATTTGATCTGAATAATTAATTTTTATTAAAATGATTAAGATTACTTGTACTTTATATATATTAATATGTGTATTTGTATTTCTATTTTAGTATGTTATAACAATTTTTGGATTTTAATTTAATATCTTTTGTAATTTTTTATATTTTGAAATATAAATTATTATATGACATGTTTTGAAATATATTTGTTGATTTTATATTTTTTTATGATAATATGATAAAAAATATCAAATCATCAATAAATATATCAATTATACAATAAATATGAAAAATGAAAAAAAAAATTTAAATAAAACTAAAAATATTATCACACATGTATTTGTATGTTTATATATCTTGAATATTAATAGTATTTCCTTCTTTTATTAATAGTATAAAAATTAGAGAAGACATCTCAACTATTGAAATAATATTATATTAACATTTCTTTATATAATAATATATATATATATATATATATATATATATATAAATATAAATATAAAGTTCACTCTTCACCCAAAAGCTAAAATAAAATAAAAATCTAGGGTTACAACTTACCTTCATCACATTGAGTACCCTCTCCAAAATCCGTTTCCGCTATCGTTCTGCGTTTCTCAGTAAAGTGATGGAGTCACCGCCGAGTAACCACCACGCCGTCGACGGCGAAGCCATCGACGTTCGGCCCTTTTCTCACAGAGACGACGACGACGACAAGCCCCAACCGCTCACCGGCGACGGCGCTAGCCCCGGGTTACTATTCCACTTCCCTCTCTTTCTTCTCTCTCTTTTTCTTCTTCTTTCGCCTTTCAATTTCTCAGATTCGGTTCTGTTTCTTTGCAGAAAGATATTTATCGGCGGTTTAGCGAGAGAAACCACGATTGGTGAGTGCTTTGGTGTTTCTCTTCGCTTTGTTTGAGCCGTTAACGCTAACGGTCTGAGACTGTGACCGTTACCGTGACTTTAACTGTGACGGTGACTGTGAGTGACCTTTTTTGCTTTGTTTTGTGCAGCACAATTTATCAAGCATTTTGGTAAATACGGTGAGATAACGGATTCCGTTATCATGAAGGACCGGAAGACCGGGCAGCCACGTGGGTTTGGCTTCATAACGTACGCGGATCCCTCTGTGGTTGATAGAGTGATTGAGGACAGTCACATTATCAATGGAAAGCAGGTAAATTATGAACACTTGCATTTGAATTTTGAACCTTTTTTATTTTATTATAGCATTGATTGTTGTTATGTTTTTTTTTTATTGGCTAATGTTAGTTGATAATTTGTTAGTAGGAGGGATTTAAACTACTAAGTTAAGTAGCTAACCTTGTAACTGTGGTATTTTCTTTGTATTCATATATAAGCAAAAAAGTTGGGTTGAGTGCTGGACTCAAATATAAGTAAATTCAACTAATTTGTCTTAGAAATAACCTCTTTTTGTACTTGAGTAGCGTTATTGTTCCTAAGAACCATGTTTTATTAGGAATATAAGCAAATTCAAGTCATATATAAGCAAAAAAAGTTGGGTTTTGTGGTGTTATTATTCCTAATAATTGTGTTTTAGAAATAACCTCGTTTTGTACTTGAGATTAGTGAAATTAAATGATATGTAATTTTCATAATTTGTGTGAATTTAGGTAATTTTTCTTGAGTCTAGAGGGAGTATTGATTATTAAAGAAAATAAAAAGAGGAGGAGAAATCTGATGTAGTTAATGGTTTGGTTTGTAGGTGGAGATTAAGCGGACAATACCCAGGGGGGCTGTTGGGTCAAATTCAAAGGACTTCCGGACTAAGAAGATTTTTGTTGGTGGAATTCCTTCCACTGTGACTGAAGGTAGTGTTTCAGTTTAGCTGATTTTTATACCTGCTTATGGTGAGGTGTTGATGTTGTAGGAGCCTGTAATGTTGAAAAACTTAATTTGAGGATTTAGCTTGAGGAGTGGTTTTGTATGATAAATATGATATATGTTGAGGAGTGGTGGTGTAGTATAATTCTTTATTCTTTTTATTATGTCCATAAAAACATGTCTGGGTGTTTGAAATTCAAGTTAGAATGTATTTAAGTTTCAAATTTTTGAAGTTCATTAATATGTGTGGCTGTGTATTGCTTTAAGGGCTAGGAGCTGTTAAAGGTTTTACTGGTACATTGTACACCAAAGAGAGTCCTTTATTAGGGTTCAGTGCCTTTTTACTGAAAAATACAATTAATATAAATACCTCTTGTAGTCAACATTTCTCAAGTGAAAATGTTCATTACTTGCATCCACAATTCTGCATTGTTCCTATCTTTAGGTTGGAAAAGAACTGAGGATTCTTAGATTGGGAATTTTTTCTTGAGTTGAAATGTTTCCAAGAGACACACAATCGTTGATATTTTGAAATTTGCATGAATGTTTATTTTATGCAACAGGTTGTGTTAAGTTAATTGGCCAGGCATGAGGCAGAATATAATATCATTTGTGGATTTTACCCGTTTAATCAGAGGTGTACTTGTGCAGATGAATTTAGGGACTTCTTTACGCGCTATGGTGAAGTTAAAGATCACCAAATCATGAGGGACCATTCTACTAATCGTTCACGTGGCTTTGGGTTTATCACCTATGACTCTGAAGAAGCTGTTGATGATCTCTTAGCTGTGGGGAACAAAATTGAGTTTGCTGGAGCTCAGGTGAGTAATTTATTTATCCAAAATGAAATTTACACCTTTAACAGATGAATAATTAGGATAGAGGTGAAAAACTAGGATTTGGTATTACAACTGATTTCCAAATATTGGGGGTTTAAGTTCACAGATTAAAAGGGCAAGATAACAGTTGGAGTGGTTTATTATTTAATGGAAATCCTAAACTTTATCTTAAAAGTTGTGCTTGCATTAGCTGATGAATCATTATTAACATAGACTACATTTAATTGTCACTAATCAAGATGCTGTGATATCTGAGATGAGCACAGGCTGGGCAATAGATTTAATTCTCAAGTCCATGGAAGAGGACCTGATTGCCTTGTTCCTCTGTATAATTAAAACTTCCAAGTGTTTAATTGTAATGTGGGTCTTATCTTTGAGATAAAACCAGTTATAAAATTACATTTATTAACAAAACATTACAATTTCACAGTATAAGATATTAGCAATGATTTTCCTAGAATGCATGTCTGCAGTTGTATAAAATGAGTTTAGGCCAAATTGTGTAATATAACAGCTAAACTCTGGTGGTTCCTAAGAAAAGACCAGCTGGGACTCATTTTAGAGATTATGGTTTGTTAAATGCACATCCTTGTTTGCATTGATTTGTGGATTAAATGAGTGAGCCTAGCTTTTTGTTCTTAAGGCTACTGTAGTTTATTTATTTTTATATCTGGGACCCATTTTAGTACTCATTATTGTTTGTTGAATGCATATCCTTGTTTGCATTGATTTGTTGATTAAATGAGTGATTCTAGCTTTTTGTTCTTAAGGCACTGTAGTTTTTTTATTTTCATATGTAGAAAACTGCTTTAGAAAACTGGTATGGGGGCAATAAGTTGATTTCTCCAGAAATGACCCATTTTGCATGAGTTAATTCACTTAGTTGTGTAGCTTGATCTTATGACATCAAGGAGGTTCTTGACACTGTAGCTTGATCATACAACTTACAACATCAAGGAGGCATTTTTTAGGTCTTACTCTTTGCTCTTCCATCATGGTTGATGTAAAGTGTATGTTTTTTTATGAATCATAGTCATATCTAACATTGGAGTTTAGACAATATATTTCCAATTTTCTATTATGCAACTATCAAGCAAGATACTTGAATTATTTTATTTTCATCCTTCTAATATTAAATGAATTATTATCATTTAAGGGGCATGGTTATCTTTCCTTTGTAGGTGGAAATCAAGAAGGCAGAACCAAAGAAGCCAAATCCACCAGCCCCATCATCCAAGCGCTATAATGACTCTCGGTCTTCATATGGTAGTGGATATGGTGATGCTTATGAGGGATTTGGTGGTAATTTTGGTATGGGTGGCTATAGGTCAGGTGGTGCCTATGGTGGTAGGGGAAGTGCTTATGGAGGCTTTGGAAATGAGTTTGGTGGGTATGGAGGATATGCTGGTGCCATGGGGCCTTATAGAGGTGATCCTTCACTTGGCTATGCTGGGCGATATGGTGGAAGCTTTGGCAGAGGCTATGATCTTGGTGGGTATGGTGGACCTAATGAGGGTTACGGGGCATATGGTAGTGGTGGTTCCTCTGGTAGTGCCTATGGAAGCAACTACGATGCCAGCATGGGGGGTGGGTATGGGGGTCCCACTGGAGGCTCCTTTTATGGGACTAGAGGGGGATATGGTGGTGCAGGAACTGGTCGATATCATCCTTATGGAAGATAGAAGCTTGTCATTGAAGAATTATAGTCTAGGACTAATGTCTAGCAAGCATCAAAGCAAGTTTGTAGTTTGTTGTGGTTGGTTATTCAGTTCTTTAGGCTACATATTTTCATTTTCTGATAAAGACTGTCGAGATACTTTTTATTGTGAAGTCCCATTAGTTAGTAGCAAGCACACTCTTGCCTGCTATAGAAGACCAAACAATTTTTTAGCTTGGCCCTCTGTTGAAGTCTAATTATCTTATCAATGTATGAGCTGCCAATTGTGCAGATGGTTGTATTTTTAGTCTTATTAATGACTAGATTTGTCACTATGCCCTGTATGCTTATTTAATTAATATGATACGCCTTTTTTGGATAGAGAACTGTTCATGCTTGTTTTTCGTTTCATTTCCTGTATTTTTGAAGAGCATATATTTTTACATGTTTGTCAGTGAAGAATTAAGGTTTAGGAGTTAGGACTACTGTGTCTAGCATCAAAGCATGTATGTTGTATGAGCTGCAAATTGTGCAGATGGTTGTATTCTTAGTCTGGTTAATGACAGAATTTGTCACTACTGCTCTTTTATGTTTATTTAATTTTGATACACTTCAGCGTAGATAGAGAACGGTTCATGCCTGTTATGGTTATGGTTTAAGTTCCTTTGTTTTTTATGAAACGTGCATTTTTACACCTTTTTAGAAAACCGCAGGTTGTTGTCATGACTCCATGGAATTGGAATCTTTTCATTACTACATTAGTAATTAACACATTTTTTCTTTAAAGGGAAACAGGAAAATAGTAATACAGCATTCCCTCCTCACTGAAATATAAGTTAAAGAGAAAATAGAGAAATGGTACTAAAAATATGTTTGGTTACAATTTAAAAAATATTTTTAAAAAATAACTTAAAACAGAGAAAAGAAAAAAAGTTGTTTTTAATGTTTTTAAAAGTTAAAATTATGTAAAAACTTAAAAATAATATATAAATGTATTTTAAATTATAGATAAATAATTTATAATACTTTTGTTAAAAATGATTAAATTTAAAAATATTATTTTTTAAAAATAGAATATCAAGTAACAATAAGTTTATTTTCTGAATATTAAAAATTTAAAATAAAAATAGTTTTAAAAAAATAAAATAAAAAAGAAAACAGAAAACATTTACATGATAGTTTCAATAAGAAAGTTTGTTTTTTTATATAATTGCATAGGGATGTTGAAATAAAACTCTTATTAAATTCATAAATTAAAAATAAAAACCATTATGTAAGACTTACCCTGAATGTATAACCTTGACCAATAAACCAATGATCAATGAGTTAACCAGACTATTGACTAATGTCAAAAACAAATGAACATCACTATTTTGGAAATTTTTGTAAAAGCATGAATGAATTAGCAAACAGATGTGTAGTTTGAGTGATATAACCTTAGTTTAAGAATTTGTTCCCCTTAAAAAGTTTATAGTTGAGGTTCCTTTCAACGGAATTATAGGTTCACATAATTACTGAAAGCAATCATTGGGGTAATGGGGTTTACCTCCATTTTAAGTACTTGTCAACTTGGCACTAGCTACGTACTTGTTGCTTGTGAAACATCCAATTAAATTACGGATTGAAAAGTTCATTCATGATTTTACAAAATTTTCCAAATAGTTATGTTCATTTGTTTTTAACATTAGTCAGTAGTCTGGTTAACTCATTGATCATATTTGTAACTCATCTTAGTGAGATGAATACATAGCAAATGATAAAGATGTGTAATTGGGTGTTTGAGTGATTTTCTCCATAAACATTTTTAAGGGAGAAAAATATATAAAAAAAGTTAAAATAATTTTTTTTATAAGTTTTTTTAAATGATGTCAAATTTTTTATAAGTTAATGTTTAGAAAATCATATATCTTTTTAAAAAGTTATACTAGAAAATTTTTATATATTAGTTAAAATTATTTAAAAAAATTCACATTTTTTAAAAAAAACTTATGATTTTTTTTATTCTTAAGACTTAAATAAGTGTTTTGTGTCTAAAGTTTCAGAAAAAATCACTTTTAGTCCTTAAAATTCAAAAAATATTTTTTTTAGTTCTTGATTCACTTACAATCTTTCTTTTTTAGTTAACACCGTTAAAAAATTGCTGACAGAGAATACATTTTGTACATATGAATCACTATCTTTCTCAATCCTAACCCTCTCAATCTTCAATTTAACATCGACACAGTCAAATAAGTTAGAACTTATAAACGTACAACGTTAATACAAAAAAACAAATTAATTTTAGGGATTAAAAAGAATATTTCAAATTTCAAGGATCAAAAGTTATTTTTGGTGAAACTTTAGTAAAAAAAAATTATTTAAGCCTTTTTTTTTTTATATTTCTTCTTCTAAAAGTCTTTATGGAGAAGCTTATCCCAGGCTCTGTATGTATGCTGATAAACCAGTTGGTATGAGTTGGTTGCAATGTTGCAAAATTAGTGAGCAAAGTGGGAACAAGTAATTCCAGAGACGCGATAGCCACCACACATTTTTCAATTCTTCTAGTGATTGCTACTGATACAGAGAATTAGAAGGGGAAAAGGAAAAGCTAAGGGAGTAGATGGGTTGTTAATAGCTTAAATAAAATGCATATTTGCATGGCAATTATGAAGCATTTGATATATGATGGTGAGAGTTGATACTGTTTCTGTGTTTTCGCAATAATCTAAAGATTCTTTTTTTCAATTTAATTTGATTTATTAAACATTTTGTATATTAAAAAATAAAAAATTAATTTATTTGCATTAAAATTGTTGAATTAATTTAAAAAATAAATTGAGTGATAACAGAATAAATATAAAATATGGAAAAAATTTCTTTAATTTGATTTTTTATCATAATTTAAAATTACTTATACTAAAAAATTTTAAACAGAACTTTGCTTTTAGAATTATATTTTTTAAATAAATTATTTTTAAAATTTTCAGGTGTTGTAAATGATATTTCTGTCACTTCTACCCCTATGTGTGGTGAGCATTCCAAAATTTTCTAATACCTACTAATTAATAATGTGAGTATTAACACAATAGTGTCATTCATTTTACATAATTATAATTTATATCTCTTTTCAAGTGTATAGGCATAAGGAATGAAAGATAACGAAATGACCTAAATACCCTCAGAATAGAGGGAAAGAGGACTTTGAATTTCAACCTAACCGAAATCTGAAATAAACATCAAAAGCATCCTCAAGACATCAAGATTAAAAGGATTTCAGATTTCAGCCATACCGAAATCAGGAATTAGTAGCAACCTGGAAACACAAAATGAAAGGGGGTCATAGAAAGTTTGGATTTCGGCACGGCTGAAAACCCAAATGTAAAGATGACACCATTCAAAGGAGGAAGTAATGCTAATAATACAAGGGATTTCAGCCTTGTCGAAAACCTTGTGTCTATAATAAACTAATTAACCAAATTAATAACAGATTGATTAGCATAATTACTGATTAACTTTATTCTCAATAAAGTTGAGTCAGGTAAACAAAATACCTGTTGGATAAAGACAAAGCACAACAAATAAAAGTAATACCTGACTTTAAACAGGTAATATCCATCAGGTAAGAATTTTTACTATAAATAGCTGGTTATGAGGTAGTGTCTACCATCGATTCATTGAGTAATCTTTAATATCTTTTTCTCCTATAATCTGTATACTTTCTCACTTGAGCGTTGAAGTCCTTTTTTGCAGGCTCTCCCCCATTGTGGAAAAAGACATCTTTGACAATTCGTCGCGAATAATACCCAGGTGAATTTTGGTAGGAACATTTTGGCACCCATTGTGGGGCACAAAGTAAAACTAGATCACACAACCAAGACTGAGAAGACATGACTATCACCAAGAGTCATGGAGCTCCACCCCGTAATCAACCCTAGAACGATGAAGACACACCTTGAAAGCCAAAGGTTGTGAACTTTAATAACGTAACCGAAATCCTTACGTTACTAAGAGAAGAAATTGCGAAACTTTGACGTGAAAATGCTGAGTTCTGTAACCGCAGTTTTCGAGAAGAGAAGATTAGTAAAAAGAAGAAGCAAGGAGAATCCCACAAAGGCAAGTCAACTACCCTGTCCTACAGTGGACCCTCCATAGGACACTTTGCTGAATCATCCACAGTCAACCCATCCCTAGCCATTCAGCCCACCCAACTCTCCAAGAACCCCCAAAGGAAATACCCATTCCATTCCAAACCATACCACCCTTCACACATCCAAATGCAAGTTGTTCCCACTCCAATTCAAACAATGTCTCCATATACACTGTGGATTGGCGGAGTTTCAGAAGTTTGGCCACACAACCCTCTAAAATTATTGATGTGCCTTTACCAAAAAGCTGGAAATATGTTGCCTTGGAAAGATATGATGGAACCACGAACCCAGATGCCCATCTGGCCACTTTCATGATGCAAGTAGGGATGTGTACTAGGGATCAAACAACTTTGTGCAAGATTTTCCCTATGTCACTCAAATGAAAAGCTCTGAATTGTTTTATCTAGCTCCCATCAAATTCCATCAACAGTTTCCAAACACTATCTATGTGATTGAGACTCAATTCACCACATCTCGGCCACATAGGTTCGCATCTACAACTTTGGCCACTGTTAAGCAGGAGAAAAATGAGCCTTTGAGGGGCTTTATAGGCCGATTTGGCCAAACTACTTTGACCATCAAGAACCTTCCACCCGATGTTGCATTTCATACCTTCTTGGTTAATCTCCAGCCAAGAGAATTCACTACCAGCCCAATTCATTTTCCGCCACTAGACATGTATGAACTTTGACGAATGACCACACCTTTCATTAAGGTAGAAGAGTTAACTGTTTTTCAGAGAAAAGCTCACTCCGAAGTAACAGCTATTTTACAAAAGGATAAAGAAAAAGGCCATCTTGAAAAAAAGAAGGATCAATATTCTGATAGACCTCTAAGAGGACTGAGGTATACCCAATACACCCCTCTTAACATTACCAAAACTTGAGTTCTAAAACAAGCCTTGTGCAAAGGATGCTTACCTCTTCCAAGCATAGACAAGTTGGTGGACGAGCAGCTGATTATCGGTTGTTGAGTTTCCTAGATGCATATTTAGGTTATAATGAAATCTGAATGCATCCTGAGGATGAGACCAAAATGGTGTTCATCATTGATTCAACCAACTATTGTTACAAGGTGATGCCTTTCGGGTTAAAAATGTAGGGGTCACTTATTAGAGATTGATGGATAAAGTCTTCTATAGGCAGATTGGAAGAAACCTAGAGGTCTATGTTGAGGACATAGTGGTCAAGTTAGAAATGCCGGAGAACCATGTAAGGGACCTCCAAGATATTTTTTCTACAATTTGGAGATATCCAATGAGGCTCAACCCAGAAAAATATGTGTTCGACGTACAAGGCAGGAAGTTTCTCAGATTCATGCTAAGCAGCAGAGGCATAAAAGTCAATCTAGACAAGTGTCAAGCAATATTGGACATGAGGAGCCCAAGTAATTTAAAGGCAACACAAGGTTGATAGGTAGGTTAGCCTCATTTGCTAGGTTTCTCCCAAGAACAGCTGAAAGAGTGAAACCAATAATCACACTCCTAAAAAAGAACAAAGATTTCAGGTGGACAGATGAATACAAGGAAGCTTTGCAACCTTGAAGAGATCCATTGCATCTCCACCTATTTTGATAAAGCTAAACCCAGATAAGCCATTAATTTTATACCTTTTAGTCTCTGAAGAAGCCATCAGCACAGTTATGGTGCAAGACACAGTAGAAGGGCAAAAACCAGACTATTACATAAGCCGAATGCTCCAAGATGCCGATACTAGATACCAGATAGTGGAAAAAACAGCTTTGGCATTAGTCAATTCAACTTGAAGACTTCAACTTACTTCCAAAATCACACAATGGTAGTAAGGACGAATTGCCCAATCTCTAAAGTGTTAAGCAGGCCCGAAGATGGCAGGAACAATGGTGACATGGTCCATAGAATTATCAGAGTTTGACATTAAATATGAGCTTAGAGGACCAATCAAGGCCCAATGCCTGGTGGATTTCCTCAATGAGTTTCCTCCAGTACCGAACATTCACTCCTTCCATTGGATGTTTGCATGTAGATGGATCTTCCAATAGTGGAGGAAGTAGTGCATGCATTATATTGGATGTACCCAATGATGTTGCCATAGAATAATCTCTAAGGTTTGGTTTTAAGGCCTCTAATAACCAAGCCGAATACGAGGCCCTGTTGGCAGTACTTAAACTAGTCGAAGACATGGGGGCAACGTGAATCAAATGCCTCACTAATACCAAGATCGTAGCCAAATAGGTAAACAATTCTTTTCAAGTTAACGATCAAGGCTGCAACAATACTACCATGCATTCTCTAATGCGAAGGCAAAGTTTGAAGGAGTAGAAGTGGTACATATACCTAGGGAACAAAATGTAAGGGTGGACCAACTAGCCAGTTCCCGAAAACAGGACAATTGTGCACCTTTCTGCAATAAGAGTTACCTCTCCCTAATATCTCAATGTGTTCAATCTCTACGTTAGGCCAAGATTGGCACACTGAGATCTTGGATTACCTGCAAAATGGAGCAGCCCCTACAAAGCTAAGAGAAGCCAAGAAATTAAGGACGAAGGCATCACAATTATTTAATTTCGAGAGAACTTTATAAAAGAGGTTTTTTTACTCCTTTTTTAAAATGCCTAAGTGATGAAGAAAAAGATTACCTCATTAGAGAAATACATCAAGGTATTTGTGGTTTTCATTCAGGTGCAAGATCAATAGCGAACTGTGTATTACAAGTTGGATATTACCGGTCTACATTGAAAGGAGGTTGTGCCAAATTGGTTAAAAGGCATCCAGTGCCATAAACATGCAAATTTGATCCATTCACCAACTGATTAGTTAAAGATAATCATGACTCCATGACCCTTCTACACTTGGGAGTGGATATTTTTGGCCCTTTCCCCCTGGTACGAGGACAATGCAAATCCCTCTTGGTAGCTATAGATTATTTCACAAAGTGGATAAAATTCGAATCCTTGGCCACCATTTCGTCTCAAAGTGTACAAAAGTTCACATGGAAATACATAGTGATGCGTTTTGGCATTCCGTATTCAATCATCACCGACAACGGTCTCTAGTTTATAGACAAAAAGTTCAACGCCTTCTTGAAAGGACTTGGAATCAAACACAAAGTCACTTTGGTTGAGCACCCCGAAAAAAAAGGGCAAGTCAAAGCAACCAATAAACTGATTCTGACAAAATTCAAGAAGCAACTTGAAGGATCCAAAGGAGGATGGGTTGATCAAATGCCCAAGATATTATGGGCTTACTACTGCACTCCCTAAACATCTACACAAGAAACCCCTTTTCTGCTAGCCTTTGGGATAGATGGTACGCTGCCTGTTGAGGTAGGAGAACCATATTTTCAAAGACACCATTTTGATAAAGAAGACAATGATGAAGTACTTCGAAATGACTTGGACTGCATTGCTAAACTGATAAATCAAGTCGTAATTGTTGTAGAAGCTACTAAACAATGAATGTCAAAATATTTCAACTCCAAAGTTCAACCAAGAACTTTCCTTCCAAGGGACTTAGTTTTGTGTGCAACTAGAGAAGCAAGAAAAGAAAAGCATGAAGGAAAGCTAACTCCTAATTGGGATGGACCTTTTTGGATTCATCAAGACCTTGGAAATGGAGCATACAAGTTGGAAGAATTGATAAGCAAATTGATTCCCAGAACCGAATTCAACACACCCCAAGATGTATTACAGTTAAAATGAGCTTGTACTTCTTTTGAGACACTTTTTTCTTATTCAATTTTTTATCCCACACTGGATCTTTTTTGAAAAGGTTTTTAATGAGGCCCCCACCTATTTATAAAAGAAGAAATCTTCAGCTCTGCTTGTTTCTTACTATTTTTCCAAGGTTATTTACGTCCAGATAATTCGGCTTGCTTCAAGCCTAAAAGAGTACCCTCCCGAAAATTCACATTTTTGGCAAAGGTCATACTCTAAACATAAGAACTTCGACTCAATTCAAGACTAAAGAGTACCCTCCCGAAAATTTACATTTTCAGCAAAGGTAGTACTTTACTAAATTTTTTGTTAAGTTAAACCAGGTGTGCCCTCCCAAAAACTACAAACTCAGTTCAGGCAATGCAAAATTGGTACCCTTTCGAACTATACCATTCAGCTCAACCAATACCTAACAAATATAGACAATTCGGCTAAACATTATTTAATCGCGATAAAACAATAAGATTGATAAAGTGGGAGGAGAAACCTTGTATATTAATCATAAAATATAATTACAAAAAAATGGCATATATTTTTTACCAATACATCAAAAGAGCAAAAAGTAGAAAAGAAGTCCCCTAGGAGGTAACCTCATCATCTTCTTTGCTTTGGCCTTTTACCCCTGCAGCTTCGTCAACATAAGTGGTCTCCTCCGCCTAAGTATCTGCTTTAGTTAGCGAAGTTAGAGGAGATTCACTGTCCGAAAGGAATGTGTCATTAACATCATCAAGATGCTTGTATTCACCCCCAAAGATGTTGTGATCCTCAAAAAATTTGAAGCCTTCTGGAATGGTGCAGAAGAAATGCGCTTGGCGAACCGCTTGGAGAAAACTAGTAGAATGCTCCACTACCATGTCCTCCTCCGCCTGCTTCTTATACTTGACATGATCAACTAAGGCCTTCTCCAATGCCCGCCTGTAGCCTTCTCAACTTTTTTCGCTCTGAGTCGAAAAAGCTCTTAAGCTCTGTATTTGGTCTCAGGCTTCCTCCAATGCTCTATCTTTCTCAACCAAGGATTTGGCATGATCAACATATTTTGCCCTCAACGCCTCCTCAAGATTTTTAGACAAAATCATCATCTTAATAATTTCCTTTAACTCTTTCAGCTTATTCAAAGCAGCCAAAAAGTTGTCTTTGAATTTCCTTTGGTGTTACTTTGTCGTTACCAACTCATTGACAAACATGTGTTTCCCCAACGCCTATGCTCAAGCTAGAAACTCACAATAATTCTACCACTTAAGGCTCAAGTCCATTCTTCTAGCACTTTCGGTCTTCCTTGGAAACGAAATCATTGAATTTACTGGTAGAGGCAATCGAATCAAGCTCTTCATGAAAGAATGTTCAAGGCAGCAAGACAGTGCTGATGGCAGAGATTCTTAGAGGATGGTTTTCAGCCTTGGACTTCTTCAACTTGCTTGAAGAGGATTTCTTGTCTCTCTTCCTCTACTTCTCCTGCCCCTTCTCGTCTCTTTCTATATTCTCTTTTTGTTTTTGTTTTTGTTTTTGTTTCTTCTTCTCAAAATCAGAGATAGAGGGCATGATGTCCACCTTAATTGGAGAAGGGTTTTGCTCCACTTGGACTTTGGGGATGCTGGCTTCGGCTGAAGGGGGATTCAGCGTAACTTGCAAAAGCCAACAACTTTACCTCCAACCATTTTAATGATCTTTGCCAAAAAAACAATACAAAATATTAGTCCCACTTTGGCATAATGCAATAAAAATTCTTTATAAAAAACATAGCTCACCCTCAAGATTGGTAAAGGGAATTGATGATACATATAAAGGAAATCTGTATACCTCCTCAACACAGGCTCCCAATAAAAAGGAAATAAATGACCTCCTTTTTTGTTGTAAAAATGATTTCATCCAGCCTCAGGATTTATCATGATTTTGAAGAACCTGGACTTGAACCCCTTAAAGGACGTAGTGTAAGAGACAAAAAGAGGGTTCTCAAATTTACGATAGAGAGAAACCCACTTACATTTCTCATGAGGTCGAGTGGTAAAATAACGAAGGAAAAAGCTAGGAGTAACCTTAGTATGGGTAAACAAACATAAAGCTCAGAATGCTTGGATGTAACCCCAAACATTCATATGAAGTTGAGAAAGAAGACTAAAGAAGGAAGACTGAGAAGATATTTTAGCCAAAGGAGAAGACAAGAAATGGCAAAGTGAATATGAACTTGTCACACTTTCCCCTTTTTATAAAGGAGCTTCGTCAAAATTTCCCTTTTTCCTAACCACCATTGATCTTGCATTGATCAACAATCTAGATTAAGTGATTGTTTACTTCTTCATTTCTGCCATAGTAACTACGGACGCACTTCCATTTTCGCACCCTTGGTGTCACTTGACAGGAAAAATCCAAAACCCTAGCACACGAGAATATATGTTGGCTCCTCCATAGGTATTTCAGCACACCAACTTGTTGCATTACCGAATACATGGATATCCTTTCTAGTTTTCACCCTCGCACTTCTCGCTTCGGTTAAAGCCTGGGGGCTAGTGTACATGCATAAGGAATGAAGGATAACGGAATGACCTAAATACCTTCAGAATAAGGGGCAAAGAGGAATTCAACATAACTGAAATACGAAATAAACACCAAAAACATCCTCAGGAAATCAAGATTAAAGGGATTTCAAATTTTAGCCATATCGAAATCAGGAATTAGAAGCAACTTGAAAACACCAAATCAAAGGCGATTATAGACACTTCAAATTTCGGCCTGGCCGAAAACCGAAATGTAAAGATGACACCATTCAATGGAGGAAGTAATGCTAATATTACAAGGGATTTCGACCTTGCCGAAAACCTTGTGTCCATAATGAAGTAATTAAACCAAATTGATCACAAATTGTTTAACATAATTACTTATTAACACTATTCCCAATAAATCCGAGTTAGGTAAACAAAATACCTGTTGGATAAAGATAGAGCACAATAAATAAAGGTAATACTTGACATTAAATAGGTAATATCCATCAGGTAAGAGCCCATATTTTTATTATAAATAACTGGTTATGAGATACATGTCTACCATCGGTTCATTGAGTAATCTTTACTCTCCTTTTCTCCTATAATATGTATACTTTCTCACTTGAGCGTTAGAGTCCTCTTTTGTAGGCTCTCTCCCATTGTGGAAAAAAAGACATCTTCGAAAGTTCGCCGCAAATAATACCCATTCGGTAGGAACATCAAGTTCTTCTCAATTTTTTGCTTTAAAAAAATAAAAAGATACATATATTTATCTAATGTAGGATTAAAATGATATTTTCAAATTAGTATAGGTTGTGTTTTAAAAAAAAACACACACACACACATACACATTCACATACATACACACACACACACATATATATATATATATATATATATATATAATATAATATAATATGTTTAGAAATTAAATATGTACTCCTGTACTTATGGCACCTTGTTAATATAACTTATAGAAAAAAGTTATGCTAATTTATTCTAGCCATACATATTCATGATATATTGTTATAAAATTTTTCTATTTGATTAAAAAAATTTTAAAAAGTAAAAATTCACATTAAAAATATACATACTAAATGAGAGGGAAAAGGACCAACATCTTTAATGAGATTTACTTGATATAAAAATTATTATTTTAATGTGGTCTCATAAGATAAGTTGCTTAAAAATGAATAAGAATTACTTATACGAACAATATGACATATTTTTAAGTCACTCAACTTGTAGGATCCCTGTTAAATTAATAGTTTTCAAATTAAGCAATGCCCATTAAAGATACCCTAATGACCTTAGAGCATTTTTAATAAAAAATAATTAATATAAAAATTATTATTTTAAAATAGATTCCACCCATAAAATACTTAAAAATGAATTTAAACAATTCAAATTATGGGACATATATTAAAATAATAATTTTCAAGCATTTTAATGTTAAGAATGCTCTTCTTACTTGTGACTAAACCCAATTGAAGTGATTTTGATTATTGTTAATTAAAAAAAAGGGAGATAGTCAGCTAAAAGACTAGTATAAAGAGAAAGTGAACCAAAAACTAGGGATGCTCACGAGTCATGTTGATTTTGTTTTTAGAGAAAATAAAAATAATTAATTTTAATTAGGCTGAGTTGTTCGATTTTTTGGATTTTTTTTTTACCTGAACCAATGATAATCAGGTTGGTTAGATTCAGTTTCAAGAATAATTGAACAAAATATTAAAAGTAAATTTCTTTTCATTAAATTGTAAAAAAATAATTTTATATCTAAAACTAGCTAAACTCATTATTCTACTAAATTCATACTTTTATAACAAAATATCAAGTGTTTTTCATATATACTAAATTAGTTAAATTATATTATTAAAATAATTCAATACAAACAACAAATTGTATAAATTTAAAGTATAAAATAAATTTACTAACTTAAAAATATAAAATAGAGTCGATTAGAGTTTTCAAATACAAAATTGTAAAAAAAACCTACTAAATTTACTAACTTAAAAATATAATATAAAAATATAATAATAATAATAATAATAATAATAATAATAATAATAATACCTGGAGTTTCTTCTCTTCCTTCCGAAAGAGATGACCAATCCCTTCCCGAGCAAATGGAGGAAGAATTCCAAGATTTTACCACCTCAATCTCGCGGTTAAAATAAAGTTTTACCTGTGACACAGTAATTTTACCTAACGGTAATAGACTGAAGGGTAAAAACTTATACAGCAGGTTGCCGGTCATGAGGCCATCCACACAGCCGGTTAACGGTCAAACATTTTGTATATAAATATACCGTAAGTCTCTTATGCGGAGGAGGTCTCCGAATACACTATCCTTCTCTCTCTAAACTCTCCTCTTGTACACATTCCTTCTCTGCAATAAAAATCGAAGTTCTTCTTCACCCCTCCCCTCTTCTCCCTGCTGTGAGTATATTATCTTTTATGTTTATGTAATTTAAATATGGAGTAGTCTCTTCTCTAAGGTATCTTCGGATGCCTAAAACGATAAATATTTAAAGATGCGATAATCATTTAAAGGCTTATCATATGTTTGTATATTCACCTTCTTTCTCATCTTCTTCTGAAAACCTGGGTTTTTGCCCTTGATTTTTCGAAAACCTGGGATTTGTAAGCCTTGTCGGGTTGAGAAACTCATAAGGTGTGCCCTTGATAACTGGTATTGTGCGGACTACCGCCGTATAAATCCAGTTTTTGTTCTTCTTTCTCTTTTTCTCTTTCTCTTTCTTGGTATCAGAGTCTTGTTCTTTCCAAGGACGGTTCTTTTATTTTGTAAAGCTTAATTTTCTGATTGAAAATAAACATCTGTCAAGAGTGGATAGTGTTTGCTAGGATACTCATGGTAGTTGAAAGGCAGTGATGGCCAGTGGAGAGCCGGTGTAAGTCCCTAGTTTTCTACCTTTATGGGTTGAGAAACACGTGCAGATTGCACCAACAAGTGCAGATGTATATTTTTTATCAACTTCAGATGTATATTTTTTTTAATAAAAAAAAGAAGTTATTTTTCTGATAAGCCTTATGATTTTCTATATTCTTTAATATTTATTGTTTTATAGTGTATTCCGTAGATACCTTACGTTATATATCTATTTTTCTACTTATGCCTTCTACTGTTTACTCTGCTTTCAGTACTACTTCTTTCTCACTTCTCACTACTCTCTTGTTTTCTTACACAAAAAAATTTTACAAACGTAAATTTTTTACAAATGACAAATTTACAACCCATTAATGGTAAAGACTATAAATCAGCTCTTGCAGCTGTTGAATTTTTAACAAAATCTCCTCCTGTAGGATATACAAAACCAACCCAAGATACAAATTTTATACATACAATATTAGTAGGACAAAATAACACAATTATAGCTTTGTTAGAAGAGGTTTCTAGAAAACTATCAAATCTTATAGATTTAAACAAAAACAAAAACAACAATATATCAGATGATATAAATGATTTAGTTAATAAAGTTTCTAAATTATCATTAGGAACAACCACATAAACTAAAACAGTCTGTAAAAATACTCACAAATTTGTTAAAGTAATTGCAACAACAAACAAAGCTGAATCTCGTAATAGGAATCAGACTACATAGGACAGTAATACCTCTAACAAAGATAAAACTATTTCTATGGATAGCACACCCAATAGGAATCAAACAACAGAAAGGTTTCCTGGAACTTCTTGAAGATTAAGAGAACATAATACTAGGAGACAAGATCTCATCCAACATCCAGGAATCTTAGATAGATTTCTACACAGAAGAAGATCTACTAATGTTAGAAGATTAGAAGACTTAGTAGACATACAAAAAAATGTTGAAATAGGTTCAAATTCTAGAATAGATTCTTTGAACCCAAGACAATTATACAATATAGATTGGTTAAGCTCTGAAAGAACTAGCCTTTACAGATATAGGAGGATAGAAGATTTTCACCTTCCTGACAACACTTATGAGATAATACCATTAATATCTCAACAAACAGCTACACAACTTTTAAACCAACAAGGACGATATGTTCATATGGGATTAATCACCATAGGCGTAAGATCCTTAGCTAGACACATGATTGGTGCAAGAGCTTTGATAGTTCTCCATGATACCAGATTCCAAAACAATGATTCTCAAAGTATTATTGGGATCCTAGAGGTTGACCTAAATCAGCCCATATCCTTAATATACCTTGCCCCAAACTTTACACTTACCCTTCCAGACTTTGTCAACCATATTAGTCTAGAAGTATAAACCATAGGTTTTGGAACAAATTGGATAGGAGATAACCTACACTTAGATATTACCTTCATAGGGAGAATAGCAATTATATTTCTTCTATGTATAGGATAAACACTAGACCATTAGAAGAAGCTATAAGCTCTATTGGTACCCAATTCTTGCCAGCCCAAGCATTTACTCGAAGAAATGAGGGTCATCTATGGCAAACTCATTTACAAAGGGATGAACGAAATCCCATCACAAACCCAAACTCTTCCATTTTACACAATAGGTCTAGAGGCCTTAGTCTAAGCTACACAGACTATAGAAACACTACACTGATAGATTTAGAACAAGACAGAAGGGATAGTACATCCGCTATTCCTGACAATGATCATATTGCTATGATGAATATCATAGACACTGATGATGAAGAATATGATGACATGACTGATGAAGAATGGAACCATCATCAAGCAAACATAGTCATGCTTAGGCAAGGAACGTTAGAAACTATGTCTAGACAAGATTCACTAGAACATAGCCTCATTAGTAACCCTAATTGGGAACCCTAGGATAATTTTCCCTCAGAACATAATGAAGTTATAATACTTGAAGAAAATGATGAAAATGATGAAATTATGATATAGTCAATACCTTTTTACAAAATTTAAAAATTGAACAACAAATTGAAGATAAAGAATTTTCTTATCAATTCACGGAAAAACTATTAGAAAAAGAAGATGATGAATTGTCTACAATTTCTGAAAACACAAAAGTAGGATTAATAAATGAACATGAAGAATCCTCTGCCACAAATTATAGGTTAGATCCAGCCGGAACACAAAACTATAGTCAGGGATTCCTTCCCAGAGAAACTGTACAAAATATAGTCTTAAGTGATAATAAATACACCTCTCATGGTAAAAGACTACCAGTAGAAACAAATTTTCAAATTCCAAATTTACTTTTAAACATAGGAGGAATAGATCCCCAACTCCTCCCAACATATATAGAACAATGGACTGCTGCTGTAATCCGTGATTATGGCATATATCATGAGAAAGATGTGCAGTCTTTTCAAGAAATGATCGCTAAAGGTGAAACCTACTTAGGCAATATTGTTAGATCTGGGTGGGAATCTTTTAAGAAAAATTTCCCTAATGATTTGAATACTTTGGTCATAGAACCTGGTCCAAACATTTACAATTTTTGTTCTCTTGTTCAAAGATTGTTCACTTCACAATCTGCCAACGATGGCAATACAATTAGACAACAAATTTATTTAGGACACCTAGAAAGGCTGTCAATTGAATACTTTGGTAAAATAAAAGAATATTGTCAAGACTATCTCTTATATGCATCTATCGTTGGTTGCTTTCACAATGTAAGCATAGGAGATAAAATGTTTTTAAAATTACCAGGGAAACTGGGCCAAAAAATTAGAGAAAATTGGAAAAATGATGAGGTTACTCCCCTGTTGAATAATCTCTCTATACGAATACAACACATTATGAAAATAATGGAAGACACATGTTCCCACATAGCTATACAAAAACAGCTAAAGCATTCTGATGTTGGGATATGTAAACAAATATACACACCTCAACAATATTCCCAAAATAGGTTTAAAAATAGGAAAAATATATCTCGACATAAACCTAGAAATACAAATACACAAAAATACTTAGGACCAAGAAATCCTAGGAAAACTTATACAATAAGGGCTTCTAACGCTAGAAAACCAACTCTAAATCCCAATAGACATGTTAGGAAATTTAGAGATAATAAAACTTACAAACAAATCTTAAAATATTTTGCTTGTAATCAGCCAGGACATTTTTCGCGAGATTGTCCAAACATTTCAAATCTTTATACAAAAGAGGCAAATTTAATAAAATCTTGCCATATGAATCTCCTCCCTATAGATGAGGATGTCTCTACAGATTCAGAAATTTTATCTGTCATTAGTATAACAAAATATACGGATGAACTAAACCCAGATAAAATATACAAAAATTATGATCTAATAAATGAATTTACAAATAATGAATATAGTCATTTATATTCTAACAATGAAAATGACTTCCCAATGAGGGAAGAATACAACGAAATGGGTCACATATTAGACGATTTAGGATATTGTCTAATGAATACTTTAGAAATAAAACCTTGTTCACATAAACTACAATTTTATTCAAGGACAGAATCAATCCCGTGTACATACTGTGAAAGATATTTTCACATATCAAAAAGGGCTCATTGCCCTCTCTGTTATAAAAATTTTTGTATTAATTGTGTAGAAAAACATTTGAATACACAAACAAAAGATATACCTCCTTTCAAAAAGAAAGTAAATACAAATAAATCAGGTAATAAAGATTTAACTGAGACTAGAGTTTTAGTATTAGAAACTCGCATAAATTATCTAGAAGAAAAAGTAATTCTTTTAGAAAAATTAATAAAAGGAAAAACTAAAATAGATATCCCAGAATCTAGTAACACACACGAACAAAATAACATGATGGAAACAATGGAACCTATCCCATTAGTTTGTAATAAACAACAGCTAATAACTTTAAAAGTATTAGTTAAATTAACCTTCCCAAAAATAAATAATAAATCATCTACAGAAAAAACAATACAAGCTTTAATAGACACAGGTTGTTCAGAAACAGTTATATGTAAAACTGTAACTCCAAACCAAAACATAGTTAAAAGTAAACACATTCAAAAAATTAGGACAATGTCCGGGGAAATCATGATAAATGGCGAAGAAGTTAACAATGTTATTCTTCAATTCAGTACAAATTGTGAAATTTTTGGCTATAAAACTTTTATTAAAACAATGAGGGTAGAGAACTTAGTTCCCTCTAAACAAAGTATGATAATTGGACTAGATTTTATATTAGGACAAAACAGATCAATTACAATAAATAAAGATTATGTAATGATATCTGATAAAACACAAATAACACCAATAGTTAGTGGTGATTCATTAAAACAAGAAATTCTATCAGAAAATTGTAATTGCAAAAATCCAACAATTTCTGATACATGTGAATGTAATACAGAATTTTTATACATAATGGATGAAACAAAAGAAAATTACTTGATAGATAACATGCTAGATAGTACAGTTGAAGCCTTTTCTTCAATAAACATTTCGAAATCTATAAAATTTGAAAATATCCAACAAATCCTAGACAGGTTAAATAAAACAAATATAATAGGGGAAGACCCTAGAAAATTTTGGGATAGAGATCCCGTAACATGTAAATTAGATATAATTAATCCAAATTTAATTATAAAAACAAAAGACATTCAATTTAATAACTGGGAACAGGAAGAATATCAAAACCATATACAAAATTTATTGAAATTAAAAGTAATAACACCTAGTGTTAGCCCACACAGAAGTCCTGCTTTTATAGTCAATAAATCTTCAGAACAAAAAAGGGGTAAATCAAGAATGGTTTACAATTACAAAAGACTAAATGATAATACAGTAGAGGATGGCTATACAATCCCATCTAAAGATGTATTAATAAATTGAATTCAAGACGCTAAATGGTTTTCAAAATTCGACTTAAAAAGTGGATTTCATCAAGTAAAAATGAATCCAGATTCTATAAAATGGACAACCTTTTCTTGTTCAGAAGGATTATTTGAATGGAATGTCATGTCATTCGGTCTAAAAAATGCTCCAGCTGTTTTCCAAAGAAAAATGGATAATATTTTTAAAAATGACAAATCTTTCACATGTGTTTACATTGATGATATACTAGTCTTTTCTAAAACAAAAGAGGAACATTTTCTTCATCTAAAACCAGTTTTATACAAATTAGAACATTACGGACTAATAGTTTCTAAATCAAAAATGGAAATTTATAAAAATTTCATTGAATTTTTAGGAACAGAAATTGGTAATGGAACTATAAAACTTCAACCGCATATTTCTAAAAAATACAAGAATTTTCTGATAAAATGGAAGATATCAAAACACTTACATCCTTTTTAGGACTATTAAATTATGCAAGAAGTTTCATTCCTAATTTAGGAAAATATACATCTTCTTTATATAACAAAACTGCATTAAAAGGAGAAAGAAAATTTAACTTCGAAGACATAAAATTAGTTCAAAAATTAAAACAAATGGTAATAAATTTACCAACTCTACAACTACCATTAGATTCAGATTATTTAGTAATTGAATGCGATGGTTGTCAACTTGGATGGGGAGAAATCCTCAAACGAAAGAAAAACAAACATCTATCAAAAACAGAATAACAAATTTGTAGATATGCTTCTGGAAAGTACACAACAAAACCAAAAATTTATAAAACAAGCACTGATTACGAAGTCAATGCTATAATACACGCAATGGACGCCTTCAAATTATTTTAATAAATAATAAAGAAATAACCATAGAACAGACTGTGAAGCCATAGTCTCCTATGGTAAAAACCAACTTAATAATGACAAAAGACTACATAAAAGGTGGTTAATTTTAAAGGATTATATAAATTTTTCTGGAAAAAATATTTGTTTTGAACACATAAAAGGTTCTGACAATACTTTTGCTGATATATTATCCAGGTATATCAAGTGACAACTGAAAATCTCTACAAAGACCTTTTTAGTCATTCAAAAATACAAAGATCAGTTTGATCATCCACACAAATCTCTATGGAAAGCACAAAGAAAGGAGCCATCGGCCCAAAACAAGTCAAATCACCCTTTCGGGTTGATCAATATACAAAATACGGCAAACAAGAATTGCCAATCCTTACAAATGTCTACCAGTACCCTGACCCTACAAACATCAAGCTTAATGTCTTGATGGACAATATATGGAATATTCCAAAGTATACACCTGAAAATGAAACACAGGTCACAAAAGTAAAACAAAACATTATATGCTCCTTATACAACTTTTGTGCACAAAATAACCAAGGAGTTGTTTTAACTTCTCCGGCCTCACCTTCGGGTAAAGGTTTTACACATTTTTTCCCTCATAGATGGGCCTAACAAAGGGGTATACACCTCATTCAGAGATCTCTCTGAAGCTAAACAAGTCAAATTCTGATCTATATACAAAGGCTTCTACTCTAAGGAGGAAGCACAAATGGCAGTAAGACTTCAGACAATTGATGAAGAAAAGATAAAGTCTGCCTTACAAATGGAGCCCCGAGTTCAAACACAAACTTATGCTGGCGTCACTAATATTCCACCCAGCCTTAACCCAAACATACTTTTAAGTAAATTCAATCTCATACAAGAATTTCTTTTTGAATTACACTCAGGAGCCACAAATTACAATGGCTTATTTGTAAAAATACATACCTATTTCAACCATAAAACAGTTTGTTTAGTTTCTTCGGATTATTGTAAAACAGTAACCAAAGATTGCATTTGCCAGCTTAGGTTTCTTATCCGAAAAGCTCAAATAAACCTTGAAGAATTTGAACAACACCTACACAGGGATTTTCTTATCACACCCATGTCTTTATTAGAAGTCGGGTGTCTGTATACTATACTGATCCCACCTACAGACAGATTTAGCTCTCTTTCACCCCGACAAGGCTTACAAATCCCAGGTTTTCGAAAAATCAAGGGCAAAAACCCAGGTTTTCAGAAGAAGATGAGAAAGAAGGTGAATATACAAACATATGATAAGCCTTTAAATGATTATCGCATCTTTAAATATTTATCGTTTTAGGCATCCGAAGATACCTTAGAGAAGAGACTACTCCATATTTAAATTACATAAACATAAAAGATAATATACTCACAGCGGGGAGAAGAGGGGAGGGGTGAAGAAGAACTTCGATTTTTATTGCAGAGAAGGAATGTGTACAAGAGGAGAGTTTAGAGAGAAGGGAGAGAGTTTAGGGAGAGAAGGATAGTGTATTCGGAGACCTGCTCCGCATAAGAGACTTACGGTATATTTATATACAAAATATTTGACCGTTAACCGGCTGTGTGGGTGGCCTGATAACCGGCAACCTGCTGTATAAGTTTTTGCCCTTCA